>VZTY01030650.1:37172-76234 GCA_013400935.1 Turnix velox | reverse complement strand
ATCGCCCCCTTCCCCGGCCCCGGGGACCGCCCGCCTGGCGCCGCGCCGAGGGCCGGGGTCGTCCCAGCGCTCCCGCTCGGCGGCGAGAGCCGACCCCGCAGCTCTGGGGACGCTGCCTGCGCCGGGAGAGCCTCCGGTGGGACAGAGAGAAACTCCCTCGGAAATTTCCTTCGTCCTTATTAGCAAAGAGGGGACAAAGCCCCCCGGGCTGGGGCCCGAGTCCGCGGGAAGCTTTGCGAAGAGCCAAGGAAACCGGGAGAAGCGGCCTCTTGCTGATGAGAATGGGGACGGTGACCGTGTCACCACCCCCAGCGGCGTTGCCCACGCCGCCAATGCCTTTGGCGGTGCTGGTACTGCCAATGAAAACGGCGGCGGTGACCGTGCCACCGGCTCCACTGAGGGTGTCCCTGCTGCCATCAATAGTTCCCGTACCGCCAGCACCGTCGCTAGGGCCGTGGCGCAGGGGAACCCGAGTCAGACACCAAGAGCATCTCCCAGGACAGCTGCCAGCAGAGAGTACGGGCAGGAGCTGGCCAGCCCCAGCAGCCCGGGGATGCACACAGTCCTGTCCCTCGATGTGACATTTGCCCCCCGAGACCCGCAGGCTCCCGGCCAGTTTGGGCACCCTGTCGTGGTGCCTGAGGATAAACAAGAAGAAGCAAAAAGCAGGTGGAAGGAGGGGAACTTCAACGTCTACCTCAGTGACCTGATCCCCGTGGAGCGAGCCCTGGCGGACACCAGGCCGGCTGGGTAAGAGCGGCTCCGCCGGCGCGGGAGGGTGCGGGACCTTCCCTCCCTCCTTCCCATCCGCATGGCCTTGGGATGGCTCTGCCTGCCCGGGTGAGGGCAGCGCCTTGGTAAATGTTCAGCTGGGTAAAGTCTGCGGGTTGACTTGACCCCGCTGAGTTAAGACCAGTGGCAGTAGTGCCCTCAGGGCCTGCTCCTCTGCAGAGGCAGAGGAGGGCACAGGTGGGAAGGGCAAACACCACGTTTGGTTGGGAGAGCTGTGGTGGTGTCCCAGCCATCCCCACTGCACACCTCCAGGTTCTGCACTTCTTGTGTTGTGGAAAAGGCACTGCCTCCTGTGAGGGAGGCTTGGGGAGATACGAGGGGTGCAGAGCTGGGGATAGAATGATAGAATAGTTTGGGTTGGAAGGGACCTCAAAGATCATCGAGTTCCAACCCCCCTGCCATAGGCAGGGACACCTCCCACTAGATCAGGCTGCTCAGTGCCTTGTCCAGCCTGGTCTTGAACACCTCCAGAGAGGTGTCAGCTGAGGCGAATGGCACATTTGTCTCGCACTCAGCTGTTCCTGCTGCAAACACCTCTCATCTCCTCTTCCTCTGGGCAAGGAGAGAGCTGCCCCCAGTCGTAGGGAGTAGACATGGTGGGATAGGAGTTGTGCCGTGAGTCGTCCCCTCCTGTCCCACGGGACAATGCACACACGTTAGCGCAGTGCTGTCAGGGCTCTCGGTGAGGCTCGGCAAGGGAAGGAATGGGCGGGGACAGAGTGGGACAGTCGGCTGCTTTTGGCAGGCAGAAGGTGCCGTCCCTAAAGCCACGTTGCTCACAGTCAAGAGCCAGGCTCGGGTTTGGTCTTTAACAGACAAGCCCTGGAGCACAATCCGCCTCCCACGAGCTCAGCCCTCCAGTCCGTGGGGCCGAGGTACCTGCCCCGGAGCTGTCGGAGGCACGGGAACGCCCTGGACAAACAGGGGCCAGCCGGGACAGCTCTATGTGTGTGTGAAGTATACTTGTATGCATCTAGAGTTAGCAAAGAAATGGAGCCCAGACTCACCCAGGACATAGTGAGGCATCTCCAGCTGGGGCCAGCAATAACAAACCTATTATGCCCTGCCCAGAAATCCCGCTTTTTAGTCAAGAAGGCGGCTTTAGGCAGTTTGAGGTTTCCCGTCGCCCTCGCGCGGATGTTTCTTTCCCCGCTCCCTCTGTACACGCAGGCTTTGGCCAGAAGCCCGTCTGCTGCTGCTGCTGGCCAAGGGGCTGAGCAGACGTGTCCTCTCCACAGGTACTGCCCTCATGGCTGGGCTCTCAGCTGCTTTTCTCAGCTGCTCTCCCTGTCCTGAGAGCTGTCGAGCCTCATCTATGGCCCCTGTCCCTCTTCCCCTTGGGAGCTGCCTCCTGGGGCTCACTGTAGGAGCAGCTCGAATTCGTCTCTGTTCTCCTGGCTATGGCATCCTGTATTGTACTGACTCCTTGTGAGTGTCCTCCCCGATGGCTCTGCCCCTGTCCTCTCTCTTCCAGCCCCGCTGTCCCCTGCAGCGTGCCCAGAGCCTGTGTGGCTGGGTGTGTGCCTGGGGCCCCTGCCTCTGGGCGGCCCAGGGGACTGTGGGTGCTCAGGCCATGGACCCACCAGTGCCCTCATGTGTGAGATTTGGATCCTGAAATGTTTCCCATCCTCTTGAGTGGCAGGAATTGGACTAAGTGACTTCCTCACTCTATGTGTGTTTGACAGGTTCTTGTGCAGGGTGGCTCTCCCTGGAAATGGCCATTACCCTGCATTCTGGACACAATGCTGATCCTTCTTTTCCAGCCAGGCTCACTCATAGCAGCACCCTCTCCCTGAGTGAGTCACCAGAGCAGTGGCACAGGCCTTTGTACTCTTTGCTCACAGAGAAGGGGTGATATCACCCTGGGGAGCGTGGCTGAGGTCCCCATTAGGAAGGAGCGAGTGCACCCCATCCCTGCAGGCCTGTGTGGGGAGTCCTCCCTTCAACTCTCCACTCTGTCTTCCAATGAAATCCCATCCCAGGGATTTGCCTTCAGGCTTCACACCTTTTCCCAGCAAACTCTCAGCCTGGAGAGTGAGTGCTCCTGGCCCTTGTCTGTGAGCCTGTGTTACCATTGCAGGTGCTCTCAGCAGCAGGTTCATGACGACCTCCCAACCACCACCATCATCATGTGCTTTGTGGATGAAGTGTGGTCCACCCTCCTGCGCTCTGTGCACAGTGTCCTCAGCAGGTCCCCTCCCCACCTGATCGAAGAGGTCATTCTGGTGGATGACTGCAGCACCAAAGGTGGGGGAAGGTGCTTCTGTCTTTATGAAACTCATATAACTTGCGGCCAAAATGTCATTTGTTCTCTGTAATTCAATTCTAAATAGCAGAAGGAAATCACATTTTCTCCCTTCTCTGTATTGAAGTGTGTCCCCATTCAATGCTTTTATTGCTCCCGGGGAAGGGTATCAAAGGACAGATGGGTGCTGGGGGGTGGCCATGGCAGGCTGAGAGCTGTCTCTTCCTTATCTGGTCACTCACTGTGCTCTCCCCACCTGTGCTGTGGGTGCTGTTGGCAGGGAGGAGCAGCACACTCCCCTGGCTGTTTTGGGAAGGGGGTGGTTGCAGGAGCTGGTCATCGGTGTGTGCAGGACAGCCTGGTCTACAGGTGTTTCAGCCTCTGTCTAACACTTTGGCTCCAGACTGACTTCAGCCCTTAAAAATTCAGCAGTGTTGTCATTTTCCAGCTACTATTTCCTTGGGGAAGGTGCTGTCTGAGGCAGACTTCAGAGCTGGTGTCACACGTGCAGAGCACCCACAGTGCAGAGACAATAGGTGCAGAAAAGAGGAAAAAGACTCAACTTGCTAATTTTTAAAGCAATTCTGTTCAGGGAGTGTCCCTGAAGCCCAGTGGCAAGGGAGGTTGGAGTCCCTACCATGTGAGAGGGTGCTATCTGTAGATGAAGCACTTGGAGGACCCCAGGAAGAAGACCCCTGTGCTGGAGAGATGTGCCACAGCAAGCCCTTTATGGAAGTCTAAACCTGGGCTGAGTCTTGAAATGTGGTGTTTTATACTGAGAAACTTGCAAAGCACATAAAAAATATTTTTTTAGGCAAGGGAAAAAAATTCCTGACCAGCTTTTAATGGAAATTGTAGTGCAGCAGAGAAAATATTCAGCAGCACCTGCAGCTGTGCACAGATGCTCACACCTTAGACCTGAGGACCCTGGGGTGTGCAGGTGATGCTTCCATGGAAAATCTGCCTGATTCTTTTTATCTTGGAGTTGGATGTGAGACAGGTAAGTCAGGCTCACCCTCTCCTCCACAGAGCACCTCAAGGAGAAGCTGGACAGGTACATGTCACAGTTCCCCAAAGTGAAGATTCTCCATCTGAAGAAGAGGCACGGACTGATACGGGCAAGGCTGGCAGGCGCTGAGATGGCCAAAGGTAGGACCAAAGCCATATTACAGCCCCTCATGGGCCCCCAGAGGTGCTGATCACACATCTCCAGCACTGAATTGTAGTCCCCTCCTGACAAACTAGAACTACAGGAGTAGTTTCCATACACAAATCACAGTGCTCTGGCAAGGAGATGGGCTGCAGCTTTTCCAGTGCCTCTGCATGGCCCTGGCAGGTGACATTTGGGATCTTTGGCCGTGGTCAGGCTGTGGCCAGTTCTGCTGGGAATGTCCCGCTTCGCTCTCTGTCCTGTGGTGGCCAAGTGATGAAACCACAATCTGGGCTACAGCTGGGAGGGTTCTGAGGAGGGCATGCAGTGGGCAGCACCATCAGCAGCACCCTGAGCCCAAGGGGATGGGGACAGTGTAGCTGATGCTGCCCTGGGCTCTGCTGCAGGCGCCGTCCTAACCTTCCTGGACTCACACGTGGAGTGCAACGTGGGCTGGCTGGAGCCACTGCTGGAGAGGGTCCGTCTGAGCAGGGCCAAGGTCGCCTGCCCCGTCATTGAGGTCATCAGTGACAAGGACATGAGGTAAGGTGCCTGGGGAAACCCAAGAGCCATAGCAGTGGCTTGGGCAAACCCTGTAACTGGGACCAGCAATGCACTAATTCAAGGATACGTAGGTCTGGAGCCTGTACCTGGCCTTCAGCTGTGTTGCCCAAAGGATATGTAGTATTGCTGCACTCCAGAAATCAACTTTAGTGCTGGATGTGGCCACTTTATTTATCACCTTTTTCCTTGTCCATGACTTTTAGTACATGAAGAGGATTCCTGATGAAATTTGTTGAAGTCCTGGTTTAATTATGTTCAGATTCTCATCTTCACTCATTAAGGGTGACATTTCAATCAGGAATGTGACTCAGAGTTAGTCATCCCCTTCTTTTCCCCCCTTTAGTTACATGACTGTGGACAACTTTCAGCGTGGGATTTTCACTTGGCCAATGAATTTCGGGTGGAGGCAGATTCCCCAAGAGGTCGTTGAGAAAAACAGGATCAAAGAGACTGATATAATAAGGTAAAAATAGCAAAGATAAGGGCTCTGTAGAGCCAACTGCTAGTAATTTAGGGACAAAGGCACTGTTCCCAAACATTTAGTAGCCCATGGCTTCTCAGTGATTCCCTCATCAAAGCAAGGGACACCAGCTGACTTGCTAGGGTTTTTTTCTGTCCTCAGGTGTCCAGTCATGGCAGGTGGCCTGTTCTCCATTGATAAGAAGTACTTTTTTGAGCTGGGAGCATACGACCCAGGACTGGATGTTTGGGGAGGTGAGAATATGGAGCTTTCATTCAAGGTATGTCACTCTGGGCATCCCCACCAGCCTGGCTGGGGTGGTGGGCTCAGCCCTATGCTGGAGACCCTGTCCCTTCTGGCAGTTCCCTGCTTCTCATCTGGCTTGCACAAAGCCAGTATCCAGCACTAGCCCATGTTTGGACTACAGCAACCTCTGTTTCTCAGGTCTGGATGTGTGGGGGAGAGATTGAGATTGTTCCTTGCTCCAGAGTTGGGCATATCTTCAGGAACGACAATCCTTACTCCTTCCCAAAGGACCGGGTGAGAACGGTGGAGCGGAACTTGGCCCGTGTTGCTGAGGTCTGGCTGGATGAGTACAAGGAGTTGTTCTATGGCCACGCTTACCACTTGGTCTTGAAGAACCTGGATGTGGGCAACCTGACTCAACAGATCCAGCTGCGGAAAAAGCTTCAGTGCAAAAGTTTCCAGTGGTACCTGGACAATGTCTATCCGGACCTGGAAGCTCCCCTGGTCAAAGCCAGTGGGCTGGTACGTACCCAGACGACTTGCTGTCCTTCATTTAAACATGTTTTGGTGGCTGGGTAGACACGTGGGAACATCCCGGTGCGCTGTTTCTGAGTTTCTTTGGTTGCATTTGGATATTTCCTTTGCCACAGTGGTCTGGGTTTTTATGAGGAAGTGGGACCCAGGCAGGGTTTGTAGCAGGGCTCTGCCACCAGCAGAGCGCAGCAGAAAGCCGCTTTTGCTCCGTTGTGACTGCTGAGGGGCCGGGAAGCAGAGCCCAGCCACCTCTCCAGCGCAGGAGAAGCTTCTCCGGGAGAGCTCAGCGGGCAGAAAACTCCTTGAAGTCCATTTTGGATCAGGTTCTGCCCCTGGGTGGCTGATGAGCACAACCTGGCCAGGCTCTGTTTCTCCTCTGCCATCCCTCCAGCTCCTCTCAGGGAACTCCTGGTGCTCCCAGGCAACAGGTCCTGCATGTGCTTCTGCTCCATGTGTGTTCACCATTGCCCCACCAACCTTTGAAGGTGAATTTAACCAGAATAAAATGTCAGTTCCAAATTTGGTCCAGCTCTCAGCCTCATGGGCTATCACCTGCTGCTTTGAACATTCAGAAACCTCAAATACTCTACCCAGAAATGGTACAGCACTGGCTGCAAATGAGTTGTAACTGTAGTAGCAAAAGTAAAATACCCGTTTTATCAGAAAAATCCCAGCGATTCTGGGGATTTGCTGCTTCCCCCACTCTGTCTCCCCGTGCCACAGCAGGAGCAGCACTTGGAAATACTCACTTTTCCAGCTTTTGTTTCAGTCAGAACAACGGAACTCCATGTCAGATTTGGTGCAAAGCAGTCAGACCATGTAGAGAGAGGCCTCTGTTTCAACTGAATCAAAGCCTCAGCTTTTCAGAGGTGTTGGTGGAAATTTTCAGGATGTTGCCCTGCATTGTCCTGATTTAGGCCACCTTAGTCACTCTTTCATCTTCATTCTCAAAATTTAATAGGGCAGAAAATCTGTTTTTCAGCCAGCTCTGCAAATTCCAGCTGTGCTGAATGCCACCCAGACTTACTTGAGAGTTCTTTTTCTGAACGGCCTAATTATTCACTGGGATTAATTCACAAGTTCTTCAGGAATTCTGAAAAGAGTCTGACGTCCCCAGCTCCCTCAGTTGTCCCCACTGGAGGACACAGTGGTGAAACCATTCCCCAGGGTGGTTTGTGGGGTGGCCGGATCCCCAGATCCTGTCCCTCCCTTGGGCTGGGACCATCTGGAGCTTGTGTCATCTTCAGTGGCTGCTCAGTGTTCTGCAGTTGGTGCTGTTGGGAGCTTTTCTTCTGGAGAGTTTCAGAACAGGAGCATGAGCTGTATCCAAAAACAATCCAAAAAAAGATTGTTTGTCATCCAGCCTTGAACATTTCTGGAAAGGGCTCATTTCAGGCTCCTCTTGTAGCAGCTTGTAATGCAGCAGATGTGTATTTGCACATCCCTCCAAGGACTATGACACATCATCTCTACTTTGCTCATTGGACAGTGTTAGTCAGTGTCCCGTGGATCCAGCAGGTTAGCAGCCGTGGAACAGCCTCTGCTGTGTCTTGGGAATTTATGTTTTAATTTGCATTTTGTTTTTGCTTTCCAGCTTGTTAACGCTGCCACGGCGAGATGCATCACTGTGGAAAACACCTCCCTGGCTTTTGAGGCGTGTGATGTTAACAACGAGGTGAGGACACCTTAAGTCTGTCACACACACTTCACTGCACTGCACAGAGCTCCTGCACGCCCTCCCAATGGTGAGCAGCCCCCTCCTGGGAGCTAACACACCCCTTTCACCTGGGGGAGCAGAAAGGGCAGGAGAGCTTCCTGAGGCTCTGAATAACCTGATCTAGCACAGGATGTCCCTTCTCACTGCTATATGGCCTTCGATGGTCCCTTCCAACCCTGTGATTCTGTGATAGCCTGTGGCCAGGCAACAGCCCCAGAACAAGCAAATTCAGCTGGAGCAGGGGGCTTTGCTAAATCCTTGAGCATGTGAGAAAGGGGAGAGAGATGGGTAAGTGCAGGTAGTGTCATGTGTGCCACAGCAGAACACCCAGCCATGCTCTGAACAACCTCTCCCTTCCTCTCCTGGCCGTATTTGTTGGGCAGCCCCCTGCTAATTGCTGATCACAACCCCTCTCACAGAGTGTTTCCCATCTGCAGTCGAGGGGGAGTGTAGCCAGGGGAGGTGGCAGGAGAGGTCTTCCCATGGACCTTGGCTTTCCTCATGCCCTGGTCCCAGGCAAGGGCAGGGCAAGGAAGAGACGTGGCTGGGGAAGGCCAGCAGGTGCCAGCTCTCCTGTCCCTCCCCACAGGAGCAGAAGTTCAACTACACATGGCTGCGGAGGATCCAGCACGGGGAGCTCTGCCTGGCCCCGGCCGGCGCCGCGGGGGCTCTGGAGCTGCAGCGCTGCCGGGGAGGGAGCCACGGCCCATCCTGGCTGCACAGAGCTCTGGCCACTGCCCAGCCCGGCCTGGTAAGTGACAGCAGCCCCTTCTTTACCCCCCCCAGGCAAACTGAGGGGCAAGGTGTGCCCCATACACCAGCACTCTGCCTTGCTAGAGCTGTCTTGTCTTCTTACCCCATGTTCAGGCTAGGTCCCCTGGTGTCCCACTGCCTTTCCCCGTGGGGACAGCAGCACACCCTGTGTTAGTCTCCATCGGTCCCAGTGACAGCCCAGAGCCCTGCAGTGTGTGTCCTGCTGAGGAGACACCGGCCATGCCAAGGCACTGGCTCTGGCAGGGCTCTGCAGTAACAGCATCCTGGCTTTACTTAGAAACCATTGATTGCACTCAGAGGAAGATTATTTATATGATTTGTGTCCAGCTCCTAGGGTTGTTTTTTTTTTTCAAAGAAAATGTTTATAAAAAGGAGGAGAATGAGTACTTAGGTTTGTCACCTGTGCAGCAAACAACAAGAGTCACAACAGTGTTGCTGTTGGCCTGGATGAGCAGATGTCCAAAGGGCTGTGAAATGGTGTGCTTTATAGCTAAGAAATTGTCTGAAGAGAAAATGCAGCTCATTATATTGACAGATACCATTGCAAATTCCATCTGGAGTGATTTCCTCTGCAGTGCAATTACCACTTGGACAGACAGAGCTGAGTTTTCCATTTCCAGCCAACAAAAAGCTACCAAGCAGAGAAGGTGTGGCCTGGTCCTGGCTCAGCAGTGGTGGGGCTTTGTCCCTGTGGGTCAGCAAAGAGATCTCACATCTTAGGGGAACACAAAAAGATGGCACAAAATGAACTGGGCTTTCTCAGTCAGAATGACAGTATCTAAAGCCCCTCTTCTCCCTGCAGACAGACCACATCATTGCAGAGCACCTCCAGCAGCTCCAGTGCTTGGAAGTGGATCCCTCACACAGAGCCCTGCAGCTGAGTGCCTGTGACTCCACAAACCCTTATCAGAAGTGGCAGTTTGGCAATTACTTTGCAGACTGAAGGGAGGGCAGCTCAATCATGGGCTGTTCATCTTGTGAACTCAGCAAGGACTCGAGAAGCTGGCTGTGGACTGGGGACAGCGGCTGAAAAACTGTGAGTTTATTTCCAAATGATGAATGAAATCTATGGTTTAAACCAGCGTATTGAGAGATGAGGATACCGTGATCAGCATGTCTGGTTTGAAGATGTGTGGGACTGATAGGCATGGTTTCTCTTCACTGGGAGAGACTTTGGCAAAAAATCAAATAATTTCCTGTATTATTAAATGGAAATATTTTCTGAAGCCTCCCCTCCTACCGTGAGCAAACCTTTGCTGGTCCCTCCTGGACAAAGGCATAAGCTACAGAAATACTTTGAGGGCTCTGTTGTCTGCAAACAGAAAATTGGGTGCTTATTCTTCTCCAGCCTGAGAAAATGGAAGTTTATTGACTAGTGCATTAAAAAATCCATCTGCTGTGCCCATGCTGGACCTAGCAGCAGGACCCTGCCCTGTAGGAGCTGCTGCCTCTGACAGCTGAGCATCCGGCTTATCCAAAAAGCCTTCTTTTAATAATGGGAGGCAAATGTGGGTGGATAAGCTGTCCAGTAGCAGAAGGAAATAGGAGGCTGTGGAGGAGTTGGGGAGCAGGCCTTGCCATGGGGTCAGGGAGGATGTGTGTCCTTGCTCAGGAGGCAAGGGGAGATTGGGGCTTATCCTGCAGACTGGGGCTTATCCTGCTTCTCACAGTGAATGTTTTATTGAATGTTTTTTGAAGTGTCAGGTTGAATAGAAGAATAAATTGAGGCCCAGGACTGGTAAAAGTGGTGTGTCCTGGGCAGGATTTCTTCCCCTGTTTTTGCTGGGACATTCCCACTGTGGAGCTGGAGGACAGGAGTGATGGGGCCAGGAGCTTCTCCAGCAAGCACCTGTGGGGACACAGAGGGCTGAGCTTTGCATCCTTCTCCTCACACCCCTGTTCTGGCTTCACACAACACCTCTTGCCTCTCCTCTGATCCTCTAGAAGGCCCTGGCATACCCTCA
This sequence comes from Turnix velox, assembly GCA_013400935.1. Classification (NCBI taxonomy): domain Eukaryota; kingdom Metazoa; phylum Chordata; class Aves; order Charadriiformes; family Turnicidae; genus Turnix; species Turnix velox. The sequence continues at coordinate 65,788 of VZTY01030650.1, read as the reverse complement.
CCTCAGTCCTGGCAGCATCTGACAAGCTGAGGCTGCCAAAATATTGACCAGCCCAAGAGATTTCCCCAGCTGGCTCCTCCTCCAGCTGTCTCCCCAATTTTCTCTCCCTCTGTTAGCTCTCCTTGCCTGCAGTGCCCATCAGAAAAATGACACGAGCCTCATTTGTGCAGTCATCTTTGATCAGGAGCATGAATTTCAGCAGGCTGTGTTTGCTGACATTCAATCACTTGTCAGGGTGTGGGCAGTGCGGGGCTGTGTGTCACACTCACATCCCATGGCTGGGGCTGTCACTCGTGCCCAGCGGGGACATGCTCACTGCCAGCCCCATGGCTTTGGCTGAGGGACAGGAGCAGGACCCGGGGCTGCTGCAGCCCTGCTCTCACTCTCTGGAGGGGTGTTGGGATGGCCCCAGACAGCCTTTTCTAACAGGAAAAAGAACCTTTTTTCCACTGTCAGTCAGCATCTCCCTGTTCCCCCCCCATGAGCTTGGGGACCATGGGGGCTCTGTGAGCACTAGGGAAAGGGAAGAAGGCAGCGGCAGGGGGAAGGATCATGGCTGGCATTGGGCATTGGACCCCCCACCATCCCCAGAGTGGGCAATGGGAAACATGATGCTTTTCAAGCATGAGCAAACATCTTAGGAGCTGTGGCTATGGCATGATATGCTCTGCTCTGACCCCTAATTGCCCTGGATCCAAGTGGCAATGTTGGGTCTTTTAGAAAAGAGGAATTTGAGAAGCAGGAATGGGCAAGTTCAGCCCCTCAGCTCCTGCTTCACCTCTGTCTAACACCTCAGTAGCTCTCAGACACACATGGGAGTACTGGCTTCAGCTCAGGTTTTTATTCCACTTTTGGGCTTTGGCTGTTTTCTTCCCCATTGCTTTTTTTAATGGCATTGAAGCAGACTTGCCAGTACCAAAGCCAAATCTGCCCTTCAGAAGTGTGAACAGGGACAGATGTCCTGGTGGGGAGGTGGTGGCAACCAGCCCCCCACAGCAAGGCTGGAGATGTCCAGGCAGTGCTTGTCCCCGCAGCCTCAGGCAGTGTCCAGGGCCATGCCCTGATGTGCCAGGGATGTGCCAGCCGCACACAGACACACAGTGGTGTCTGCCCAAGCAGAGCTCTGAGCTGGCCTGCAGCAGCCAGCCAGCAAACTGGCCTGAGTGGCACAATGAGAGCTGTCTCCACGCTGCACACAATCACCAGTTATTATTTCCACACATTACCAATAAATAACTGCCTCTATGTATGGACAGAAGAGTCCAAGTAATGCTTGTCCCTGCTGAAGATGTTGAACTGACCCTTAGAAGCACGCTTAGGGCTGAAGGAGGCAGTGGCAGCTGAGGCCAGAGCCTGGCTCTGTTCCTGCCTCCTCATTTGCCTCCTGCTCTTGCCATCCCCAGGTGCTTTCTGGGCTGAGTTCCTCAGAGCTCAGGCCCAATATAAGACAAATCTTTCTGTAAAATAGTTTTAAAAAAGACCACATCAACAATAAATAGTAAATCAACAATATCAACAATAAATAATAAGATATGTGATGGGAGGACTAGAAATAATGGATGTAAATTGGAAGGGGGTAGATTCAGGCTAGATATAAGAAAGAAGTTCTTTACAGTGAGGGTGGTGAAACGCTGGAAGAGGTTGCCCAGAGAGGTTGTGGATGCCCCCTCTCTGGAGGTGTTTAAGGCCAGGCTGGACAAGGCACTGAGCAGCCTGATCTAGTGAGAGGTGTCCCTGCCTATGGCAGGGTAGATGGAACTCAATGATCTTTAAGATCCCTTCCAACCAGAGCAATTCTATGATTCTATGAACAATGCTGCATGTGAAAATGATGAGTTGAACTTGCCTGCTTTGAGAAAAGAGAAAAGAAATCTTTTAAAGAGGATGAAGAGGATCCGTGGGAGTGCCTAATGTGGTAGCACCTTGAACTCGCAGATTTCTGGTAGTACCTGATTTNTGAACAATGCTGCATGTGAAAATGGAGAAGAGTTGTGTTCGGACAGCACAGAAACAAATGATGAGTTGAACTTGCCTGCTTTGAGAAAAGAGAAAAGAAATCTTTTAAAGAGGATGAAGAGGATCCGTGGGAGTGCCTAATGTGGTAGCACCTTGAACTCGCAGATTTCTGATAGTACCTGATTTTGCATGGGCTGTGCATGGACACACAGTGTGTGAGCTGTTGTCACCGCCTCTCGGAAGGACCCAGGCATCCCCACAGGAGGAGGGTGATGGGGAAGAGGCCATGCTGTGTGGCTGCTGGCAGCACCCTGGTTTCACACCTCTGCTTGGGACAGGGAGGCTGGACAGCAGCTCCATTGGGGGGTGTGCCCCCAGGCTGGGCTTTACCTCCTGATACATCCTCGCCCAGCCATAACCCCTCAGGGTGGTCACAGGGTCCATGTCTAGGCTGTGGCAGGAGGAGAACGTTGGCCCTGGGGCCTTTTTTAATTCCTGCACATCAGCAACCACCCACCAGCACAAATCCTCCCCCCCCTTCCACAGACACAGGCAGGCACTGAATGAGCCAAGAGCAAAGCAGAGCAGTCACACACAGTTGTCTCCTTTATTGATTCTCTGTGCTGCCAGCCCATTGCCAGCACGGCTGGCAGCACCCCTCACCCCACCAACAACTTGGAGAAGCCCCAGCTGCTCCAGGGCACACGCAGATAGAAAATAAAGAAGGTGAACCTTAAATCAAGTGGTATTACATTAGCCAAGTGATTAGTTATTCTCCTGCGCTATGACTGCCTCTGCCCACTGTCAAAGCCAAGGTGTTACATTTTCATTATATATTATGAAATCATGTACAAAACTGAACAGAAAAAAAAAAAAAAAGCAGCAACCTCACTTGTGAAGGGATACACCTGGGGAGGCAAAAAGGGAAACCAAACCCCAGAGTGACTGCTGGGCTCTGCACAATCCTCCACCTCAGTTTATAAGTGCATCATGGACTCAAACTCATCAATTCGTTGTTTGGTGTTTCCTTTTCTGATCCTGCGGTAGGAGATTGTGTTGTACCTAGAGTAGCTGTGTCTGGAGATGTCATTTTTCTTCCCCAGGCTGAGCTGCTCCCCTGCTTTCTCTGCCTGGGAGTTGCATTCAGGGATAGGGGGGGGAGATGGCTCCTTGCTACTGCCTTGGAGCTCCAGACGGGATGCCTCACTGTTCTGCTTCTTCAGGTCCATCACCTTGACTTCATCCTCCTCAGTGTCCTCCTCCTCCTCTTCCACCTCCACCTCTTCCTCCTCAGCTGCGTTCTGTGTCCCATCAGTGCTGGCTGCGAGGGTCCCTGCTGTGTCCCCACCAGCACTGGTCACTGTCCCAGTCCCCCCACTGCTTGGCCCTGCGGTGACACGGAGGGTGTATGGGTGAGAATGGTCTGAGCATGGCCTTCATGCCTGGTCTCGTGTCCTACCTGCAGAAATGCCCCTGCTTTCTGCCTGCTGTCCCCACTCACCTGTCAGCTCCTTACCTGGGTCCCCTACCAAGAAAGGCTTCCTACCTCTCAGACTCACTCCCAAATGGGGGGGGTCAATGCCAGCTCTGCCCCGTGTGTGGGGAGGGAGGAAGGAAAGGAGGAATTGAGGAGAGAGGGACAGAGAGATGGAGGGAAGGATGGAAGTATTGAGGGATGGAGGAAGGGAGAGAAGAAAATTGGGAGAGAGAGAAGGAGGGAGAGAAGTAGGGATGGATGGACGTAGAGGGAGAGAAGGAGAGAAGAATGAAGGAATGGAGAGAGCACCCCATGGCACCCTCCACTCAGAGGGATCCCCAGCAGAGCCTCCCTGGGACACATCCCTCCTCTGGGGCTGATGGTGCAGGATGGGATGGCCAGCTCCCCTTCATCCTGTTTGGCACGTCCCTGCCCTAAATTATGCTTCAGTCTCACAACAAATGGTCTATTCAACACTTTGCCTGTAGGGTCCCAAGTATTAATTAGAGTAAATTGGTCAGGTCCTAAAAAGCTGCCTGCAATTTAGAGATAAAGTGCTTGTGGCTGGGGGGAGGCAGGAGCAGACAGGGGGTGCGGGTGGTGTCTCTGCCAGATCGTTTAATGGTTTTTTTATTGTGCTCTCATAAAGTAGCACGGCTGGAATATGGATGGCAGCTCCAAGTGGGAAAGGCTCCATCATGATTCACCTCCTCACAACCTCTGCCATTTCTGTGCAGTATTATTTTGCCCATGGCAAATGTTTGTATATTTTTTTCCCCTTCTCAATCAGAGCGAAGTTTCTCTTTACAGGGCCCTGCCTATCTATCTTAAAGAGCCAGTGATTTTTGATGGGACTGTGACAGATACCCTGGTTCTTGACCTGCTCTTCTCTGAGGAGGTGCTTCATATATATGTACTATAGAAATCAGTAACCTCATCCCTGCCCTTCCTCATCCCTGGGAGTCAGGGTGAGCCCATGGCTGGCAGATGGGGAAGGGCAGCAGTGCCAAAGACCCACCCATGGAGGGACCTTTGGGAAGTGCCTTCCATCCTTTAGTAATGTGCAATAAACCACTACTCCTTTCTGGAGGAGCAGCTGCATGTTGCTCAGCACCATTACACACACTGAGCTCTGTTCATACACCATGTTTGCAGGGCCAGGTGAGCCCCCCACGGCCCTGCTCCCATAGGAGGTGGCTTCCAGCTCCAGCCTCCCCTTTGCTGGCAACACACACCCCTCAGGAAGGACCCCAGCCTGGTTCCCTGAGAGGCAACAGCTCTACAGGTGAGAAATGAGTCCCTGCCCTCCACCATATATTTGGGTCTGGCCAAACTAATAACAACAACCACTAGCTCTATGTCATTGTCTTTTCAGGCTGCCAATTGCCATGTTTAGGAAAGCCCCCCCACCATTACCTTCCTGTGGCTGCGGGCTGTCAGTGTCCGTGTCCTGGGCAGCAGCTGGTCCCTGCTGTGGTGTCCCCTCATCCTCCTGCTTTCCTTTGGGAGACACAAAGCACAAGAAATGGAGCAGTTAGTGGCAGTGACTGGGTTTAATGGTTGCAGACTGGCAGCAGATTTTAGAAGAAGATTATAAAACTGCTAGTTTCTTTAGTCATATGGATTCCATCATTACCCATGTACCTGCCAGCTCAGATTCACCCTGACTCTGAATTGCTCTGGGTCATTATCTCTCTGACAAAGACACAGAGAACTTTTCTCTTATAAACATTTAAAGAAGGACACTTGGACTTTACCTTTGCACTGCTTCTCTCCATCCAAATCCCCGCCAACTACGTCCTCTGACAGCGAATTTCTGGTTTCTTCTTGGTTTTCCTTGTCAGGTGAAGCCTCAGGGCTGGATTCTGTGATGGTGTAAGGAACTGTCCCCACAGATTTTGCTATTTCATTGATGTGTGGGAATGTGCCCCTCTCTGGGGGGATGCTCCCGTTGCATTCAAGCATAGTGGATGCTGCTGGCACCTCTTCTGTCATGCTTCAAGCCTTGCTGTGCCACCCACTGGGGCTATGCCACCCACCAGGGTGCACCCTGGGGGGGGTGATGCTCCTCACCTCTTCTTGGGGGGGCCGGTCTCTGGGCACTGGTCAGAGGCGCGGCTGGGCTGCCGCGGGTGCTGCAGCAGAGCGGGGATGGCGGTGGCACCTCCAGTGGGCTCTGGCCTTGGGGGCAACCCAATCAGCACTGCCCTTGCTGCTGAGGCCGGGCCTGTTGCATAATTAAAAGCACCATTTTCATTTACATAAACAAACAATCTGAGGCAAGGAGGCTTTTGTGGCCAGCGGGTCGCTGAGCGTGTCAGCGCCGCCGGAACACACAGCGACTGTGCTCCGCCACAATGGCCCTTTGTGCCCCGCGTGCTCACAGCGATGGGGATTGTTGAGACCCCTAATCCTCAGGGGGTGACCACCTTCTCTGGCACCACCAGCTAACCCGCTTAACATTCCCCAGGGGGTTTGTGTGCCCATAAACCCTGCCGTGCCACAGAGCAGACAATGAAGGCCTTCTGCGTGCGCTGGGGAGGGCACATGCCCCACACACAGCACCACGCTGCCTTCCCACAGCCCCAGCCTGGCCTCCACCAGCAGATGCCCAACATCTGCAATCCCCTTGCCTGGGGAGACACAAGGGCTCGGCCACTAATGACAGAACTGGAAGATGAAAGCCAAAAACACCAGCTGAAGTGTGATGCCTTCCTTGAAGATGTGAGATGAGGTGGTTGGTCTCTGAGGGCCAGCGGGGCAATGGAACACTGGCTGCCTGCTGACACCCTGGTGTGTTCCCTCCTGCTCAGCACAGCCCCTGCTCCAGAAGCAGCACAGAATTTTGGCCACAGATTCTGAACACAGCTTCTGGCCACAGCACAGAATCCCAGAATCACAGGACTGAGATGGACAGGCCCCTCAGAGATCACTTGGTTCCAGCCCCTGCCAGAGCAGGGTCACCTGGAGCTGTCTCACACACAGGAAGGTGTCCCAGCAGGTTTAGAATGTCTCCAGAGATAGAATGCCACTAATTCTGGGCAGCCTTTGCCAGGGCTCTTCCACCCTCAAAGGGAAGAAATTTTTTTCTCACACTGAGGCAGAATTTCCTATTTTCCACTTTGTGCCTGTGTCCCCTTGTACTGTCCCCAGGCCCTACTGAGCAGAGTCCATTCCCATCCTCTCAGCTCCCCCACCCAAGGGCATCCATGTGATCCTCTCCTGCTCTGCTATTAGGGAGCGGGGAGAAACTCTCTTTGAAGGACTTTAGAAGGGACAAACTCACATCATCAGTTACTGGTCTGACTCAATGGCAGGGGGAGGGAGAGGGGAGGATTCAGAGCAGCAGGAGGACCATTCCCAGCACCACAGCATTTTCTGACCCCACTCAGCCTGGGTGCCCACCCCCAGCTTTATGTAAGAGCATAATCTCTGCTGAGATGGATGCTTTGTGTTGCTACAGTACAACATTTCTGACATCTTTGGAAGTTAGAAATCCTCTCATCGAGTTCAGTCCTTGATTAGAAATGAACGAGAGCCTCCCCCACTGATTTTGTTCATCTGTGAATTTGCATTTTGAAACGGTGTGCACAGAGCCTGAAGTGATCCCTGGGGAGCAAGAGCAGCTCCCCTGTCTGCAGACCTTTGCCCACCTGGGTTTTTCTCCCCAGACAGCAGGGGCTGGTGGGATGGGCTCACACACAGTGAAGTCTCAGCTCTGTCTATGTATGGAGCGTGTTTGCCTCTGGCCCCGCAGCACAGGCAGGACAGACCCCGTCACCCTCTGTAACCACCCTGCCACGATCAGTGTGTCACCAGAGCTGGCTGTGACACAGGAAAGCTGCTAGAGAAAGGAAAAGGGGGTTTAATAGCAGAAATTGGCTGAGCAGGAGGGCTTGAGGGGGAGGCAGGGACATCACTGGCCCTGGATAGAGAGATGCTATGGCTGTAGTGACAGCCTTCACGGGCTTGTGGGGAAACTGTGAGCCATGAGTGCCCAGAGAGACCCAGTTAAGTGGTTGGGAGCCCTCACAAGGTCAGCTGCAATAACACTCAGTGAATAACTAAAAAAGTTTTTAAAAAGGGATTTGCATCCTTTAGAACAGCAGCACTTCTTCCTGCAGTGAACTCATGCTGGTCCCTTGATCCATGATGGAGAATGAGAGGAAAGGAAAGCCCTGCTGTTGGGGACTGGACCAAATCCCCAATGACTCCACCTTCAGTGAGCACATCCCTTTCACAGAAGCTCAGAGCACTTTCCACCCATGTCACTTGGTGCCACAGCCCCCCAGACACTGGCATGTCACAGCACTGCCCCCGTGTCCCCCTGGCAGTGAGGGAGACAGCAGTTGCAAAGAGCTTTGTGTCTCCTTGTGCTCTGAGCCACTTGTTTGCCCATCACTCCTTCCGGAACCTGGCCCTGGGTTCCACCACAGACACCCCGCCTGTCACCCACATCCTGTTTGTCATGGCAGCCATCAGCATGTCACAGCCCCAGCTGGTAGCAGAGCATGTTCTTGTCACAGCTGGAAGAGCAGCCTTTATGTGCTCCCTCTTGCGGCCTTTCTGAGGCTCGATGGGTGCTCAGGCTCCTTCAGTCTTCACCTCTAGAGCAAACCAGCATCTCCCATGTTGCGGCAGTGACTAGCCATGCCAAAAGGAACCACTGATGTGGAGCTCAAAGCTGCATCAGGTCCCACCAGAGAGGCACCCTGGGGAGCAGAGCTCACACCGTGCTTTAAATATCCTTTAATTCTAAGACAGGGCAAGGGGTCATGACCCAGTCCCAGCCTCCCAGCCTCACATCCCCACTTGTGCCCAGGTCAGGAGCAAGGACAGAACTTCATTCCCACAGACAAACTTCTCCAGATGCTCTCCTGGAGACCTGCTGTGTCACTGCCTCCTTAACCCTTTTAGGAGATGTTGCAGATGCCAGTGTAGATTCTGCTGCCATAGCAACACTCATTAATCAGAGGTGTATTTGGAACAGGTTGTTTCATTTCAAGTTCATCTCAGAATGAAACCTGAGGTTTCTAAAAAGCCCAGGAAATGCCACAGCAGAACCCAAGCAGTAAACAGCCACTCGGGTAAGAGACCAATGATTCACATCAGGTATTTAAATCATATTTAAAATTCATCCAATTGTATTTGAGAAACATAATCAGGTTTCTTGGGCAGAACAAACAGCCTCTCTCTGTGTGCCTGAGAGGGGAAATAGAATTTCTCTTTCCCTTCATATCTACGCCCACATTCATTAAATCACTGCACACAAGCCATGGAGTTTATCTGACTGCTCAAAGCTCTTGCTCCTGGAGGAGCAGGGACCAGCTCCTGACCTTCCAGTTATAAAACAGTGGGAACAGTCACCACAGGCATCTTCTGCCACCCACATAGGTGCTCAGCCCCCTCAGCAGTGACAGTTTGATACAGTTTAATGGCCAATGCAGGTCCTGATGGCCAGCCCTACAGTCAAACCATGGGTCACAGTGGCCACGCAGTGGGCTGCTGGCCCAATCCTGCACACACCCCCAGATCCCTCAGTGCAAACCACAGGCAAATCTCTGCCCTCACCAAACTTCCTCTGCCCCATGCTCAGGGCTCCAGCCTCCCTCCAACAGCACTGGCACCACTTTTGGTGCAAAGACCTTTGGGAGATTGTGATGGGGTCACAGGAAATAAATAGCTACCAACTCTGCATTTAGTTCAAATCTGCACTGAGGAAGTTTTGCAAAGGTTCTTCACATTCCAGAGTTAGTAATTTTTCACATTACTAAAGAGGTTGGCTGTGTGCTCTGATTAAAAATTAAAATCATTAAAGTCCCTGGGGCATTTTAAATACCATCAGTCAGTACAAGCAGAGGGGAAAGGCGGTGATGCCACATCCCACCCTCCTCATGCTCCTGCTGCCTGCGGCCACCCCACCTGCACACACTGGCCACCATGGGCCACACATCACACCCGGCTCTCCTCCTCCTCCACCGCCCGGTGCAGGCCTGGAATGAACTTCAGAAGGTGCTTCCGGACACTGGGCCGACGGCTTTTCCGCGGGAGGGTTCCAAAGCTGCTGCTGCAGCTGCTGTCACCCCCCCAGAGAGGGGACATGGAGCTGCTGCTGGCCAGGCTGACACTGCGGATCCTGCGCAGGGAGCCCCGGCCTCCTGCAGCATCCACGGCACGGGGCCAGAAGCAGTCGTCCTCCAGGCTGGACTGGCGGCTCAGGCTCTCGCTTGCAGAGTCCTCCAAGGCAGAGCCCAGGCAGAAGCTGTCCTCACTGCCCAGAGTCATGGAGCTCAGGCGGCTGGGCGAGCTGCTCTCACTGGAGACACGAGGCTTCCTCGGGATGAGGGGCCCCGGCGTGTGGCAGCCACTGGGCAAGTCGGCCTCCTCCAGCTCCAGCGTGTCCAGCACCGCGTTGTCATTCACCTCCCCTGAAGAAGAAGCCAGAGAGGAGCATTATTCATGGCTCAGGATGCTCATATCCCAGTGGTGTGGTTCAAGATGGTGCCCAGCATCCCCACAGCCCTGTCCAGAGAAGAGGTCTCCTGGCCACGGGGTGCTCTCTCCCCCTACCTCCCCACAAAGCTTCTCCCTGGGAACCCACTGAAAAACCAAACAGATTTCCCTCCCAGTAAATCCAAAATAAGGACAATGAAAAACTCTGCAGCTCCACATCAGGACTGCACCCAGAGCCTTTGCTCTGCATTGTCAAGCAGCATCCAGACTCCTTACTCCCAGCGTTTTCAGGGGCCAGCCCCACACCTCCATGACCCCAGGAAGAGGAGGAAAGTGCCTGAAGATGGGAGCAGAGGAAGGTGTGTCAATACTGGGGTGGCAGGGTAGGGACGTACCGTGCAGCAACCGTTGCTCCTGTGCCAGCAGCACCCGCAGCTCCCCCACCTTCTGCTGCAGCGACTGCTGTGGGGACAAAAGGCTCCATCACAATGTGCTTCTGTGGTGGCACAAAACACTCACAGAGAAAGCAGAGAACATCCAGTGAGTACAGGGTACCTACAGGAAGTGCTTGTGTCTCCCTCTCCTCACCAAGACAATTTTCTCCAGAGTTTAGCAAAGTTTAGTAGTAGTAAAAAAAAATACAGCAAATATGAGAGGGCCTGGCTGGAGGTATTGAAAGGACACCCAGCTTCATGGAAAAAAAATGTGAGCAGCAGCTCCACAGCAGCTCCTCTGCCTTCAACTATAGACTAACTAATTCATTACCTTCAGCAAGTGCAGCTTGGTCTCCAGCTCCATTTTGCGCAGCAGCATGGCCCCATTCATGGTCTCTATCCTGTGAAGAACAGGCAGTGCTGGCACCCAACTGGGGAGTGAGTGCTGGGGCTTTGCACAACCAGAGCCTGGGGAGCTCTGCCCCAGGGCAACACAGGGTGTTCTTGCCTTCCAGCTGGGGGGTGCTCAGCTAAAAACCACTGGGAGAAGGGACACCCACCTCAGATAGTTCCCAGAGGACTTTATCAGCTCCACTATTTGCTTGTGGCTAAACCCATCAGTGGTGACACCATTGATGCTGGCGAGGATGTCACCTGTTGGGAGACACGGAGGTGGGAATGCACATCTGCAGCACACATACTTTGTCTGTGCTCTGGGTCAAAACTAATCCAGAGGAAAGCAAAATAAGGCCACCCAGAGCAGGAATAAACCCCACAGATGGTTACCGATTTGAAGGCCAGAAAGATGGGCAGGACTTTCTTCTTGGATTCTGCAGACACAGGTGCACACCTCCAGGGAGCAATCGTTTTGGTGCCGAAACCTAATAGTCTGTGAATACCAAAGGGACAGTGGAGCCCATGCACTAGAGCCATGAAAACAATTTAGAAATTAGTAGTCTTTTTGCACATTTTTTTAAAAATAAAGTGGCTGTGATGAGCCAGGTCTGTTGTCATACGCATGAGAACATCAACGTGCTATAACCCAGTAAAAGGACAGTGCATTCTGAGGACCTTATAGTAACTTATCAGTACCTGAGGGGGTCCTACAGAAAGGCAGGGGAAGGACTTTTTAATATGATATCGGATGGGAGGACTAGAAACAATGGATGTAAATTGGAAGGGGGTAGATTTAGACTTGACATAAGAAAGAAATTCTTTACAGTGAGGGTTGCCCAGAGCGGTTGTGGATGCCCCCTCTCTGGAGGTGTTTAAAGCCAGGCTGGACAAGGCACTGAGCAGCCTGATCTAGTGGGAGGTGTCCCTGCCTATGGCAGGGGGGTTGGAACTCGATGATCTTTAAGGTCCCTTCCAACCCAAACTACTCTATGATTCTATGACAGAAAACAGTGAGCATCTGACATGTGTTGCTTTCACAAGAAAACCAGTTTCTCAGCAGGTCAGTTGCAAGAGGAGTGTTGGACCTGCCTTTGCTACTTTGATCTCTTAACCTCACTATCCACACACCACAGAAAGCACCTAATTCCCGACTTACACACCTCAGCACACACTGAGTAATTCTGAGTACAAACTTCCCCGTGGGTGTCAGTGCTGACACACATTTAGAGAAATGCAAAAGTTGGTGATGCAGCTTGAGAGCTCCTGCACTGACAGGAAACCTCTCCTTGGCTGCACACAGATAACACTGTGTAGGCTCAGCTTCCTGCCTGCCCCATGCTCAGAGTGAAGAGGAGCTTTCTGAAAAACTTCTGAAAACCCATCAGTCAGAAGCTGTGTTGGGTTCCCAATTTTCCCAGTCAGAGCAAAGCCCAGGTGAGTTAAGGACTTGCCTGGTCAAATCACACCAACACGGGGATTTTGGCCAAGAAGAACTCCTGGCCCCACTGAGAGCACCAAGAGAAACATGAGGGGCTAGGAGGATGCACCACCACAGCCACACATGCCTTTTTTCGACCAATTTCAGAGTGCTGTACTGGGTCAGCTTGAGCTACTGGAACTCGACAAGCAGGATTTCATTTGGAGTCATGAAATTAAAGCTTCTAAATAACAGCTCACCATTAGTGTCAGGCAGATCCTGCCTTTTTTTACAGCCCAGACTTTCCAGGGAAGCTCTCCCTCAGGCTGAAGGAACATTCAGGAAGAACAGTAATTTTTGATCAGAATGCCACGTGTGATGAAAACCCTCCCTTGACAATTTGTACAATGGCCCAACAGTTGACTCAATTATCCTCCTTACCAAAGCTCTCCATGCTGATGAGCTGAAGACTGACCCTCTCATTAGTCACACAACCATAGCTGAGAAAGTTTAGCTTTTCCTAATGCACTAATTTCACAGAAAAAAAACTTTCCCTTTGTGCACAGACACAGCCCAGCTCTTTGGAGATGCCCAGCTGCCACAGAGGGGTCTGGTGGGCACAAGCAAAGCTCAGCCTGCAAAAGGACATCTATTTATCCCTGGGACGGTTTTTTTTTTGTTTATAACTGGGATTTTAGCAGGCCAATAGACCCTCAAGGAGGTAAGAAGGTGCTGCTATTGCTTCACTTCTGAATCACAATGAGATTCCTCCTGCATTCAATGCCATGACTTGAGAGAAGGCCAGAAGCTCTCATCCATGAGCTTTGTTATGAAGAATCCTTGGAAATGCATCTGAGGTCTGTGTCACCACTGTGAATCATCAGTGTGTCATCACTCTCCCCATGAGGAGAGGGCAGATTGCACCCCCTGCCCTGTGCTGCCTTACCCTCTTTTTGAGGATGTGATACTTAAGGGATTGTACCACATTTTGCTTTTAAATTAATCAATTTGCATTTAATTCTTACCTGTATCTCAAAGCCAAAGGTCTCTTTATCTTCTTTTAATATAGCAACAAGGTGCCTGCAAGGAGAAGATGCAGGATTCTGTATGAACCCTGGGAGCCACACTTCTTGCCTCTGTATTTCCAAGGGGAGAAAGGTGTCCCCAGCACTGTCCCTCCCCTGCAGGGTGTTGCCACTGCCCTCGCTCACACTGAATGTCACTCTTCCACTCACACATCCCAGCACTGGACACCACTCTGTCTCACACCAGCATCCTAGGAGGGCTGCTACAGGGGAAGGCTCCCAGGACACACATTTTGTGTTGAATAAGTAAAAAACAGTGACAACAGAAAAGCATCTTCATACCTTTGTGGCTTGGAGGAGTCACCCAAGGAGCTGGATCTGGAAGCGAGCTGCAGCCAGAAATTGGAGTGGGAAAGGGTCAGTACAGTAGGTTCATGGTTCTTTGAGGCTAAAATTAGTAGTTTAGAAAAAAACTAAACCAGCTGGTGATATATGATCACCAGCCTGCACCAGGGCAGCCTCTCCCTCCCTCAGACAGGAACTTGAGCTTCCAGAACAAGAGGAACTTTGGACACATCCAGGATGGGAACAGGCTCATCCCACCTCCAGAGCCTCTGCCAGCACCTGCCCAGCACCTGCCCTCGCTGCCAGTGCTCTAAACATCTCACTGCCATCCCAAAATCCAGGTAAACCGTCCAGTACTGTGATGCCGGAGTGACAGCAAACCTGTGTGGTGATCTGGGGACATGCATGGTGATCCCTCCACCCTGTCAGACATCATCAGCCCCCCCTTTGACCCTCCATACCTGCTTGCGCCCGCGGGGCAGCGTCCCCACTGTGTTGGCCAGATGCTGAATCCTCCTGCTGTCCATTGACTCCACACCGTCCGGGCCAGCGCTGAAGCCCAGCAGGTTGGCATTTTGGTTGTGGTGGATGAGCCGTCTCAGAGCCATGTGGGTGGCAGGGCCCTCCAACACGCTCTGCTCTGGGAACTACAGCACCATCACCCTCCGCTCCATCAGTGCAGCGGGGCCGGAAAGGCGGCCACGTGAGCTGTGGTTTAGGTGCACGGCCCATAAATCCCCTCCAGCAGATCACTGGGGCCCTCAGTACAAGCTGTGCTCACAAGTGAGTTAAGAAATCTGCTTAGTTGTGTTTTCCTGTTCCAGCACACCAACCCTCATTGAGGGGCAGCTTCTCTCTGCAATAATTCATCCTTAAAGTATCGCTTGCTTCAGAGACTCCTCTCACTTCAGCTTGTTCCCCTCGTCTCGCTTTATCAGCGTCCCTCAGAGCACATAGGTCCTTCCAGAAGGCAATGCTGAAGGGAAGGCAAGGGGCAGAGGAAGGATGTGGATGCTCCCTCCCTGGAGGTGTTCAAGACCAGGCTGGACAAGGCACTGAGCAGCCTGATCTAGTGGGAGGTGTCCCTGCCTATGGCAGGGGGTTGGAACTTGATGATCTTTAAAGTCCCTTCCAACCCAAACTATTCTATGATTCTATGAAAAGCAGGAGAATTCTTCCCTTGGACACCAGTGTCAGGGTGGCTTCCCTGGCAGAGGGAGGGGAGCAGGAGCCACTGAGGCCATGGAGCTGGGGCAGAGTGATGCACAGGAAGAGAGGGGTGCATGGAGGTGCAGGCTTGAAGGAAGGGACAGAAGGGGCTGTCTCAGAGCAATCCCTGGTGCCACAGGGCTCTGTTCAGTCCCCGTGATTGCTGCAGAGCTGGACACTCAGCAGCTTGCAACAGAGAAACACCCAGTCACAAAAGCTCTGCTCGTGTATCTGGGGTGAGGGCTGAAGAATGATTTTAGACACCTGCCCATCTCCAAGAAGTGGAATGAGACAGACCCAGAGGAACCCCCCTGGGCTGAGGGGGGCGTTGGTGACACTGGCAGCGTAGGTTTCTCCAAAGCCCTCCATGCACTGGCTCTGAATAATGTCCCACCCAGGAGAAGCTCTCATCTCCCTGAGAGCAGCGAGCTGTACCCCAGCATCTGCACACCCTGAAAGCTGAGCAATAGGGAACCAACCACAGTGACTCAGAGCATCTTCCCTTTTCCTGCTGACACTGGCCCTGCCCAATGTCACTGAAAACAAACACGGTGCATTTCAGTTCCTCAGGCAGCCCTCACTTACGGTCCTGAAACCCACTGACTCATCTCCAAACAAGCAGCAGATTCTCTCTCCCCCCCAAGCAAACCAGGGGCCAGGGGCCAGGCCAGTGCTGGCCCAACAGCTTTGGGTCCCATCTGACACCCTCGATGGCCATGAAGTACCCAAAAGCCTCCTCCCCTCCCAACACGAAGACTGACCCAGAGGTTTCACACTTCACAGGAACATGATGGCAGAGTGTGCTTCATTTATTAAAACCACCACATCTTCCCCAAAGTATGCCAGTATGTAAAATACACGTACAAAATACAGCATTTCAACAAATTATTTACATCCAGGGGCAGCTGCAACACCAAGCCATGACTTTAGCAACAGCTTTAAAATAACTCAGTGCAGAGCACTCTGGGCTGGCCAGCTCACACTGCAGAGCATCGTACTGCTACACCAAGTTCAAAAGCAATACACTTCTTCCAGGTAAAACATTAATGCTTCTTTAAAAGCCACACAACTCTAAAAGTGGGCTGCAGGTTGGCAAAAAGCCAGACGTTCCCCTGTGGGAGCCAAAAGCCACAGCAGATTTAGACACAAATGCAACAGCTACATTCAAAATACATTGTCTGTTTCTGACAGAAATACATTCAGAGCCTTTGGTTCTGACTTATTGCACGTTGCTGATGTTGTGCAGAAATACAGCTCCCCCAGAACGCTCCTCTTCCTGACACCCAGCACTTGTGCTGCCTCTTAGAGGGAGGGGTCTCAAAACGCCTTTCCCAGTAGCAAGGACAAACACAACATGGTCACTTCTGTTGGCAAGGTGGTTCTGGGGGCCAAACAAATTTATTTCTAATTCCTGCAAGTACAGCCCCAAGAAAGGGGTGTAACCATGACAACAACAGAATTCCTTACAAGACGACATAAGGGGTTGATCATGGTTAAGTGCAAATCCTATACAAGTAGCAAAGTGCAGAAAAGGTCACAGTTTGGATTTCTCAGGGGGCATATTTGGGGAGAGCAGGTCAGGGGTGGGTGAGAAAAAAGCACTAGAGAAAATGTTAATTAACTTTCCCTTTCAGTTCACATCCCATGAATTGAGCCTCAGGTTGTTAGCAAAAGCAAATTTAAACACCAGATGGGTAGCTACCCCAAACTTGGAAGCATCACCTGGGAGAGGCCAAACATAATGACTCGTCTGGAGTGTCCTCAAGCTTGGAATTCCCAAGAGTTTAAGAACTTGTGCTTAAAGGGATTGAAGTGGAGATTAGCAAGAACTTCAGTCACCTCTCAGGAAACCTAAACTCCCAAAACCAGTCTCAGCAGAACCCTTGCTCTTCAGTTAGAGGGGGACAACTCCAGACTGAGGGAAAAGCCCCTGGCACAAGGTTTTGGTCACTAGCACAATAGCACAAGGTGGTTGGTTGAAAAGTTTCCAAACACAGCAAAGCCCAGCACAACATCAGCCCCTGTGTCAGTCACACTGAACTCCACTGAAAAGCTACATTTGCTTCTCAACCACATAAGGTAAAAAAAAAAAACAACAGTGCAGAAAAACACCAAACTGAGTGACAAGGAGATCCTGAGGTCTGAGGCCAGGAGCTGTGTGTGGAGAAGATGCAGAGCACTGCTGGGGCCCGAGCAGTGCCCCACTGTGTGGTTTCACACCTGCGTCACTTGGTCACAAACATTTGATTATTTTTTCTTGGAAAAGGGCTGACAGAAGCTCTGGAAGGACAAAGCCTTCCTGTTCGTGCACCTTCCCTGGTATCAGAGCAGTTCCCAGAAGTCCATCTCACCTGTTCAGCTTAAACACTTTTGAGGACACAGGTCTCGACCAGCACAGAACCTATCATTGCTTCCACTGCACTGTCACTGACTCCAGACACCTCATCCTGCAAAGGCAGTAGGAGCTGATTTCAATGGGTAAAGCATTTCCTTCTCTCACATTAAAAAAAAAAACAACAAACAAACAAACAAACAAAAACCCCAACCAAAACCCAATAAAATCGTTGATTGTTCCTTTTGAACATAAGGATTTTTTTCAGGTCACGTCCCACAGGAACAAATGCTGGGTCTTGTGTTTGCAAAGCTTTTGAAACTGAAATCAGTGATGAGCTTTGGACCCTCCAGTTCCAACAACAGCCCTTCAGAGAGCTCTGACAGCACCTCAGGGGCTCCCAGTGCAGCTTGTGCAGCCAAAGCACAGAACTATTAAACCTGTAAGAATACTTTGGTTGTATCTCAGAAAGCACACGGGGAAACAAACCCTCCTAGACACCTGGTAGAAGCATCCTCCATCACCCAGCTCACAGACTGGGCAAGGCCTGCACTACCAACACCAGCAGGAGCCATCAAAAGGTCCACAAACAGGTAAATCTCCTCACAGAAGGGGCGATTAATGGCCAGAAGGGGTCCATCACATCCCCAGTACCTGTGGGGACCAAGCAGGGAGTGCTGACACTGTTGACTCAGTGAAAGCCCAGCCCATTCCTCCACATAAGAGCCCTGTTCAAGAGGTTTCACATCAGGGATTGATTTAAACACTGTAATTAGCACAACTAACTTGCACCACGCTGCGTGTGCTGCACCAGAGCTTGGCCACTCTGGAGAAACTTCTGAGCCTAATTTCTGTGGATTGCCTCAAAGAACCACGTTATTACAAAGTATATAATTTTGACCATTAAAGACATCACAATACTGTATTCAAATGTGTGGGCCACCGAGCAGGGCAGAACTCACAAGAAGCCAGAAGGTCAGTGAACTCTGAGTGAACAGCCCACCTGTAGCAGCTTGCTACTATGGAGTCACAGCTGGAGATGTCCACACCTCTGCCCACTGAGCTGCTCTCACAGAAACCCAAAGTGAACCTTTGACAGACAGCACCAGCTCCTGAAACTTCTACTTGAACAGGTGACAGACACCAGCAAGGAGCGACTGGCACCGAGGGCAGATCAATCCCGAGCATGAGGTGCTGAAAGAAGAGAGTGGCAGAACTGGGCACTGACCCCAGTTTTCCAAGAATAACCTTTGTTAAAGCTTCCCCTAAAACAGCAAAAGGCACTAAAAAAGAATAAGTTACCAATAACAGATTGGCAAACTGGTTTTTAAAAATATATACTTTCTCAGTTTAGGTAAAATTTCTCCCATCTGTCAGAAAAGTATTGCCTTTGGTATTTTTTTCCTATTATTAAAAACTGCCCAATCACTGATGTGTTCAATGAACAAACAAGCAGAATAAAAAAGCCTAAACTTTAATATTCTAGATGAAATCCAGATTACAAAAATAAAAGCTAATAAAACCCTGACTAGATGCTTTTGTTCACATCTGCTTAGTAGACTTTTCATCTTTTTTCATTTGCTTAGGCATGATAAATAGAGGTTTTCAAAACTGCATTTTACTGACAGCCCCTTTTCAGATTCCTGTGCAAAAATGCATGAAAAGCTGGATTAAATTTGGCCTTTTACTTGGTTTGATGATAAAAGGTGTGGTCTCTCTGACCAACACCATCCATGTCCAATAGATTTGGAGCTCTGACCAGGACAAAAAGCTCAAAAGCAACAGATACCATCATGGTGCGGCGGCATGTGAAGCTCCTGCCCACCATCAACCTTTGTCTGATTTATTTCAGACAAAGCAAGTTGTTGAGCTGCTGGAGCAAAGATGAACCACAAGTCAAAGCTGCCCTTTCCAGTGGCTGAAGATGAAGCTGGAGTCAGTGCTCTTGGCCTGGGCACCCAGACCACGCGACACGCCAGGTGAGGTAGACCAAAACCAAAAATACTATCACATAATAACAGATGGGCAATGGAACGGGCTCTTCTCCCTCCTCCAGGAGCAGGCTCAGGCTTTGGAGTCCTCCTGCAGGCCGAGCTGGGCGATGGTCTTCTTCACCCGCAGGGCAGTGAGCCGCGCTGCTGCGTTGGCGTGCCAGCACTCCCGCATCAGCCGGCCCATGGCCCGCAGTGCCTGCAACCCACCACAGCACACTCAGACACCAGCACCCCCAGCACCACCCAGCCCATCTCCTGCAGCGCCTGCAGACCAGTACAGCTCACTCACACACAGCTCAAGAGGATAAAACAGAGCTCTCTGAAACCTCCATACAGCCACCATGCTGTGAAGAAACACCAGGCTCCAGAGAGCTCACATCGGCTGCAATCACGGTTTCCTCTCCTGAAAAGGAGCCAGATATCTAAGCCACACTTAAATTTGGGAGAGACAGACACTGAGCTTTCTCAGTCCCACTGAAAACTTCTGCTTTCACCTAAGCACCTTGGAGACATTTGAGGCCAGGCTTGCTGAGGCTCTGAGCAACCTGATCTACTGCAGGATGTCCCTGCCACAGCAGGGGATTGGGCTGGATGGCCTTGGAAGGACCCTTCCAATTCCATGATTCTATAAGTTGTGCTTTGCAATAAACCATAAAACTGCTCTCACCTCACAGCTCTGCCACTGGTTTGGAATATTTGGTCTGAGCTTCTGCTCACAGACCACCCTTCTCATGTCTTCTATCGAAGGATCAGAAGGCACGACATCATAGTAAGGCAACTGGTATTCCTCAGTGATTCCTAGGAAAAATTTCCTGTGTGGGCAGCACAGAACCAACTCCAGTTGTTTGGTTTAGGGGCAGTGGGAGAGGACAGAGGAACAGGAGGGATTTAATACCACCTTGAGCAACTGCTGCATAGCAGACCTCTGCCATCATGTACTGCCACTGGGACAGCAGGGGCAGGGACTGATCCCTGAAGTCACTTTGTTCTTTTTAAGCCAAAGCCAGCCTGAATTACAAAATTAAAAACTAGAATACTCACCTCCAACAGAGCAGCGCCGGGCTATCTCCCAGTACACCAGCCCCAGTGAGTAGATGTCTGCACGCTTGAAGGACTCAAAAACGTTCATGTTCATCACATCATCAAGGATCTCAGGAGCCATGTACCTTTAGAGGAGATAAATCAGTCTGCTGGAGGGACTTTAAACAAAGACCACAGCTGTTCTACACAATGCCCTGACTGCATCATGGGGATGACCAGCACCAAGGTGGCTGAGGTGGCCAGCACTGCCCCTTGGCAGAGGACACCAGCTAAGGTGGAGGAAAGGCCAGAGGAATCATCCCAGCAATGGGAACAGTGCCCTCACCCACCTCCTGGTGCCCACCCGGGGGTTCTGGGGAATGTCAATGGTGTTGAGCACTGAGTCGTGTTTCACTGCCAGCCCCAGGTCAGCGATGGCACAGCTCTCATTCCTCTTCACCAGGATGTTCTTGGATTTGAGGTCTCGGTGTGCAATGGCTGGCTTGCCTGTGTGCAGGGAGAGGCAACAACAGCACAGACGGTCATATTATGGTCAAAGAAGAAAGGACTGTTTTATTCAAACTTCATTACTATACCCATAAAAAAGCATTAAAATCTATTTTCTACTAAGGAAAGCTGTGTAAATTGCCATCAGTTTTTTAAAAAGACAAACAGAAAGTTTTAAGGGCACTTTTGTTCCAATATCTGCATTTCAGGAATAAAGCACAGAGAAACTCTCCCTCCAGATTCATCCAGAAAACCATTTGTTGGCACTCTCTGATGGTAGAACTGCTCCTACAGATGTGCAGAGGAAGGAGGCACCAACTACAGGAGGACTACGTTCCCATTTTCTGTCTACACTGTCACACAACACTACACCATCATACGGTGCTACACCAATACTGTCTCTTGTGAAAATCTCTCTCTTCACCACTCCACTTACAGATACCTGCCAGGGGAGGGGAGCACTTGCCTTGTGTGCCCACGATTTCCATGTGGAGGTGTGCCAGGCCGCTGGCCACCGACAGTGCCAGCTTCACCATGGCCGCCACCGTCACCGTGCCCCTGTTCAGGTAGTCAAACAGCGACCCTTGCTCGTGGTACTCGGAGACAAGCCAGAGCTGTGTCCATGTCCCGTTATCTGCCCAGGGAAAGAAGGATTATTCAGATTTATGGGAATTTAAAAAAAGAAACAAAACAAATCAACCAGAAAAGTGTGCCCTGCTGTGTATTGGCTCAGGCCTGCAGGCAGCCTGCAGCGTACCCTTGTTATCGGCAGCAATAAAGCCCAGGATGTTCTCGTGCCTCAGCATCACAGTCTGGTAAATCTCTGCCTCCCGAAACCAGGAGCGTTCATCTCGGGAGGAGAAGATTTTCACAGCTACGTCTTCCCCACACCATTTTCCTCGCCAGACTTCACCAAATCGGCCTTTCCCCACAATCTCCTGCAGAATAATGGTCCTCGCAATGGTTCTTTGTACAAGGAGAGGCAAACCTAATTGGAAGAGACAGACGCTTGTGAAATAGTTCACCAGCAATTTTTAAATCCCAAGGAGAGAGATTTTCCAGTGAGTTGTACTACTCAGGTTTTTGCTCTCAGAGAGTACCATGGGAAAGTCCTCTCTCTCCCAAGCTGACTATCGCCTGTAAGTCCCAAACACACACAGCATGGAGATCACTTCAGCAGGCCAGCCACACTGGTCTCTAGTTCAAGCATCAAGGAACAGCAAAGCAGCAGCAGCCACACAGGGACAGGGCAGAGCAGCCCTACATACCAGAGCCAGAGCCTGAGGTGGTCATGTCATAGATGAGGTCCTTCAGCGTCTTCCCAGAGCCCACCAGGTTGCACTCGGAGAGGGGCTCCTCCACGTTGGGTGGTTTGTGCCGGCCGTGGGCACGGCGCTGGCGGGTGCAGACCAGCAGCACCGCCGCCACCGAAAGGACACAGAGCGGCACCGCCACCGTCACCACCAGCACCACCGGTCCCACACTGCCTCTGCCCGGAGCCTCCAGTGCTTTAGGGAGACACAAAGAAGGGTCAAGTGGAGGGAGGAAGATGGTAAGTGAAGGGTTGGAGAGCAATGACATGCCCAGATTCACTGACTTCCCACACTCATCCTGACTAGGATCAGCAGCAGCAAGACAGATGACAGTGAAAGTTATGGAAGCCCTTTCACCATCACCACGCTTTGTGTGGGCAGCCTGTGCTTCAGTTACCACTGTGATCACTGCTAACACATCATCTTGGCTAGATGGACCCACCAGCACTTCCTCAAGGACAACATACAGCAGCATGTGGCTAGAGGTGAGGGACCACAGACACCATCACCCTGCCTGCCCACAGGAAAGCTCCTCAGACACCTCAACTTCCCCACAGGGAACTCCCTGGTTCTGCCTCCACTCCTGTTACCAAACCCACACAGACCTTGCACAGCACAGCACACCTCCAGTTTGTCCCATCCCACACCAGCACCATCCGAGGCAGCAAATATCTGAAGGTCTCACAACTGCAGTCCCAAAACACATCCACAGTATCTGATAAAATGTCATTCATCTACAGTGAGCTAATCCCCCACCTCCTCACCACAGAAGACAGATAGAACCAGCAGGGACCCTGAGCACTGAGTTCAACAAGTGATGGCCAGCAGCTGTGTTCCACCCTGTGCCATGGGCTGTGCCCAGCCAGGGACACCTCATCAGCACTGCCATTAGTGGACAGGAGTCCTTCCCACACTTGAGAGTCCATAGGAATTTCTCAGCACTTTGTCCCTGCTGTTCCCAGATGCCAGGGAAAAACAATTCCCTAACACTTCACACTTAAGTGTGAAGCAAAGTTCTGGTGAGACATCACAAGGATTTCTAGGACAGAACACTTTTGGCAGTTATTATTTCTAGCAACTGCTGAAAAACAACATAGAACAACAGCCCAGGATGAAAGGCACATTTCAGATCATCCAACCATCACCCCAGTGCTGACAAACCCACCTCAGACCCACATCTATGTGTCTTTTAAATCCTTCCAGGGATGGAGGATGACTCCATCACTTCCCAACATAACATCAAGTGAATGAAACAGAAGATTTTATTCTTTTCAGACCAGTGCAAACAACATTAGAAAGAAGCTTTTGTACAGCTACAAGTGAAAGTCAACACACAGGCAGAGAGCAAAACATGGTCCTGGAGGGACCTCCTTCTCCCTCTCAGCTGGAGTGACTCCATCAGTCATGTCTGATGACATGTTATCACAGCACCCTCCAGCACATGATCACTGCTGTCCCTTGTCACCCTCCCAGTCCTCCAGCTCCATCTTCCCCCTCCCTCCTCTTTTGAGCAGTTCTCTCTCCAGGAGCAACTTCTTTAAAATCTCCAGCTTCTTCTATTTTTCTTTACTTTCAGTCCCGTTTCTGCACAGTCTGGGTGTTACAGGCACTGAACATGGACAGGAAAAATAGTCATGTTCTAAATGGCTGAAACCGGTTTTATAGCAGAATTTTAAGAGGTTCATAAAAGTGCTCAGTAATATTTAAAAAGCAATAAAACTTTATCAGAAAAAACATCTTGAATCTTAGAAGATTTTTCTTGCATGTTCATGGGCCCTGCAGTATGGGTGACGCAGTGGGACAGCACCAGCAGCCATCCCCAGTGACATCTCCCCCCACCACACAGGGATGGGAGTGCAGGGACACAGCCAGGGACCAACCCATGGCTCCCTCCGAGGAGCAGGAGAGCCTTGGCCACGGCAGCAGCAGAGACAGAGACACTGGTGGCCTTGGTTGGACGGCAGAGCCAAGCAGCAGGAACACTCAAACCCACTTGGGAGGTGACATCTAGCACCAGGACCACAAGGAGGCACCAGCACCATGACATAAGCAGTGGCAGTTGTTCAGGATCAAACCAAGCTCAGAGATGTGTACAGGTCTCCTCCAAGGTGCTGCCAAGCACAGGGAGCTCCAGCACAGAGGGCAAGGCACGATATGAGGGTGAGGAGTCCAGGCTTCTCTGCATGGGGTCTCCACCGAGTTCCTGAGGATTGGGGGGAGCCCGATAGCCTAAAGATGCCCCTTGGAAGGACTCAGCTGGAAATCCCTGCCATCCCTTGGCTGCTGGTAGTGCCAAAGTGTGAGTCACAGCCAGCAGCAACTACTGAGCACAATGTGAGATCCAAGAAGCTCCAGAGCAGTGGTCTCTGTGTAAGGCTTGGTTGAAAGGCATCTTCAATCTTGAGCCTTGCAGCAGGGCATCCCAGGGCCTTCACCACAGCCTTGCCTGGCCCTGGGCCCACAGCCCACAGCCTCTGGGGCACAGACAGCCCTGGGGAGGGCAAAGCACACGCAGGCAGAGACAAATGGCCACTAACAGCCACAGTGCCAGACCAGAGGGGAGAGATCTTCAAACCAGTGGGGTGATGTTTTCAGCAGCTGGGAAATAAGAAAATCCCTCGTGGCTACTGGCTAATGGAAACAACCAAATGGACACCATTCCTCACAGTGTTTTGCAATCTCCTTTCAAATGCACTATTCCATGACTTTCTGGTCCAGAATAGAAGCTGAAGGCCTGTTGCCATGTATGAAACAAAAATATCACATCTAGCACTGTTAGCAGTTTCACCATGTGCTATGGTTACACTTCCAGGTCAGGTAAACAAGAAAACTTTTAGGCATCACAGAAAAAAAAAAAAAAAGGAAGGATTTTCCCCCCTCCAATGGGAAAGACAGGTTTGCCTTGCTTTGGACATGCAATGAGCATGGAAAGGCTTCCTGCAGCCCTCTCCCCACATCCCACTGAGAGGGGACTGTCACCTCACGCCACCCACCAGGGCAGAAACTATCCCAGTTATAACAGCAGAAACCTGGAAATTAATTTGGGGCAACACAGAAACCCCCGAGCTCCTGCAGAGCAATCCCGTCCCTCTGGGACTGAGCAGCTCTTAGAGCCAGCTCTGAAACCCCTGACAGCAGCAGAGAAACAGACACACGGCTCAAATCTTTCCCGAAAAACATGCACCTTCAGGCAGTGGGAAACAGCAGCAGCTGGGAGGGAGCAGCCTCCTGGCAGTGCCAGCTCCACGCTGCCTGGGTGGGCAATGCCACCTACAGTTGTACCAGGGAACTCGCCCACAGCCACCCAAACCCAGGAGCTGCTCTGCCCTACAGAGTCCCGAGAGCAGCCCAGGGGACCGCCCCAAAGCCGCTGACACGAGACTCCAGCCCGTGCCGGTCAGCGCGGAGCTGAGGTTGGCGATGGCGAGCAGAGGGATGGCGATGGCGAGCAGAGGGATGGGCTCGTGTCCCGCTGCTGCGGCCACCAGCGGGAGGGTCCAGTCTGGCCCTGAGCAGACAGGACTGCTGCAGGGAGCAGAGCAGCCATGTGCCAGGGGAAGGCTGAGGCCTGGGGCTGAGCACAGGGAAGAGCAGGCTGAGAGGGGATCCCCATCCGTGCTCGGCCAGAGATAATGGGGTGGGGGGCCAGAGGATGGGGATCGACTCTGCACAGTGGGGGACAGGGCAGGGGGACATGGGTGCAATCTGAAACAATTTGAATTTCTTGCTCTGAATCCAAGACAAACCCAACCTGCAGATCTGGATTTCTGGGTGCTGCACAAGCACAGAACAGAAAGAAGAATGGAAAATCAAGCACTGCCTAAAAACTCACCTTGGGAACACGTAGGACAATGTCCTACAAGAGGGTTTCCCTGTGGCAGAGCCCAGCATGTCCTATCCCCCATGGAGAGAGCACAGGACCTAGCACAGCCCAGCTCCTCTCAGCACTGATAAATCTTCCACTAACATGAACTCCCCCAAATGTTTAGAGCAAAGGGCTCAGGCTAAAAATTAAGTAATTCACTTTCTCTGGTACAGAAATATGAAACCAGAGGTTTAGCAACTACAAGTTCAGGCAGTAGGACAGCAGATGTGCCCACTCTATAATTAGCAGTTTTTCCCAAGATTCCAGCATCCCAACTTGGAAAAAAATGGAAAAATGATGGTATTTTACATCTCTGTGTCCCATTTCTCCCCACATAGAGACACAGTTTAGATTTTCCTGTTAGAAACAAGCTGGAAAAAAAAAACAAAAACCAAAACCCAGCTGCTGTTTGGCACAGACAGCCCTAACAATACCTGCTATGGCCGCACTCCCCACAGCCACAGCAGCACCTGGTGGCACTCACCCACAGGCAGGCGGAGGGTGATGTTGTTGCAGAAGTCAGTGTAGCAGCACTCAGTCTTGGTGATGTTCTTGGAGCTGTGGCAGAAGACCTGGGCATTGAGCTCTGGGAGGGAGACACAGGACTTGATGACCTCCTCACGCCCGTTGGTCAGCATGACAGAGGCCCAGCAGGCACCCTCTGTCTGGCAGGTGAAGTTGGTGTGCTCACACAGCTGGCACACACACTTGAGGCCTGAAAGAGAGGTGCACAGCTCTTGTGAGAAGACTCCAGACCCCTTCCCAACTCGAGCCAGCTCACATCATCAGTTGGCCAAAACTGGCTGGTTCCCCATGAGGAGCCAGCAGAGCTCCAGCATGGGCCCTGTGCCGGTGAGCAGCTCCTGGGCTGCAGGAAAACCACAAGCCATGGGCCTTGACACCCACAGGTGACACGTTCTCAGCCACAGGAAAGTCTACAGTATCCAGCCCAAAAAGTTAGTTGAAGCTGCCTTTTGCCAAGAAGGGGAGACAGAACTTCAAGTCTTGAGGTTGATGTTCTGAGGTTACATGGGCTCAGGACACCTCAGACAAGGCTCTGGCCACAGACATGGCCCCACTCAGCATGTGCTGAATCCAAGTGCTACAGCTCAAACAGAGGAGGCAATTTCCCCAGCAGACCCTGCCTTCACCTCAGCCCGTCCATGCTGTGCTCACTGCCACAGAGCCAGCTGGGCCACCACAGTGGGTCTGAAATCACACAGACACAAGGTCCCAGCTCACACCACCCTATGGACAGACACCACCAGCAGCAACCGGCTGCTCCACCCCAGGTCTCCTGAGCTGATGCCCCTTTCTCAGCAGCTGCCCAAATGCTCTTGGTGCAAAAGTCTTCTGACGACTTCTGAGCTTTGAGTGTTTTTAACCACATCTTCAAGTTCCAGCACCTCAACTAGAAACACACTCAATAACTATTGTGTTTTTCAGGCTTTATTGATTCTTCTTCAGAAGGAAGGAAACCAAAGCCACGTCACCCCTGTGAAACACCGGCCATCAACAGTGTATTTTTTTGCCTCCCTTGTTTTCTCCACCTGCTTCATAACTAGTCATTTTTGCTCACTCCACGTCAAGTTCAGGAGCCCATGAGAAGCAATAACCACGGCAGCTTAACCTCGGGCTGGCAGCAATTCCTACAGGAAGCCATTCCTTAAGGTGACTTCATATTATTACATTGTTCCTGCGAAAAACCACCAAAACCTATCACCCATCAGGGCGCAGAGACCTGATATGTGGCTCACACACAAACTTCAACAAGAAAGTCCAGCCAGACACAGGGAAGCCCTGGGACAGAGCTGGTTTTAGGTCCTTGGAAGATGACAGGAGTCACCAACAGTGCAGACGAGCCCCGTGAAACCCCCAGCTCCGCTCAGCCTCCTCAGCGCCGTCCTGGGAGCCATCTGCCGTGAGAGGGGACGGGCTGTGATCCCCTCTCCTCTGCAAGGGTGGCACCCCCATCACACTGAGACCCTATTTCTGGTGAAACCACAGACAGAAAAGTCCATTGAAGAGAATAGAAAAAGAGAGATTCCAGCCCGCACCGCCCCACCTCACCCGAGAGGCGGGTCCCGTTTGGGAAGGGTTACCTGCGAGCAGGGGGTTAGTTAGCTCTCAGGGACAGAGGAGGGGAGGGAAGGGGGGGTCGGTGCTGCTCAGCCCAGAGGGGCCGCACGGGCACGATCTCCCGGCGCTGCCGCTCCCCCGGCGCCGCGGTGGTGTGGGACGGGACAGGGACGGGGACAGGACGGGACAGGGACGCCGCTGTCCCGGCGGGTCCAGCGCGGGCACGGGACAGGCCCCTCCGGGCACCCCTGGGCCAGAGCCCGGGCTCCGCACCCCAAAACCTCGCGACCCCAGAACCTGCGAGAGGCGGCGGCCGGAACCCGCGGCGGCTCCCGGTAAATCCCGCCTGACCTATTTCTCCCGTATACACGGTGATGATAATTAAATGCTTTAAGCTCCTTAACCTCCCGAGAAACAACGTTGACCCCGCCCGGGCAGGGGGCTCCGCTGCGGGACGACGGGGGTCCCGGGCACAAGGATGGTCCCGCGGCGCCAGGAGGCCCGAGCGGAGGGGAGGGAGCGAGGTGCGAAAGGGATCCCGGACGCCGAGGGGATCCCGGTGCTCGTGGCGGCGGAGCAGCCGCCCGCATCCCACGGCGACGGAGCGTAGCGGACAGCGGAGGCGGGTTCCCGGTACCTGCGCAGAACGAGACGGCGGCGGCGGCCAGCAATGGGAGCACCGGCAGCCCCATGGCCACGCTCCGCCGACGGCGCCGGGGCCGTTCCTGCGGCGGCTGCGGCTCCTCTTCCCGCTCCTCCCGCCGGTGACCGCGGCTATTAGCCATGGCGGTGCG
>VZTY01030650.1:0-33664 GCA_013400935.1 Turnix velox | reverse complement strand
ACTCGGGCTCAATTCTGTCCAACCACAGGAATAACACCATCCCCACAGCAATAAGTGCAGCGATGCCCTTCATGCAGCAGATTATATCTAAGCCTTCCCAATCCCCTTAGAAGATCAGATTTTAGGGGAGGACCAGAGGAACACTGATTAATAAACACATGAGAAAATAGAGGGGTGTCACCTTCAGCTACATCACTGGGAGACTTTCCCCTGCCCACATCTGGCCACCCTGAATAGAAAAGCAGCAACTAATTTTCCTCCTTATAATTGTCCAAACACTTGTCAGTAAGTAAAGAGCCAAGTCCCCAGAGAATCCTCCAGTGGCTTATCTTTGTCCCTCTCTGTACCCAGCTCCCAACAGCTCAGAACAAGGGCTGGGTTTTGGCAGCACAGACCCCAGCTGTCCTCACATCAACTACAGGTGAGCAAAGCACAGCAATGAATGACATCTCTCCGCCAGGGATAAGAAATTGCTCGGAAATTACTTCCTATGAATTTTTTTCCACTCTGTTTTTCTTGATTCAGGTTTGCCAAATAGTCACCTAATTTAAAAAAGAAATTAGTTAACATTGTATAGTTCAAAGCCCGAACCAAAACCACTTCATTACCACAGCATGGATGTGAATTTCATTTACAACAATCCCTGGATGTTTTAATTTGCAAAAAGAAGCTGGGAACAGCAGCAGCTGGGAATGGTCTTGTTCAGCACACCCATAAGTGCTGGAGCTCCAGCACAGACAGAGGTTTGCACCCTGCTGTGATAGCCCACCTAACGTGGGACATTACCAGCCTGTTTAACAGTTTGTGGTTTTATCTTTCAGTTGTTCACCCCCTTCTACAATCAGGGAGAGCCAGGATGCCAGTTCTCATTCATGGTGAAGTTCCTCAGACAAGTCTGTATCCAAACTGGGCAGTACCAGTGGTGCCCAGAGCCCACCCCTGGCAGAGCCCCATGGAGAGCCACCAGCTTCCTCTCTGCAGCACCCCAGTGACTCCCAGCAGCTCTCAGACTGGTGCCCAACACTGCTGCTGCAGGTGAGCATCCTCAGAGGGAACAAACTGATGCCAAGAGCTTCAAACCTTCTGTTCCAATGGCACTGACCTGGGCAGTTCCTGCTCTCACCCAGAGATTGCTGCTGCACACAGACCATGGCTGCTCATGGGCAGAAGAGAACTAAACACTCCTTGGTTTGACTTGAAAACATTCTATTTAATTTATACAAATAACTACTAAATAGAAAAAGTAGATTAAAACAAAATAGTTATTTTTCTGGCAGAGTTTAAATGCATATTATATAGCTTAGAAGAAATAAAATGCATTTTCCCCACAGCATTCATGACCTAAAGTTCTGGTTAACTCCTCCATTGCTTCCTTGTCCCAGGAAGCAGCCGTGATGGCGTGTGGGTAATGGCTATATATATGTTCCATATCTGAACTGAAAATATGTTACAGACCACACACCTACAAATGTGAAGCACTTAAATGTGACTATCAAGTTGTAATATGGTAATACAGAAAACAATTCATGTTTCGGGTTATATCGTGTTACAAAAACATCTGTGTAAGAAATCATGAAAGAGGCCACATAAAAATAAGCTTTAACTTTATGCACTTCTTTTACAGTTTAAAAAACCGGCAAGTGCACTAGTAATAAATAATTTGCAAGTTTTGTATAAACGAGAAGTTCCTAATGTTCAGCATTATTGTAAACATCAGTACACATGTAAAATGCAGCTAAAATCTGACAGTTACGTTTTCAGTTTACCAAATTGATTTCCTAGTCCTCAGGCATAGACGGATGTAG
Organism: Turnix velox; assembly: GCA_013400935.1. Taxonomy (NCBI): domain Eukaryota; kingdom Metazoa; phylum Chordata; class Aves; order Charadriiformes; family Turnicidae; genus Turnix; species Turnix velox. The sequence goes on along the minus strand of VZTY01030650.1, from coordinate 31,859 downwards.
GATACAGCCAATCCGGTTTTTGGCAAGTCATGTCATTAAAATTAACAGTGACAGTGCAAGTAAGGAATGCAAAGAGAATTCCTAGTGCAATAAAGAAGAGAAGCACAGGCAATATTGCTGATTAAAATTTACCACTTCCATGTCTTCACTCTGGGAGTGATTAGGAGAATTAAAATTTAAAAAAAAAAAAAAAAAAAAAAAAGAAAAAAANAAAAAAAAAAGCTGTTCAAAGCCATTATTTAATGCCCTGATCTTGTCTTAGGATTTCTCTGTCTTCCTTCAGGCCCCTAACTCTGCAAGAGTCCATCTGGCGTGAGCCTGTGCAGCCCAAGCGGGGTGAGGGGCCACCGCGTCCTGGAGCGGGTCCCACAGCTCCCAAAGCCCCGCCTGGGGGTAACATCAGCCCCTCTGCAGCCGCAGGAACCCTGTGTGTCCATGGCTGGCCAGGCTGCTCCTGAGCCAGAGAAACACCTTCCCACCAGGAGAGCACCACCAGCAGAGGGTCAACAGTCAGCTTTCAGTTTATCTAAGGAATTATCAATTTTGGTCAGAGTCTTTTTGATTCGCAGGGCTGTCAGTCGCGCCGATGGATTCTGGTACCAGCACTCTTTCATCAGCTTGGCCAGAGATGTTAGTGTCTGGAGTAAGGATAAAGCATAAAATGTGTGTAAGAACCCAAATCACAAGCCATGAAAGCACCAGACTGAGTTAAGTGCTAACATTTTAAGGTTTATGGCTTTATTAATACTCAGTTTTCAGAGCCCAGAGACAATTTACAGCTACCCAGCACATGCACAGCTTCCATAAGTTGGAAAAACCCCAAATGAGATAAACTGGTTAGTCTGAGACTAGGAAATGGGGCTGACTGGAGGGACAAGAAAGTGCCATTTTAAGTAAATGAGGTTTGAAGTTTTTTCTAATTAAGAAAACACTCCATAGAATCACTTTTCAATGAAACCAACTCATGCAGCCAAGTGAAGGAAGCCCGAGAAGTCACTGTCATTTCATCACACCAGCACAGCTGTCAACAGCTGGCATCCTCAGCCCACCACTGCAGTTGGAGCCTCTCATCCTGCTGGCCTGAGCCAGCCCAACAGATCCAAACCACCTCCCAGCTCTGCTACTACAGAGCAAACATCTGCTCAGCCTGGAGAGCTCCAGTAGCCCTGAGATCCTTTCTATCTCTGGTGCTAAATGGCAGAAACTCCCCAAAGAAGGAAGGCCCAGGGGCATCCCCCATCACTGCCACTTACAGGGTCTGAGAACCATCTGTTGGGAATGTTTGGCCTTTGCTGATCCACACAGACCACTTTCCTCATGTCTTCGAAGCTGGGATCGTTTGGAACTAAGTCATAGAATGGTGGTTTGTAGTCTTCTACAATACCTGTAGGGTACAAAGGAAAAGTGGAGTCAGTGGCTGTGCAGCACAGCAGCCCTTCTGCAAAGCAAGGGGGCAACCCCACCATCTGAGAGGCGCTGAAGTCTTTTAGGAGGTAACACCAGCATCAAGCAGCCACCAAACAACAGAACAACTCTTGGTATCACAGACCAGCTTTTTCTGGCTCTCATCCCAGTTGCCCTAAGGAAGAACAAGCTTGAGCTGAAGTGACAAGACGTAAATTCACTTTCCTAATGCAGGAGGTGTGCTGACAGCACAAACCTAACCACACAAGACCTTCCCTGAGCCATCAGTAGCTTTCCTGCACACTTTTCATCCCTTGGTGATTCAGGAAAGAGCCCAGTAATCACAACAGCACCTACAGACCCTCACAGCACTGCTTCAAATAATTCTATTTCTTGCTATAAAAACAGTGACACTATTTTCACATGGTATATAATGGGCTGTTTGGGATAAGTACAGCAATAAGTAGGAGATGAAGCGAGTCTTGCCTTTACTCCAGTGGAGCAACTGGAGTACCCTGATCCAGCCCAGCCAAGTGTCCCAGCCCTGGGGACCACCACTGGCTCCAGCGAGCCCCCACAACCTCTAGCCCAGAGGGCTGGGCTGGCAGAGCAGCACTCTCCCCTCCCTGTCAGCACCCGCCTGGCATTTACAGTGTGTTGGAGCTTTTCCCCCCTGGAGCTGCTGGATTTTTGCTGCTCAAATCAGCCAGAGCTCACACATGCAGAGCAGAGCCTTCACCTTTATTCCCAGTCACTTGAATGCTACCTTGCCCTGTGTATGCAGAAATCCAGCTGCAGGAGCAATGTAGGAGCAGAGACAGGCATACATGGCCTGGTGGATACAACCACCATCACACCAGGGTAGATGAGCAGGAACCACCTTAAGCTTCTGGTGTTACCACTGAAATCAAACAAGATCTCTGTGCTGAGAATGACAGCAAAGCTTTGCTAGGACCAGATCTGACAGTGCCAGCAGGAGAAAAGAGGCACAGGAAGGTTGGGAGCACCATCAAAAGCACCAGCTAACTCTGCCATGAGGAGCAAGCACCACACTATTCAGGGTAAAATACCAATTTGGGGCTTCAATTGCATTTTTCAAGTACAGAAAGGAGTGGCGAGTGGCTCCTGCTGCTGCAGAGAGATGATACTCTTCATTGTGGCAACAGAGTATCCTTCCACATTTTCCTCTTTATAGTAAGCCAAAACAGAAATGTACTAAGAATTGTTATTCTGTCACTCTGAGGATGGCTAGGATAAGTTTTTTTTAAAAAATAAAAAAAATCCTGCAACAGCATCACCTCTTGCACAGTGAGTTCATCAAGCCCTGCCCAGTGAGCCCATCACATCATGGCAATTGGTGACCTGTGCTGCTCAGGGACTGCTGTGACAGACCACTGAAGGATATAAAACTGCTCAGAAAACAATGAAGTTATAGTTTGAATTCTCAAGGCTCTCCCACTGCTGTGAACTGCAACCCAGAGCTCTCAGAGGTTGGGAAATGCAATGAGCATGTCTCTAACTGCCTTTGGCACACATTTGCCAATAAACAGAGCAGTCGTCAGAGAAATTAGCAGCATGCATCCAAAAGGCTTTCTTCCTTTCTCTAATTAGCCACATCCACCTTCAGCTGAGATTGTCACCACTCCGATTCAGTTGAGGTACATTCTTGTCTGAGGGCAGTACCTGTGTCAGTTGCAGCCCATGGCATGTGCCCCCCACGTCAGAGAAAAGAGAGGGCAGGAAAGGCCAGGAGGCACGTGGAAGTGCTCTCCTGCTCCTGCCATCAGTCCTGAGACTTCCACAGCCTCAGGTAGGCCAGGAGCTGCTCAGTGTGCACCCACACACATGCACCCTGCTCTCTCCACCACAGAAATCCCCACTAAGGCTCTCCCTAGTTCCAGCATGTGATGCTGCATCCAGTGGCAGCAGTTTTACCATGAGCTCCCTGCAGGTCAGCAGAGGTGCCCTGGAGACTTACCATTGCTAACCATGCGCCTGGCTACCTCCCACAGGACCAGCCCAAAGGCCCAGATGTCAACCCTCTTGTAGGAGTCGAAGCAGTCTGCCTGGATGGTCTCATCCAGCACCTCTGGAGCCATGTAGCGTTTGGTGCCCACACGGGGGTTGTTCCCCACATCCAGCTGGTTGGTGCTCTGGGAGTGCATTACTGCAAGGCCTAGGGACAGAAGAAACCATCTTGGTTAAGCCTCTTTAAAACTAGAGCAGAAGACATTAAAAATCCCACGTGAGCAGTGACACCCATCAGGCAGTGTCTCACAGAGAAGGAACTGAGAGTCCCAACAGTCCAAAGCCCAGCTGGGTCAGGTCCTCACTCGCCAGTGTGAACAGCCACCGTGTCCACAGCCTTGGGGCCATTATCTCCTTGGGGATTAGCATTAAGCACGTTATTGCCCTGTTGCAAAACGTTGTCATTAAGTGTTCTGCAGCCACTGGATGTCCCCACTGCTCCAGGCACGTACACACACAGGGCCTGACTTGGAAGAAAACAATTTTATGCAGCATTCAAATGTATTTATAGAACTTTGGGGTAGGTGGATGTATCCAAACTGCAGGAAAGAGGGGGGAAAAAAACACTGCACGATGGATATACACCAGTTAAAAAATAAAGCTGGGAAATAACAAACACCATATTTGCAGCAGCTTGAAAAATAAACATCCTCAAGCTGATCTAAAATGAGTCACTCAAAACCACTCTACCTGGTTCCTACTAATTACCAAACATTCAAGCAAAGAACATTATGTGAGGGGCTAAATTACTGCAAATTTGGAAACAGAGAGAGTTCTCCTTTTGCCAAGGTAAACAGGGAGCTCTGCAAATCGAGCAGCAACTGGTGCATGACATAACTAAGCAATAGCAAGGACCACACAAATACTCCCTAATTTCCTCAACAGCTCTTGGAACCATCACGTTAGAGACAATTTACATCTAACCTGACTTTATTTCAGATGAAACTTAAAAAGCTTTGTAACTCATTTTCACAAAAAGTTAACCTATCACCAGACCATTAATTCTTTTTTCTCTTCCCAAAACAAGCCTGTATCTCACTAACAAAGATATGGAAAAGGCTCTTCTGCGACTCCAATTCAAGTAAATTCGAGAAAATGTTCCTGGCACCTCTAAGAGAGGTCCCACCTCCTGACTCCCCCAGTGTGGGAAGCCTGCTCTCCAGATAGAGGAGGGATCACCACAGACATATTTATGTATTTGTTGAGATTTACATTAACCTTATTATCACTTCTTATAAAAACAAGTTTGCACACTGGAAAAAAAGGTTGGAAGATAAGTTTCTTAGCAAACTCTGCAGAGGTCAAGGCTTTGGAGAAGACAGATAAAAACTGCACTACTGCACCCAAACGAGGCAAAGCTGACTAATGAGAGACCAAAGGTTTAAGGTGAGGATGGGAGTAAGCACCCCCACACACTGTGAGGGTTGTGTCACAAGAGGGTGAGGGGACAGGAATGTTGTAACCAGGAACCATCGTGGTGGTATATGTGCTGTGAGAGCAGACCCTAATCCTGCTCCAGCCCCTCTCACAGGCCCCCCATGTCAGACACACACCTGAAGATTTCACATTTGAAAACTCAGTTATTTTACCAAGATAAAAACTACCTGGAAAATGTTACCGCACATTTAGAGGGGCTCAAGTGTGTGGATTTCACATTTTCTGTGTATCTCTCATCCCTCATGCAAAAGTCATAGGAACTATGCAGTGAGTTTTTCCCCTTTTACCTCTTCCCTGCAGGTGTTTGAGGCCAGACCAGATGAGCTATTGAGCAACCTGGTCTAGTGGGAGGTGTCCCTGCCCATGGCAGGAGGATTGGAACTAAGAGACCTTTAAGGTCCCTTCCAACCCAAACCATTCCATGATTCCATAAGTTTCAGTGTAAAATAATAATTTCCAATATCCTTTTTGTCTGGGCAACAACTACCCAGTACCACCATTCTACCACAGGTTTGCTCCCTGCTGCAGAGAAAGAAAACCAAGAGTCTTGTCACAGATCCACCAGAAGTGTGAATGAGCCACACTCTGCAGCAATCAATCTGAGTCTAAAACCACCTGGTCACAAGGAACCCACTTTGGGGCTTAGAGACTTATCTGGCAAAGGGCTGGAGCTGGATGGGCCTGCAGAGCTTGGGACAGCGAGGGCACAGGCTTCAGACTGCAAGTGGAAGGCTTTCTTTTAGTTCATAAATGAGCTAAAGCCTAGTACCTGCTGCCTTCGGAGACTGGAACCGAGTAACTAGAAGTGCAAGAAGTGTCAGGCGCTGCTGGGCTGCAGCTGAACCCGGGCTGCACTGCGCCTGCTCTGCAGCACCGCATCCGCGAGCTCCCAGCGCCACCCAGTGGCTCTCAAACCCCAAGCTTGGACCGGCTCACAGGGCCTGAGCGCAACATCACTGCAAGGCTTCCACCCTCGAGTTCTCACATTTGATCTCTGCAGAAATGCACCAAGCACACGAGCATGGAAGTGAACTTACCTAGGTCTGCTATGCAGCACTGTCCGTTCTTCTTGACGAGGATATTTTTGCTCTTCAAGTCACGGTGAGAAATGGCTGGCTTCCCCTGAGTCCCAAATATCTCTATGTGCAAATGTGCCAGCCCACTGGCGATGGACAGCACGATGCGGAGGCAGCTGACGGTGTCCAGGGTGGTGAGCTGTAGGTAGTCATACAGAGAGCCCATCTCGTGGTAGTGGGTGATCAGCCACAACTGGGTGCTAGAGTTTCTGGAAGTCATATCAGATGCAATAAAACCTAGAGAGAAGAATTGAAAAGGGGAAACCACACAATAAAATGCCAAAGCACCTTCAAAGAATCAATGTTCCTTGGCCCCTCTTGCAATTCAGGGCTTTGTTTAATTAAAGCTTTTCCATGATGGTACCACACAGAGTGCACAACAGGAAACACCATGATGAACAGAGAGCTGGAACTCTAACTCCAGTCTGTTGGCAGGAAGATACTGTGTCTGTCACCCCAAATAACACTGCTGAGAAAGGGGTTAAATGTGTCTCCTGTGCACACCATATCCAGTAGCCAGACACTATGCCTGGCCAGCTATCACAGCACTCCAGCAATCCACCTCCACAGGGTAGAAGCTTTGGTCCCACAGGACACAGCACATCTTTTTGATCAAACCCAGATCCAAAAAGGCATAGCTCATCCCATCAACCACCTGCATCCCAGCCACCTCCCACTTCTCCAGAGCTGCAGAGGGAAGCATGATAAATGAGCAGACCTGTGGGACTGCTCTAAGCTCCAAGGTCTGAGTCTGAGCTCCAGAACTGCTCTCCAGCTCACCACAGAGCAAGTGCAGCAGCATCACAGGATCAGCACAGCAAACCCCAGAGAGCAGGAATTCTGCTCTGAACACTACCATCAGCTGGGGTGAGGAAGGCAGAGCACCTTTATGCATCAGTGGTTTTTAACAAAGGAACAGATAAAAAAATCCTCTTTGAAAGCCACAAACACCAAAAACAGCTTACAAAAATGTAGTGTCTGAAAACCAAACCAGGGACTGGTGAGCCTTTCTGTTCCCTCTGGATCTATTGTGTATCGGTCTTCTCTGACTCCAACAGCTTTGGCTGGGAAGCAACAAGAATTCTATTCCCAAGTCAGAGGAACAAATCACAATTATTAAAAGCCCACACTGACATATATCAGGAAGAACATTCGCTGCCTTCCACTCCTCAGTCAGACTTCTGCACAATGTGAAACTTGTGTCATCAGTGATAGTGTTTAATATCACATCTACAAAAACCCCATAAAATAGTCAACAAATTTGACAGTTATCAAGAAAGACTAAACAGAGAGAGGAACCTAGAAAACCTGTAATGTCATTTCAGTCCAGCTACTTGCACCCTCGGGAAGGAAAGTTCAATAACTCATATAATTCACATTTCAGGAGGCCATCAAATGACTTTTGTCATTACAAAGGAACTGCTCCAGGAAACATCAGACAGACATCTACTGGGGTGAGCGATAGAGCCCAGGAATACTCCCTGACAGGAAACAGGAATAAGGAGCCCCAGTAAAACTGACTGCAGACAGATAGATTGTTGGTCAGCACTCAGAAAAATGCTGCTGCTATCTGTGAAGGGAGCACACCAGCCAGAGGAGACCACAGTTACCAGGAACCAAAGGGGCTGCATAAACTCCAGCCATGGCTCACCACAATAGCCATTCCTGACCCTCAAGAATATGAGGCAGCAGGGATGCTGAAGATACAGTCATCGTATTTCCATACTTACAGGGAAGGAGATATATGATAAGGGGGCAACTACAGTTAAGTTTAAGCACCAAAAGGAGCTCAGTTTGACCCTGATCAGTTAAACAGCCAAACATAATGGATTTGTGCCCCACAAGGCCAGCTCCCTGAGACACAGCCACACTCAGGCACATCCATACGCTCTTGCTACTCACCTAAAATATTCTCATGCCGCAGCAATACAGTGTTGTACAATTCTGTTTCCCTGAACCAAGATTTTTCATCCCTAGATGAGAAGATCTTCACAGCAACATTTTCTCCTTGCCACTGACCCCTCCAAACTTCTCCATAACGGCCCTTTCCTGGGGGGAGGGGAAAAAACACAGCACAATTTGTTGTTAGCTAACAATCTCCCCAGGGCAGGAGGAAAAAGTTAGCTGGTGGATGGAATTCAGCAGTCATGGCCCAAACATCACACTCATACTTGGATCCCCCTGCACATGACTAGTTACCCAACCCAGTTAAAGCTTGTAGTAACATACAGGAAAACATTAACCTGTTCTGTGTTCAGAAGTACCATAAAACATGTTTAAATTAGGCATTTCTCTTCCCCCCCAGAATCTGTCATCATCATGCCTTCTTCACCCCTTTAATGCCAGCATGGCAACTTGGCTCAGTGCTGCCATCACAGGAAATCTTTGACCCAAATGCTTCCTAAAATTACCCAACTCAAATTTAACACTATTCAATTAATAATATATATATGATGAATTAAGAATTAATGGAGCCTCAAAATTAGCACTAAAAGTCTGCAAAAAAATAAAGTTCCAGGAGAGTTTTAGGGATTCTCTCCCTCAGCTCACCACGGCTTGTGTAGTGCCAAAGGAAGCATGGAGCAGTTGAGAAGCAGGCACTCCTGTTCCCACAATGATGGCCAAGAACCACAGGGTTGGAGGTTTTTATTTTTTACGTTCCATGTTAGACACTTTGCTGGGGTTCAACCCCAGATCTCAAATTCAGCAAATCCTCTTCTAATTGAACTCAATTTAATGAATAAATTTGTTCTACAAAGTACCCCAACAAGTCTGGTTTGCATCTTCTCACCTCCCCTAACTCAGCAAAGCACAAATGATATCTGCCCTTTTCCTCTTGCACGGATCTCAACAGCATTTATTCACTTCACTTTCCAAACCCAGGTACATTCCATAAGCTGGAGTCTGAAGAGTTTCACACCTTGTACAAGCAATCCAGGAGAGTCAGTGAATAGTGCTGAAGTCTTCATTGTGTTTGGCACCAGGCCTGGGCAGAGACGTGACAGGGCTCTACTCACCTACACACTCCACAAGCGTGATTTGGCGAGCCACTGTTCTCTGCACCAAGAAAGGGAGCCCAGAGCCACTTCCAGACGTGCAGGAATGGTCCAATAAATCCTGCTCAAGGAAAAGCACAAGGTTATTGCCCAGCAGGAACTGCTTTTTTCTGCAACACACAAAGGCAGAGCACTCCCCACAGCAGAGGTAAACGTTTGGTACCACCTGCATCTACAGCAGATGTACCACTGATACTCCAGAGAATTTGTCATAATGTACATCTTAAAGTTATCAGTTTCTGGTATTTTTAGAGCACAGAAACCAGACTTTAAACTGCAAGCTTATAAAAAGCCATGAGTGAGATTCTAATTGTACATTAAAATTCTATCAGCCTTCCCAAATGCTAACACCCAGCTGCTTTTCTGGCTTGGGTTTCTGCACTAGTTCACAGCACTAACAACTCCACTACTGGACTTTTTCTTTCACTTACAAAGGAAAACGGAATAAAAAGCATGATTGTAATCAACTTTTTAACACTTCCAGCAAACTGCACTGCTGGGCTTTAACCAGACATGACGAAATCTCATTACTTCTGACAATTTTATAATGGCTGCTCAAGAAAAGACAACCTAAGAACAATGGCAGACTGAATTTGTTCTTTTATACAATCTGAGGATTCACTTCCCCTTCCTGAGGTAAAAAAAATAAACAAAAATCACCACAAAACTCCGACCCAAATTTATCTGCAGGGACTGTAAAAACAAGATTTGAAGAGCCCATGGCTCTTTCCACTCCCAACAGGAAACACTGGGCTTTAAGCATTTGCTGCATGATGGAGGCTAATCCTAAATGTAAAGTAATCCAATGTGGCATAAAAACAGCCACTTAAACACACAATAGAGAAGTCTAGTGTTTCAAAAACACCAACTGTTCAGATGCCACTTATAAACAAGGAACACCCAATACTGTGTTTCCACAGTGTCTGGGTAGCACTCAAAGGCCCAGTTGAAGCACTGGGAACACACCAAACGGATCCATCTACTGCCACCACCTTCCCAAACTTTTCTCATAAGAATTTGGGTGGATTCTTTTCATGTTTTCAATGATCGTTTCCAATTAGCATTAAAGGACCTCAAGTGCAAAAGGTTTGCAAATGGAATGGGAACAGCCTCATATAGATAGGAGTTAAGAGCTGGTAAAAGCTGGAAGTCAGTGCTTAGAGACAAAGAACCAGCTGCACACAGGCCTAGTTCATGGTGAAATCAAAACTGGCTGGTGTAACACCGTAACACAGAATCAAGTGCCTTGGAGGCTAACTAAAGAGTGCCAAAGGCATTTAAATATATACATACACACACAAGCTGCAGCAGACCCATGGGTCAGTGTGAGAGCACTGCACAGATCACACTAGGCCTGACCCTGCAGTGCCACAGACACAAAATCACTGCCTCTCAAGCCTCACAGGAGTGTCACCACAGGAATCCTGGTGCTGAGTGACATCCACTGGCAGCAAAAGGTGCCATCAGTACAGGAAAAGTGTGTAAGGGCACGGGAGGTAACGTGCAGAGGTGACTCACTGCCAAGGTGCTGTCTCCAACGTTGGAAGCAATGAGTCCCTCAATGGTGCCATACTCTGCATCCCTGGAGTTCAGTCGCTCCATGTGGTTTTTCTGTATCCTCCGGATGATGAGCACAGCGACTGCAGAAAATACTATCAACACAACCACAGGAGCCAGGATAACAATGATGAGTGTTTCCATGCTGTAACCTGCAGCTTCTCCTTGGAAAGTTTGCCCTGGGAAAGGAAAAAGAGTGAGGGAGCGTGAGGAGAGAAAATAAATCTACAAATTCCCAGATAAGAGTCTTTAAAACCAATGGTACTGACACTAACCTTTAACTTAAGTCACCCAGCCTGAGCGAGCAATCGTGCCAATATCAGAACTATGAGCACACACTGATACTGAATATGAGCTGCCACAACCACCCTGTGTCCATCCCCCAGAACAAAGCCCAGCCCAGACATTGCAGTAACTCAGCTCTGACTTGAGCTCTAACCCTTTATTTGTGCAGCCATCCCATGTGTGCCAGTGGGCCCCAGGGAGGTGAACTGATTAGGCAGGGCCTTGCTGTGCAGGTTCCCCACTGTGGAAGCTATCTCATTCCCCTACATCTCCTCAGATTAAAGCTGGGCCTCCTTTTTTTTTTTGTCCCTCAGAATTCACTATTTACTGATGAACCCCTCACCCTTAGAGGAAGGCAGCTGTGCAGTGATGTTCATGTTGCAGAGGTCTCCCTGGCAGCACTCTACAGCCTGGTCAGGAGAGGGAGGAGTCTTGCATGTCATTTTCCCCTGTTCATACACTTGGAAGCAGCCTTTCTGGTAAACCTTAGCACCGTCGTTAATGCTGAGGGAAGCAAAACACTGCTGGCCTTGGCAGCGATCTCCATTCCCACAGGACATGCCTTCACACACACACTCAAAGCGGACCATGTTTAGCTTCAGCTCCTCATCTGTAAAAGGGAGTTGAGGAAAAGACACCGTGGTATTCTTAATAGATTCACTTACACAGAGATAATGAAATCATTAGATGATAAAACTTTCTGTTTAAGGGAAGAAATACTACTCACAGCAAGCACTGAAGAACTATCAAGTAGGACCTAATGATAGTGATTTAGCCATTCCAGTGAGACAAAGGTATGAGCCTGCACCATCAAAGAAATACCTTCATATCTGTCCCATTCCAGGAGTGCCACTGTGTGTCACCTCTCCCACAGACACCCCTTTGGGGGCACAGAACAAGAGGTCAGCTATAAAAGGAGAAATCCAAACTAACAACTTACGAGAGATATGCTAAATGCCACTCTATTTCTATGTGGATATAGGTATTCTCAAACATTCCAGAAATGACTGTAACAATATCCAATTGAGGTCATTTAAATTTTCAGTGGGCACAGCTCCACGGGGTTCAGCTGGCAGCATATGGCTCCCAACAACCAGCCCAGTGTCACCTGAGCTCTGCAAGAGAGGGCACCCCATGACTGGCAGATGGGGAGCGCTGGAAGCTCTGAACTTTCCCAGAAAGAGCAGGTGCCTACAGCAATGGCTGAGAAGAGGCACAGCTGGGAAGGACAGAACCTGTCCCTGCTTTGTCACATGCATCCCCACACATGTTCATGGCAACTTAACTGACATTTAGATTCTCCTTCTCAGTTCTCACACACAAGGAAAGCTTACAGCTACAAATACTGTGGATGCCCCTAAAATAGCCACTGAGCACACCATGCATTGGACAGTTCAAGCTTCTCATTAGAGCCTGCCCACTGGGAATATAACTCTGCTCATTTTCCACTTCATTTTCCTATCCTCCCGCAATGAACACACACATAAACTTGGCCTTCCATTTCTGAACCACTAACAAACAAAAGCGAAATTAGAGACAGAATCCTGAAATCAGACAGCCCCATCACATGGATTTCAAGTACTGGCACACACAGTCCCAGTCATACATGGACCAATTAATAGCATTGCTAATTTTGTGGAACTTTTTTAAAATAGCAGAAGAACCCCACTCCAAACAATTCCTATAATCAGGCTCTGAGCAGCCTGATCCAGTGCAGGATGTCCCTGCTCATTGCAGGGGTTTGGACTAGATGGCCTTGAAAGGACCCTTCCAACTCAACATATTCTATAGTTCTATGATCTGACACCACAGATAACAGGCGTGTGTGGGTACAAAAGTGAGCATTGGGAGGGATAAGCTACGTGACACCACAGCAGCTCTTAGCATGATGCTGGAAAAAGCAGCATGTGCCAAGGATGGTATGAGGTAAGCCAGTCTGACACAAACCAGCCCCTCCCTCCCAAGCCATGACCTCAGCAGCATGAGAGGAACAATTCCACCCGGCTGATGGCTCTCCAGCAGAGTGTGGGGAGCAGAAAAAAAGAGACCCCCAGACTCAAGGCATACAGCAGCAGGCACTGCCTCCCCAGCCACATACCTGGCATGCACAGACACTGTGCTCATCGGTCACCTCGGCATGTGGGGCCACAACAACCCTCGCAGCCATCACAGCCCCTGCTCCCTAGTCCCAGAACTCCAGGAGCCTTTACCAGAGCTGTCATGCCTCCCAGCCCTGTAACAGCTCCTGGTCCACCCCTCTCAGGGGGAAACCCTCACAATTAACCAGAGACACTGCAAATCCCAGGGGGAAGCTTATCTCAGGGAGCAGGAGTCTCCAGTTCTCCACCACTACTACATTTTGATTGGTGAGGAAGCCAAAGCCCCAGTGAAGAGACATGAATGAAGATTTTCCAAGGGCTACAGCAGGTACTTCTGCCTCCTCAAACTCTCCGCTACAGCCTGCTTAGAATGGGGAACTATTTCCACAGGCACCAGGACAGCATTACAGCTGTGAACATGGGGAAGAGCAGCATCGTTCACCTGCGTCAGACAAATCATTGTCACAGAGAACTCCCCACAGGAATCCAAGGGGTGGAGACAGGAAAGAACAAAACAGGAAAAGCACAGCAAGATTGGTCGTGTCTCTTCTGCAAAGTCTCACAGGAGCTTTGTCAGCAGGGAGAGAAGTGCAGGCAACAGCACGGATCTCTTACAGAGCATTACAGGACAAGCTCGCCCTCAGCACGGCTTGAACACAAACTCTACTCTTCAGAGCTGTCTGCTCTTCATGTTAAGGATGTAAAATACAGATTGTTTGAGATTTTTAACATGAGCAGCTCTAAAAGCTGAAAAAAATACTTCCAAGAATGAGATACTGTATTTCAACAGTGAAAAGAAGGTACAGTGGGATAATGGCTACAAAACCTTATCTCAAGGTATTTCAGCACCATTAGCTGTTTAATGTTCCTCCATAAACACTCATCTAATGTTACTCCCTCCTTATATTTGGTCTCAATTGCCTCTTCACAGACATAACTAAAGTCAAATGCCATGCTTTTTCACTCTTCCCCTTCCACCAGCCACTCCAACATTCCATTTCATACACTCTGCCTTTTATGATTTGCATCAGCCTATGCCAGTTAAGTGCACTTCAGACAGAGACTTCCTAGGGCAAATAGCAAAGAACACACATATGCCATAACAAGCATCAGATACATTTCACAAGTCATTTAAAATCTGAAACTGAAAAAAACAAGGTATGGGCAGAAAACTTTTATTTAATGTTTTTGAAAGGCAGTTTGTGAAGCAGCTAGGATGTATCTTTCAGGGTCATCTCCCACAACATCCAGATCTTCAAATGAACCATTCCTGCCTCTCCATAGCAGTGGAAAATATAGTCTCATTTCCCTCCCTAGGGCCAGACCTGCACCAATTGCACACACTGTAATTCTACACATAAATAAGCAACAGCCATCACTTGAGGATGCCATGGAAGAGCCATAATCTCACTCCCAAGAGCTTGTGCCCACAGTGAGGGCTGGGGAAGCGAGTGGGGGTCACCCACCAGCTCTGGCCCCAGTGGGCACACACTCACCTTGCCAGCTTGGGGAGGGCAATGCCAGCAGCAGCAGCACAGGAAGAAGCACAACTCCATCCGCCATCGTCAAGCTGCAGAAAGAGAAAAGATGTGAGAGCTGTGCACATCTTCACTGCTCTCTAGCACGGCCACTGCAAGCCAGTGTCTAGCTACAACTTTCACCAAGGCCCTGTTCAAAATGCAGAAGCACAAGGCTTGACTGCTCTGCTCTTTACTATGCCCTTTTTCTACAGTCATTTCCTTCAATTATAAAATTAATTTACAGCAATTTATAAAAACTGGTATCTACTTTTTCTGGAGTCTCATGCTTATCCCATACAGCGACAGAGCACATGTACAAGCCAGTCAGTAGGGAATCACCAGCCCTTTCAGCACTGAGCAGGCATGTAAGAGCATTTAGCCCAGGGTGCCATCACTGCATGTGCCAGTCAAGTCAGAGGTTATAAATAACAGTAGAGAGCCCAGTGGCCATCAGCAGCCCTGGGGAGCCTCTTGCCAGGGTCCCACTGGGCACCACAGTCACCCACAGCACCCTGTCCAAAGGGGGCACAAACCCCACACACAACACTGCAACTGGGCTTGTATGGCTGCACTTTCTGGTTGTCCCAGCTGCAAACTACAGACACACCAGGGGACAAGTCTGAGAGTCCTATCTCCATTGCTAAAAAAGAACAACAAAAACCACTACTTATGTTTTTTTTAAAGCAGTTTTGGAGTGTAAGATGCCCAGAACCCTGAGACTCCACAGCTACCGAAGGGTACTGAGAATCCAGCACCACATCCATTCCAAAGCAGCACTGCATTCCAAAGAAGGAATCAAACTGTTTTCAGAAGCCTAAATGAAGAACAATAAGCACATCACATGTCAGACATAATACTGGCATAGAATACCCAACTTAACATACAGGTGTCCAACTAATTGCTTTAGAGACTTGAACTGAGGGAACTCAAGAGTCTGTACTGACAGCCATAATACTCAAGACCATCCCTCACAAAAACTCAATGCCTTTCCCATCTGTACAGCAAAACTAAACTATTTTCTCTTTTCTTCAAGAGAACCATTTGTCTCCTGCCAAATCATTCCCTGAGGGGTGAGGGAGCTCCCAGCCATCACTGGGACTGCCCAGGTCACTGCTGCAAAAGGGACCAGGGGACACCAAGCAGCCACTCCAGCACCTGGCCTCTAATGCCACCACCCTGACTGACAAGAAGCAAAGCACACATCATACAGAGCCAGCCCAAGTCAACCCAATTAGTGGGGAAATTTTAGATTCTGCTTCATCTCCATACGACACAGACATGGGAAGAGGAGCCATTAGAGTTCAGACTTTGCCGATGAGATCAGCAGCCCCAGACTATCACTGACAGCCCCGCTGGCTGCCCGCCAGCAGCCCAAGGGCTGCACATACTTTGCATGTACCTCATCAGATTCCTATCAAAAGAAAACAACCATGAGGCTGAATTGTAATTCTACCATCCACAATAGCCACACACAGTCTAAATTCATCATCAGTTGTGTCTTTAGAAGGAAAGACGTGCATTTAAAGCATTTAAAAGCAATAATTCAGTGCTTGCTTTTTATTTTTTAATTGAAACTCACACAAACTAACGAACAACTGCAAAACAGGGCACACAAAGGCATTCCTAACATCACACAGTGGCAGCCTTGGGTATTCCTTTCTTCAGGTCAAATCTTGCTGCCAGGACTCAGCAAGACAGAAGCCAGCCACAGGCTGCATTTGGCACCCACCTCCTGGAGCACACATTCACATCAATATGCCTCAGCTCAAGGAAATCCGCAAGAGACTGGCATCTTGAAAGGCCTACCACAAAGCCAGAGTGAAATGAGCAAGATACTGATACTCCCATGCTCCTCAAACAAGGCAAAGTCACTACACTGCTAAGAGTAAAGGCACCAGGAGGAAAACAATCCATGTAACATAAAATGTCATGGAAGTTGCTCCTTAGGAGATTGCTCTGAACATGCTCCTGGTAAGCTGCTCCTTAGATTCTTAAAAGGAAGAGGCAGGTTAAGAAATACAATCACTTACATAAAGCCCTGCTTGCAGCCTCCTCACATGCCCAAGTGAAAAACTATCTATTGCCTGTGCTGTCACCCACAGGCCCCGCTGCCACAAAATGCAGAAATGGCATCACATGGCACAGCAAAGGAGGAATATTCCCAGTGTCAGGGTTGGGAACACACTGATGACATGGAAGAACAGTGCAACTGCTTACCCAAGAGAGTAAAGCCCTTACTGTAATGAAAGCCATGACCCAGTACAGGTATTTTGGGCAACCTATGGGGGGATGGCTCACTCAAGTGATGAAGTAAGCACATTTCTAAATCGATTTGAAAACCCTAATGTATATCACAGCTTCCTGGTGCCTTTGAAGCCACAAGTGTATCTTTCTGTATCATTTATTGCTTTGCAGGATAAATAAATGTGCCAGGAGGCAGCAATCCAGGGGTAACACTGTAGCCCAAAGAGTTTTCTCCTGCAGAGCCTCACTCACAAAGTCCCTGCATGAGGCTCACTGACCATGTCATCACTCTGGGCATCCTGACAATTCAGTACATGAGTCCACACATGCAAAGAGCCAGCTCTACATGGTTTTGTTTGCATGGGCAAATGAAGAGATAGGAATTCATTAGCAATTTCATGAGACAACAGACCAGGCACCAGCTTCATCTTACAGTGTACACACCTGAGGCACCCAGTGGTATCAGTTCCAAAACCTCTTTGATAGACATGAATTATTGTGACTTCTCACATATGAGCATTTCTGTGCATTATTTCAGGTGCGTCCAGGTACTACCCATGGCTCAGCTGATTCCTATCAGAGGGGGAATCCATGTTCTGTAACTGCCACGAGAACACCTCAACTGCAGCACAAAACAAAGTTTCTTGAGCCTTTTCCCCACTAGAAACAATTCTGGGCTGTAGCAACATCAGGTTCCACTCACTGTGACAGGGCCACTCCAAGGGATCACACAAAGTGAGGGCAATTCCATTAACATCCCGTGATTTAATTTGCTCTGGGGCCTTGGGTCTGAGAAACTCAGCCCTTCTACCCTTAGAGCAACCCTCTCTCAGGAGCCAGTATCTGCTGCAGGTCTGAGCACAGAACTTCCAATGAAGAAACAAACTCCTAATTCAAACAGAAAACCTGGATTTATTCATTGGCCACCAATAAGATCCAAACATTAGTTTTTTCAGCTGTCACATTATCAGAACTGGCCTGCAAAAGCTACTTCTGCATACTTTAGGACAAAAGAAATAACCCACAAACCCATTGTCACGCAGTAGCAGCTAATTTAGACTTACTAAAAGCCTGCCTCTTTGGGACTCAGCATGCTTTCATTCAAGCTAGTAATACTTTATTTATCAAAGACATTATCAGCAGTCAGTGACAAAGGAGTTCAGGGAGGAGCACACTTCCAGGCGTTTCTGAATAGCTCGTCAAACACTTGTCCCACTCCAGTGCCTCTGTCCCCACAGGCCATGAGAACAAGTACGGGCAGAAACACTGACTCAGTTCAGATCCATATGAAAGGGCAGTCAGTGTCCAGTCTGCATCGTCAGCTGAAGAAGAGAGGCAGCAGAGAACTGTGCTGAAAAATGCAGCTGAAGTTTGTCTGTACTTTGTATTTAAGAATAAAATACTATGGCTCCAGCCTGTCCAAACAGGCAAGACCACACTGCAGAGCAAAACTACTGGTGCTATAATGGAACCACTGAGGAATTTTACTTTCTCATGCAGCAGGACTTTCACCCTTTTCTGTATTGCTGATTGCATTCAGCTTTTTGGGTTCCAAAGTAATAGTCAAAGAAAGAATCCAGTGAGATGAAAAGCTATTCAGTGCCACATGCCTACAGAGAGTGAGGAACTTCTGTTCTCAGAGTCTTAAGCAAGGTTACAGCCACAGCAATCTGCCGAGTTCTCACCTATCGCCTGCCACAAGACAGACTCTTCCAAGTTTCACACTGCAAAACTTACTCCTCAAACAGCAACAGAAAACAACCCCAGGTTCTTCCCAGTGTGGGTCTGATTCTGAGCACTTTGAAGTGAGCAGGAACACGGCTGCAGAGACAAAGCAGTAGCTGCCTTCTTGCCTGCGAGCATTCAATTAGCCCAGGACTCAGCTTCATCTGGACCAGACACCAAGGAAACCACAATAAAATGGACTGAGGTATCCAAAATTATTCTCAGAAAATAGGCCAGACTGGGCATGAAAACATCTGGGCTTGGCTTGGATCAGGAACCACAAGAGCAAGACACTCCACTGCTGCCTGCAGGCGGTGAGGGAGGAATGCTGAGCTGCACAAAGGTGGGCAGGAGTCTCCTGCACTCAGACTCCCTCCAGCAGCACCTGCAACAGCCCCTTTATTCTGAAGCAACCCCTACAGCCCAGCCCTGCAGCATTTCCAAGGGAGGAGTTTCTGAGGTGGCAGGCAATGCTCATGCTGGCCAGCCTCTTGGCTCCAGCAGGCTACTCTCTCCACTGTGACAAAAACATGACAAAAATGATTAAATCCTGACAATCCCAGTTTATGTCAGTATGCATGTCCACTTCCTAAGACCATGCCGACTCTAGGTATCTCTTGCTCTGTTACACTAACATGTACTAGTTCCCTTCCACCCACTGGAAACACGATAAATTGGTCCAATAAATTACAACAGTTGTGATGTGGGGAAGTTTATCCCAATAGCAAGCAGCAAAGAGACAAGGTTTCAGATGGCAACAGAGCTGTATCAGCTTGACTCCTCTGTCACCTGGGTCGGTTCCCATCACCACCATTAACTTTTAGCTTCATGGCATTAAACAAGTTCCTGTGACTCATGGTAAGTGAAGCTCATGGGGGCCATGAGCTTCAAAATCTATCCTAGTGCTCCAGAACATGGCTGCAGTGAGGAGCCTCAAAACCACCCACTCTTGAGAGCCCCTGTTCCTGACACTCTGCAGTTCCTCCAGCACCCGCCTTAGCACTGAAGGTGAGCAACAGGACTGTAAGATTGGATGAGAAAAAAGGGGGTAAAGAACGCCTTTTCATCTGAAAAAAGGGATTTGCACAGCCAAACATAATCCCACAGCTCCCCAAGGAAGTTCATGTTCTGTTTCAGTGACCCTGGTTGGCCCCCATGGCCATCACTGCCCAGCTGGGGTCTATTTCCCAGGAAAGATGCTGCTGGTTTGTTGGCTCCTTGGGCAGTGCACCCACCATTAATGGGGTTTTATCTCTCCGCTTCCTGTCAGTACAGAACCCGCCAGCCTGGCTCTGTTAACATTAAGAATGCTTATTTTTCCCTTGCTCACTATCTCCAAGCCAAAACATCTGGAACTTCAGCTTGCTGTTCAAAGAAGAGAGATTAAAACTGGAAAAAGCTACGCATCAGCTTCCAGAGCTTTATACATCCCCACTTCTATCCAGATTTCCCACATGTATCTTCCAGAGCAGCTCTGCCAGGAGAAAAATTGAGTCTCCCATGCAGGCAACGTGGAGCCCTTTCGACTTCCAAATAACCTCAAAAAGGACTGTTAGAAAAATAGCAGAAACAAAACTGATACTCAGATTTAGAGTGAGAATTTACCAAAGCTCTTTAAGCCAAAAGAAGGTGACATACCAGCAACCTAGAAAAGGAAATTAAAGAAGAAATATTACTTGTGTGTGCTGCCTGATAAAGTAATGAAAACGCAGCCTGGCGCCGTTTCAGCACAGAAAGGTCCCTCTGTAACAGACAGCTGTCTCCAGTGCCATTTCAGTGTGCTTTTCACTTAGATCATGTTCAATGAATCATGAAAATCAATACAGAGAAAAAACATAAAACCACACTACAGACATGCAGAGAAAGGGAGCATGTACCAACTAGCACCAGCCTCTGCTGGAGAGAGACGTGCCAAACAAACACAGACTAGTTTTCCCTACAACACTGACTTAACTCTTAGTAGTTAATTAACCTAAGTCATGACTACTGGCTGTTTTCTAACCAGCTATCACAGAGAGAGTGATCAACTGCAGGCTTACCACCCCAGGAACACTCTTTCTCAGCCCTGATGAGCCCTGGCCCCCAGCCCCACATTTGGCCCCACTGGGAGAGCAGAACCAGGAAACTGCAGCAGAGACCTTCCCACCACCATACCTATCCCAGCCCCACACTGTGAGGAGCCTTCAGCACTGCCAGAGGAGGTACTGGCACTTCTCCAGCTCACAGGCCCCTGGATATATAGTGTACGGAGCTGAGCTGCCAACATGCTGGGTTTCCTGCTGACAATCACACTCCATGAACCTGAGTGACCAAAGCAGAATGAAGAGTATGTTTTCAGAAACAAACAAAACCCATGTCCCAGGTTTCTATGCAAGCAGCAGAATTTTACCACATCACAGAGTGGGAGCCAAGTAAAATAGTGGCCGTTGAAGAACATCCATGGTGCTGCAGGTGGAAGGACAAAGTGCCAGCTGCTACACAGCACAACTGCTCCAACAGTCACACAGCTTCTAACAGACATGTCAACTTCAGCCAGTGCTGAGGCAGTAACAACACCACACACTCAAATGGGAATTTGCTGCTGAATACACACAAAAAGTCTCTATGTAACACTCAGAGATGACCACTGGCTTAGCAGAGGTTTGCTCTGCAGACAGCTGTTGCCTATCTCCCAAGGTATCCACTAACTCATCAGCTCCTTCCCTTCTGAAAAGGAGGATTAGCTAAAAGAAGAACTTCACATTCACTACACAGCAGATGAGCTCTAAGCATTGTAGCCTTGCCTACAAAAGGATTAGACTGAACTTGTGCTCATGCCCCAGAAGCTGAGGGAAGCAACAGTGGATGATGCCTGAAGTACTTCAGAGGGATAGCTGACAGGAAGGGGGAGCCTGGTGCCATTCAGGGCATCCCAGCAGCAGATTGGAGAGATGTGACTGACTGCCTCTTTCACCCTCATAATGTTGTTTTCTTTTAAAGTAGCTTATACTGGTGATTGCAGTGCATGATCTCAAAGTACCTTTCTCTAGCTGGGATCAGCCCCCTTTTTGATCCCTTTTCTTCTGTATGTTCTGAAGGGCCTGGCCAGGTGCCATCAGTCGTGGTCTCCCGCAGTGACACACAAGTGTTGCTGGACACACATTAACACTGATCCACAGGCACACAAACGCTGCTGCTGCAAAAAATATTATTACTGACAGACCTTTAAATAACAGCCCTTGTCAAAGGTGACTCCTTAATAGCAGCTGCTTCAGGGCCATGTTTTTCTGGCCCTGCAACTGCACATTACCTTCCCATTCTCCTCCAGCAGTGACCAGACGGCACTTCTCACTGCTGCACCCATCACTCTGCTCCTTTCTTAAAAGTTCTGCAGCTGCCATCCCCCCCCACCGTGTGACAGAGGCAGAACAACCTCCTGGTACCATCACACACCAGACAGTGTAAGACAGCTCTCACCCAGGAACTGTGGGGACACAAATTCTAAGCACAGGCTCCCCCATCACCAGCTGGGGAGTAAAGGGCAAGAGATGTTGGCATAGCTCTTCCATGGCCCTGTGAGAGCCCACCCTGTCAGTATACCTCACACCAGCATCAGCAGCACTGCCCACTCAGCATGGGCATAACGAGCCCAGAAACATCAAGGTTCTCATAAGCAGGACTACAAAATAATTAAACAGCTTCAACATAAGTCTGTGGTGAGGTTCCAAGGGGCAGGGCTGCCATATGAGCAAGGTTGGAAGGGTGGCAGTAGGCAGGGATCTCAGCAGGTCTGCACTGCTCACTGGGAGAAAAGCAGCTCCAGCCACCTGAAGACCCAGCTGGCCTGCACATGCTGCTGTGGGCCGGGAACACCGCCCGGGATGACTGTAGCACTGTCTCATCCCCTCCAGACTGAACCAGCTCTCCACATCACAGCTCCAGGGGCTGTGCTAAGCCACAGCATTAGAGAGATCCTCTTGTAGACAGGTAAAGGTTTCTTTGGATTTTCCATGTTGCTTGAAGACTTTATCTTCATCCTCTTCCTCCTTGTCTTCTCCCTCAAATTCATAATCTTACACTTAGCAAATGCATTAAACAATCATGACATTATTTCAAAGTACTACATATCCTGAACTTTTCTCAGCTCCCACTGGATTAAATTCTCAGAATGACCATTCACCATCCCTAAACAGCCCTTCTCCCCTCCTGCTGCAAACCGCTCCAGCAGCGAATGCATGGGATGGAAGTTTTCTTGGAAGACAATAGCAACAGAAACACAAAATAAATCTCCCACACCAACACCATTTGCAATTTTACTTGGTTTTCTGAAATTTGCAAAACAGCATTTTACACATGCACAGGTGGAATACTCATTTCAGGGTACAGTATATATTTAAATACTTCTAAGTTGATCAAAGCAATTTAAATTACCAAGCTGAGTCATAATCTAAATATCCAATTTTGCCTATCATTTTGCACTTATTTTTTTGCTCCTATCTAAAGAAAGGTTAATTGTTGTCCAACACAAACCAACATATTGTTAAGACTAACTAAATACAGACTTTAAAAATAATTTCTCCAGGAAAAAAGGCAGATTTGTCAAGAATAATAGGGGACAGAAGGGAAGAAGGTGACTTTTGACTGTTATTGGCATGTGACTGGACAGCCCCCAGTCACTGCTCCTTTGCTCCTCCAGGCTCCCAATCTCCCAGCAGCTGTCAAGTCCTGCCATCACATACTCCTAGAGAGAAGTCTATCCTGTTACTAACCCTTCAGAAGCAAAAAGTCCACAGAGAGAAAGGACGATGTGCTGCTTCCAATGTTTACATTTTGGGGCTATTCTGACAAGTTCTCAAAAAAACCTTCCTTTTGCCTTGAGCGGCCACTGAGCAGCAACTCTGTCAGCCTGGCTCTGTGCAACAGCTTCCCATTAACTCACCTTTTCCCTTTGCTTCAGCCGCTCCCCAGAGCTCTATTGAGCAGATACTCAATTTAAAGTTAAGCCAGAAGCATTCTAATGCTGACATTCCAGGGCCCTCAATGTTCTGTCTGCATGCAGCAGGGCCTCTTTTAGAATAAAGAGCATCCACTTTGGGAACTAAACCAACATCATTATAATTGGGCTGCACGTCGAAGTCTTACAAATGCCCAGTCTGGGAATAAAGCAAGTTGTGCTCCCAGTGGGCCCTCGTTAAGGAAGGAGGAAACCTGCACGGCACTGACTTCCCACCAAGGACTCCAGGAACTGTGTTAAGAAAACTCACAGCTCCTTCAAGTGAGCCCTGGCCCCTGGCTCATACCTGCACATCATTTGGCCTTCCTGATGGAGGAACAAGCCAAGGTTCCCTCAAATCCTGGAGGTCACTGTGCATTAGAGTCAAACAAACATTTTATTTGAATGTCTAACACCCAGGACCAAATTCTAACTAAAGAATCACACATTTCTCATCTTAAAAAATGCCACTTTTGTGCAAGCTGTGGAAATACTGTATTCTAGTGATGCTTAGGTTTTTACTTCCATACTTTAGGAACAGTCACAATATTGCACTCATCCTTCAAAATACTCTGTATTTTAAGGAGCATGCTTAGAGGGAAGAGTCTAAACAGCTTCAGTTTCTAGAACAGGTTTTGCAGAATAATTATGCACAAGTTTGCTTCAGAGGAATGGACAAGTCTTACAAAGGTGTAAAATGTCTACACAAAAGCAGAGAAAACATTATTGTTCAGACAAGTTGGGACACGCTGCTCACTTAGAATATTTTCTACTGAAGGTTGATGCAGACATGCTGGGCCCACAAACACACGAAGTTGTCTACGTGGCATTTCTGGCACTCTTGTAAAGGCCCAACTGCCAACCAGCCAACATCAGGTTAAGAGAGAGCAAAGGCAGAGCCAAGGAGTCATTACAGAGCTTTTCAGAAGCACAGTCCCCAAAACACAAGCCAAGGCCAGGATCCCTGAGAACAGATATGAAGGGAAGACCAAGGTACGATGCACTTGAAAAGCAGGAAGTCACCACCAGCACTCAGTGCTGTGCCTTTCCTGGTGCCACATGTGCTCCATGCAGGAATTCACAGGCAGAAGCAACGAAGCCCAGATTTCTCCACAATCTTTCAGGTGGAGAAACCCAGTCTACCCCAGGGATCTGAAATAACTTGTGTCTTTCTTTCTGGATAGAGAAGGGTTCAAATTATGCAAAGATGCTGGAGCACAGCCAATCCTCAAACGATTTAACCTTTATCACAGCCCCAAAGCCATGCCCCTGATCTCTCAGAGACTGGTGCCTGGTGAGCCAGTCTGGACAGACAGAGCTCTCACTGCAGCAACAGGATTCTGCCCAGAGAGAGGCACAGACAGTCAAAGACAGACCACTGCTCCATCTGCAGAGAGGGCAGCTCCTGGATCAAGATAAACAGAGATGGTTCCACACCACATTTACACCTAGTTGTCCTTGAGACAAAGAGCAGACTGGAAACTGCCATGCAGGCATCTTTTTACCATCATCATCTCATTCAGATACAGAAAGGTTTTACCATTCACTCAAAATATATGGGTCAGGTGGAATGAAAATTACTTCGATCAATGTCCAATAAGTAAAGGATGAATGTCCAAAAAATAACTTCAAGCCTAAATTTTCCAAATACTTTCTTTTTCTTTTATAATTACAGTGACCAAAAGCACAGCCTCCTCATTTGGTTGCATTTGGTTTTGTTCTTAATTTGCAAGCATCAGCACTTTCTTCAAGCACATCTCAAATGTCTTTTATTATTAACTTCAGCCAGCATTTATAAGTCAAATCAAAAACAGCCTTAAAATGTACAACTTATTTTGATTTCACTGCTAAGATATGAATTAGCTTATTTAATACTCAGATCATTGCACTACAAATTGCATATCTTTCCATTCTGACACCAGAAAATAAGGAGTCACACACATTATATCACTACAGGCTTTACTGCCACATAAAATCCACTGCCAAGTCATCCTGCAGCCTGGGATGTGTCCAATCCATGCAATCAAAAATGCTGCTTTATCAGACTCTTACACACAACTGCAGCTCCAACAGGCAGCTACAGAGAGTAAGGAGTGTCATTTAATGGATTAAAAAAAACAAACATACTACTCCTTATGAGGGAAAGAAGAGTTTCAACATGCAACACAGAAGTGATTTCTAGCAGTAATAAACAACCTGCAAAGTACCACCTATCTCTACTCTACCCTAACACCATACAATTCATTTATTCTCTTAAACCAAGCCATTATCTTTTCATTTTATTTTCTCTTTTAAGATTCAGACTTAAAATGACTTAATTGTTGCAGTCCACCCACACAAACACAAGAGACAGCTTTATTGCAGCAGAGAGCCCTAAATAGCACGGTCTGATTTAGGCTGACTAATACAAACATGCATTTTGTTTAATTTTATATTTGTTCCTAGGGAGATTTAGATCTCTTCTCTTCTACCTCCAACTCAACATTAACTGACATGGCAGGGAATTATCCACCCAAAGGGATGAGTAATGCAGTCCTGCCATCTGACAGGGGACAGGCTGGTCACCGTTGTCCCTCACAGCCTTATCCTGATGAACAAAAGGTCTCAGAGCCATGGCACAGAAGTCATTACAGAAGTCATCGAGCACTCCCTGCTCTAATGTCCAGGAGCAGGCAGGAACTCTTCCAGGGGAGTGGGACACACCAAGTAGATTGACACCAACAAAGTGGGAACAAACAGCCCTGGTCACAGCCACCAAACTCAGCAGAGCCATGAGGCTCAGGGTGAGACAGCTGGTCCTTTAAATACTTCCACAGACACCCTCAGAGGTCCCTTCCTAGTGCCCGAGCAAAGTAATCAAACCAGGGATTGATCCAGGTAAGAACTCATCTGGCAAACACAAACTAAGCTTTAAGCATGTGAATTCCTTATCCAGCTCACCACATGGCCAGGTAGAGGAGAAAGTACAGCACAGAGACAGACAAGCAGGACTACTTACTTTTTTAACATTAGTAGCCAGCAGAGAGTCTTGCACAACTGCCCAGAACTGCTCTGCCAAGAACCCCAGGCCATCCCGAGGAGGGCTGGAGGGCCCTGCTGAGACACAACCCTCCCAAAGCACACATCAGCAGCTTGCAGGACTTGAAAAGGAAGCCACTTGTAGCCTCTGAGCTATCCGTCCCGCCAAAGGCAACTGTGGAAAGGCTGCCAACCTGCTCCTACTGTTACAGGATAGGTGCCAGACAAACAGCAGACCTGCAATCACAAGAGGTGTTTGTTGGCCTCTCTTTCGCAGCTTTTTAGCAGAGAGGTAAGGTCTGCAGTTAGAACAAGAAATGCCTGATCTCCAGTGAGCATGACTAGTTACAACTGCTCTGTGAGATCAGGAAAAGGTCCTCCTACCAGGTTCCAAAAAATGTCCAAAAAACCCAACTCAGGACAAGCTGTGGCTTCAGCACGCTGAGAAAGAACATTCCAGGGGCTTCAACAGAAGGTTAATATCTGCAGCAGCATCTCTCCTCTAAAAAGGTCCAGATAGCAGACATCCACCATCTCCTACCACCATCTCTGTTCATGTCAGTCAAGGCAAATGAAAAGTCAAAAATCTGCCCTAGACTATCATCAAATTGGAGGTCTTTCTGTCCCAATAAGCTTTTCCTAATCAAGCCACCATCCACCTAAACCAGACTTGAATTAATTTACAACCAGCTACAGACACCTTTGTATGCATCACTTCAGAAGCAGTACAGGTAGTGAAGAGTAACATGGTTTGACACTGCCAAGAGCATTTCAAAAAGGGGGAGATGAACTGACAACTGTGGCTCCGAGGGGGAGGAGCCATCAGGGCAACAGGAGAAACAGATGAGCAACAAAACATATCCCTAACTCAATAAGGGCCTACTGGCCCTAGATGATAGCAGATACTTAGAGAAAAGCAGAAGGGCACGCACATAGCACAAGAAGGTCATCCTTCCACTCTACTCCAGTCCCTGGTCTCATGCTTCCCAGAAATCAGTAAATTCCCAAGCCCAAAACTGCCTCTGGAAAACTGCATTTAATGGTCCACCCACAGGTTAGAGACTTACTTTGCCTTTGTACTTAGACACAACAGAGCCTGATTGCTCGAGATGAGGGCTGTGGATCTCGGGGGCTTTAGAGGTGTTTAAGAGCTGGTGAAGCACAGATGTGCAGGCAGAAAGAATGCAAAGCGTGTTCTAACCAGAGCTGGGCAGGACACTCTGTCCAACAGCCCCGGGGTCCGACCTGCCGCCCGCCTGCCCGCGCAGCCACCACACAGCAGTGCTCAGCAAACCAGCAGCGGCTCCCACAGACACGGCCAACCCAGCACCAAAGGGAAGCACAGATCAAAAGAACCTGGTTAGAGACAGGGTGGGATAATAACTGACAGAGACTGAGATGCAGCACCTGATGTTGACTATCCACCAGCAGATGAATCATAAGGTCAAGTCTTGCCTTCCAGGGTAAAGTCAGCACCTGACCAGACACAGAGAACACTGGCACATCTCTGAAATACAGTGCTGCTTTCTGCCAGTAAAGCAGGAGCAAAGTACTTGCTTCACTAGCAATATTGTCATGATCCTTGATGTTCCTTCTAGAAAACAGTAAATGGCAATAGCTAGATCCAACACTACAGTTTTGGGAGACAGAGGTCTTACTGAAACAGGACTCTGAGAACTGAGTTGTAGACACAGAATGGCACAAGAGCACATCTCAAGGAAGGTATTACCCCTCAGCTGAAACTAGGCCACGTGCATACACATGGTCCAATACAACAAAGAAAACTATTTCATTACAACTACTTAGTGCTGTTCACCTACACTCTATGATTTAGAAAGCATTATTCTAAAACTGTGCTTTGGCTGCAAGCAAGGTGATGAAAAACTTAATTTCTTGAAAGCCTTTACATGGAATTCCATAGATTTCATAGTCAACTAAGTCATAGTCATCTTCTAAATTCATGATCTCAGACACTTGGTAAACTTACATGAATTCAGCTTCCCACCACTGCTAAGAAATACTATTGCTCCTTATTTTCCACACATACAGATATAAAAAGTACTTACATCCCTGATGCATATTCACTGAATTTATCTACAGCAACACTGAAAGGTGTCTTTTCAGATAGTGTTAGACACCTTTGCAGCTACCAGTTCAAAGCTGTCTCAGGCTTGAGCACCCTCAGGTCTTAAACTGTCTCCCAACACACAGCACGCTCTCAGTGGCCAACCTGCAGTCTACCCTTCACCCCAACGGGATCTAAATGAGTTCTCACACAGATTGGGGCTAGAAGAGAGAAAGAATCGCCTGCCAATGTGCTGCATTCAACACCCCCACTGTCATCTTCCATGGCTCTAGAAGTTGCCCAGGTGACTGGGCAAAGTTTTTCACCTGGTTATATACATCAGAAGAAATAAAAAGGTAAAAGAGCTGGTACTGAGATGTGCATTGGAGAGTTAAAATACCTCAGAACACAAGTGAATTTAAGCTGGGCTTTTTTTTCAGGGATGAGGGGGCTAAAAGGGTGTCTAATTATTTCAGAACGGCTGTCCCTAGATCCTATTTTAGCATCAGGCTTCATTAAATTTAAGCAAGCCTTCAGAGTACCAGCTGGTCAAAAGAAATGAAAAAACAACAAAACCCACAAACACAGCCCACCCACAACACCTCACTGGTGTTCTTTCCCCCGCCTCTGTTCTCCTCCTACCTCAACAGTTCCTCACTGCTAAGAAGCCCACTGCCTGTGCAGCTTGTGCTGGGCAATGCACGGACAGAGCAGGGGTTGATAGAGGGGGCGTTTCTCTGAAAACTTTCTATCCCTCTCTCAAGCTCATTCGCAGCCTTCCCAAGGAAGCCCTTTGATGTCTGCGCTTTGCAGTGCCTGGCAGTTTTGGCAAGATGATGCAGGTTACCATTGCTTCCCCCCTGGACAGAGATTGGAGACAGGCAAACCATCCCGCCTCAAGTTCCATTGCCACAAGCCTTTCCTTCCTCCAGCCCTGTCACCAATCCTTTTGTTTTTCCTCACATCAACTTACTGACACCCTTATCTGTGAAGAGCAAAACAGCAGAAGAAACCCTCTCTGTAGGCTCAGGAAGACAAACTTCATTTGGAGAGTCAGACTCAAAGAGAGATACATTTTGCAGGAAATTACTATATTTAGCTCTGCCCTTTCACCTCAGCTCCTCAACATCCACATTCTCCTGCGGAAAAGTCTCTGAACAGTGTCAGTCAGCTCTAGCAGGCCACTTCAAATGCAACCAACTCAGATATGTTAATACAGAATAGTGGAAACAAACATCTCCACATCAAATATACAGCTACTAAACACTGAAAGAAGTTATTCCTGCATCTCAGAGTGTGTTAAATTCCAAGTTCCAAGAACACAACACTGATAAGTTATTCCATGAGTTAAGTCCAGAGAGAGCAAGCCTGTACTTCTGCACACACCATTCAGCCCCTTCCCAAACACTTCAGTAAGTAACTAAGGCAGACACAGCATACTCTGCTGAGCACAAACTCTAAGTAACAACTTCAACAGCTACACAACCAAAATATTCCCAGTTCCCCAATGTACATAGAAAAGTCAGGCATAAGACATGGAGCCAGCAACAGTTACCGCGCAGCAGAACTTGTGCAGAAACTGTAGAGGACATTTCTGGAAACACCATCAGTGCCAGGTCAGTAGAATTTGCCCTTTCTCAGCTTGCAACTTTGAAACGTGTTTCAAAGACCTAAACCCAAAAATACGTAATACAGTTTTCTTCCCTTGGGCAGTTTTGTTTAAAGCATAGAACAGTTTAGGTTGGAAGGGACATTAAAGCCCATCCAGCATCACCTCCAACCAGCCCAGGTGGCTCCAAGCCCTGTCCAACCTGCCCTTGAACCCCTCCAGGACTGGGCCAGCCACAGCTTCTCTGGGCAGCCTGGGCACAGGTCTCACCCTCTCACAACAAACAGTTTGTCCTAGTATCTAGCCTCAATCTTCCTTCTTCCAGGTTATAACAGTTTTTAACTCATCCTTTTGCTCCACGCCCTTAACAAGAGTCCCTCTCAAGCTTTCCTGGAGACTTTCTTAAGTTTTGGACCACAATTTAGGCCTGTAAATTCCCATATTTACAAAATTAAGTGGTTGATGGGTGATCTAAGTCGCAGCAACACACCATAAAATTTATCCTGAAATGGAAAGAGCAGCAAAGTGAAACACACTTGTGTTGCAGCTTGAGGAGACAAATAAGCAGAGATTTACAATCAGTAACTACTCCCAAGCCCCATGCCAAGGGGTGCGGAGCAGGCCCCCTGCCCCCAGAATGGAGCTGAGGAATGCGGGTCTTATCATGGCAAACAAAACCCTGAGAGGGAAGGCAAACCTCTCAAGGCATTGTGCACACTTAGCACCTCTGAGGTGCACACAGGGTCTTTTTGTTCCCCTAAAATAGATCTGTAACACCTCGTGAAAAAAAAGTCACCATCATCAGGGGCTCCAGACACACACTGGAGAGAGGAGAGTCTCCCTAGCCAGGACTTCAGCTCTCACCATTCCCATTTCAAGGAACCCAGTGTTCTTGGAACAGCACTAGACCTTCCAAGGCAAAACCTAGAGAGGATTGACCAAGTACAGCTGTATTCCAAGTCTTTGCCATTTCTCTGAAGCATAAGGACCACCGTAAAGGTCTTATTATATGGAAAACTGAAGATATAAAAATAGATTTGCCATTGCCCACAGCAAACTGCCAGCTCTGCAGCCCAGAATATGAAAGTCTCCTCTTCACAATGCCACCTTAAACCAAACTTCAGATGAGCAAGTCCCTCCAGCAAACTCAAACAAACCCCTGCTCTTTCAAAGCCTCCTGAAGCCGGGTTTCTCTGTGTTTTGGGAAAATAAAGCAGTTTAGTTGCAGTTTACCACAAAAGTACTGCCTGAAACAGGTTATTTTAACACATTTCTACAGTCCTCCAGAGCTGGAAAG
This sequence comes from Turnix velox, assembly GCA_013400935.1. Lineage (NCBI taxonomy): Eukaryota > Metazoa > Chordata > Aves > Charadriiformes > Turnicidae > Turnix > Turnix velox. The sequence goes on along the minus strand of VZTY01030650.1, from coordinate 467 downwards.
TCTTCCCAGGCAGCTTCCCCTACTATATTCATGCCCTACACTTCACGGTGTTTTTTTTTTTTTCTCAAAAGCCTAGCGATGAAGGGACAGATCCGAGGAAACGAAATCACCAGCCACCTCCCAGCCACCCTCCTCCAGCCCTGACAGCAGCTCGGCCGGCAAACCCCTTTGTCTCCCTCTCAGCTCCAGACCAAATCACAGCATTAACTAACGGCACAAGTGACAAAACCAACAAAACCCCACAAACTGAAGCGCACCGCGCTGTGAGGGGACCTTAAACTTCACACACACACACCCCCATCCCCCCCAGCCCTAGAACCCGCTAGACCGGGTGACTCCATCCGCAGTCTGGGTATGTTTATGCAGGTTTTTTTCTTAATACATAAATAAATAAGCTAAGACAGATAGCCACTCCTCAGGAATCAGCACAGATGAGTGTTACCTCACGGATTTCACCGTCGGGCCCG
>VZTY01030649.1:184557-209897 GCA_013400935.1 Turnix velox | reverse complement strand
CCGGCTGGGTTGCGGACCCCTCTGCTCCCGGGGGAGCGGGGCCGTCCGCTCCCCTTAGCGTCCGGCGAGAACTTGGTGTGTCTGCCTGCCTGCCTGCCCGTGAAGCCCGGCCGCCTCACCAACGGCTGGTGCCGAGCACCCATCCCCTCCGGCACCCTGCGGGGCCGCTGCCTCCGTATTTCGGGACTGACTCTCCTGTTTCCGTGGAGGACTTCTTACTTTTAAGCACGAACTTTTACCAAAGCCCTGTGTATAACGAAACAGGGATGTTTTCCTTGACTTTCAGGGTGGTTCTTTTTAATGTGTGAAGGCTTGCTAACACCTTCTTATATATAAAATTCTGAATTAATTTGGAATTTGCCGGTGCAAATTCATGTTCTCAAGGCTTTGACCTCGAATGAGGAGGCTGACGGGCTGAACCACTCAGTGAAGTTTTCTTGGCATGGAGCAGTTACTAATCAGTGTGTCTGGGTAAAATGCAATAAAACCTGTAGTGAATTGGAATAACTTAACTTGGAGGATCTTGCTGTCTGTGAAGGCGTATTCATAAAGAAGCATCTCACATATAACTTATTTTCCCCCAAAAAAATCTAGGTTCCCAGCTCTACTCGGTGAGATTTCTCTCCAGAAGTAGGAGTTTATAACGCTCTTGGCATAGAACAGCTACAGACTGTCAAATAATTGTAGTTCACAGAAGTTCAAAATCCCTCACCAGGAGCATGGGTGGAAAAAGTGCTTTTACAGTCGCTTTTTAATGGCTGTTCAAATGTCAGCTCTTCAGCTGAGGTGAATTAGCGAGTGTAGTCGAAGTGGAGGGCCAAGGTGCAAAGTCACTTAATGCTGAGCTACAGAAATAGAAACCTTTGCTGATGACTAGTGTGTATAATAATAATTCTGGTTATTGCAGTGACTTTCCTTCTGTGGTCTTCACCTGTATAAGAAAAATCAGTTCTTATATTTTATTATTTCCTATCATAAGGTATCCTACCTATGCATTGTTTTTATTTTTCATGATACTCCATTCCCTCTGGGCCAGTTTCAGTCTGGAGCAATACAATACAGTGGCTTTGCTCCACTTGTGTAAGTGCAGTTGAATGATTCTCTGTCTGAAACTGGCCCTTCCCTGTGAGGGCAAGGTATGGGTGGAGTGGGCTGGAGCTGTTTCACCCTGGCTGTATAGACAGGCAATCTGAAAGGAGTTTTGCTGATGGGAGAGATTACATTTAACCTATCTGTTTGTACCTGCTCATCACTGCTGGCACAGTCTCCTTAGCCCGTTTCAATTAGCAAAGTTGCACATGGAGGAAACACTTTGTCCAGTCAATCCAATAGCTAAATCCCCTTTGGCAGAGGTGCTGTTTAAAAATGCAGGGTAATAACTTCTCATCCAGCTGAACTTTCCATCAGAGCTAGATCCAGAGACATAGGGCTCTTTGTAGGTGTGTCCTTAAACTGTTGTATTTAGCCTTCAAATAGACTACAGAAAAATATCCCTAGTGTGGAATTAAAATTAAGAGAGAATTAGTCTGCAATAGTGCTGCACTTGGGGGAAAAAAGCCCCAAACACTACTATCAGAATGCTTTGTCTTTTTTCCCCACTTCTGTAATTTGTAGGGTAATTTGTAGTTTTTCTTGTTCAGAATAGAAATGTACATCTTCATATTACATTTTTACATTAATTATTTCAGAGAGTATGATCTGAATTTATCCAGGTACTGTCTGTACATGGTTTTGTTTGAGTAAATGGTTGTCTGGTATCAGTAAGTGTCTATTTTCTTTTTTTTTTTAAGAGCAAAATATGAACTCATTGTCTGTGTGTCATTTTAGATCAGTTTGACCACTGATTTGCCAAATTACTTATTTTTTCCCCTCAGTATTCTGTGATATGTGATTCCACCAACGTTTTCTCTTGATGCCATAGCAAATGCAAGCCTACAGAGGCATTGTGGGTTTTTCAATGTGTAGTTGGCTCCACTGACAATGTTTATCAGAAGACTCTCGAAATGGCTCATTTCTGCCTTCTGCTGGCACAGGACCTGTAAAGTTACCCTGTAAGCTGGATTCCAGCTAAAAATTAACGTTCTGCTGATTTATTTTTTCAGCTGAATTCGTTCTGCCATTTGTTTTCTGCTTGTCAGTGTTAAAATGTGTATTGGAGTTGTACTGGGAGGTAGCACGAAGACAAAGAAATGGCTGGGTAGGAAAAGGGAGTTGAACCAATTTGCTTTTTGTTTGTGTTTTCTGGCAGAAATGCTGTCTTAAATACACATCAGCTATAGCCTTGATTACCCTTGGGACCCTGTCGAAATAATCTGGAGAACCCCTGAAGGTTGAAAATCTGATTTTAATTCCTGTTTTGAGCGGACTCTTAAGATAAATATTTTAATTCCATAATAAATTGAAAGCAGAACTGACAGAGCTCTGCAGGCAATGCTAAAACCAGGGCTTGCAGATGGGAAGGTCAGTTCCTTAAAGTATTTTAAAACTTTGTGGGTATTTTGTATAAGTGGTATTGAAAGAAGAACCTGTATAGTGAATGAGGATTGCAAGAAAAAATTGTGTATGACAACTCCATAGTGTGTATTCTTGAGAGAAAACTGTGTAGCATCTCATCAGCTTAGTTCATTTATTAGTTCTTGCACTAATAAATGCCTAAAGAATAGATTTCTGTGCTTAGACATTCTGTTGTTATCTTGTTAATAATTTCATCAAAGTGCTTTTAAAAACTAATACTGGCTGATCTCAAAATCTGTGTAAAACCAGCTGTCAGGAGGAAGCAGAAATATTCTTTCCCCTCATGCTTTTTGAAGCTTGCTACAAGTTAGCAACTTCAGTTCTGGTTCTGCTTTCCTGAAGGGCAGCTTATGGGTTTGTCCACTCTAGATGCTGAAGAAGGGAACTCAAATTTTGCAGCAGTTTCATGAGCTTTTGGTGGTGAACTCAGAACAAATCTTGTTAAAACTTGATTCAAATGATGCCTCTGAAGCTGGAGTTGTGGCTCAGTGCCCCCGTGGGGACTTTCAGTTGAATGCTCTTTCCTGCTTTTTCCAAAAACAGTTTCTCAATCAACAGCTGTGTGCAAAAGTCCCAAGAAAACTGGAAAAAAGCCCCACATCTGCTTTTGCACAAGCATTCCCTTTGAGGTTTCTACTTTCCATTCTCAGCTGAGGTGACACTTTGTTCCTGTAATAAATTAATCTGTCACGGGCGTAGCAAGTCCAATGAAAACACAAAGCTATAAGCAAACCAGGAGAAATAGTTCTGAATTTACAGACACACAATAAAAAAACATGATTCAATAGAATAGTTTGGGTTGGAAGGGACCTTAAAGATCATAAGTTCCAACTCCCCTGCCATAGGCAGGGACACCTCCCTCTACATCTGGCTGCTCAGTGCCTTGTCCAGCCTGGCCTTAAACACCTCCAGAGAGGGGGCATCCACAACCTCTCTGAGGCTATTGATGGCTATTACACAACATGAAATTGATTTGTGTGCATAGTGTTAACTTTGTATGACAGGTTACAATGCAAGTACTTGGGACTCCTGTTTTAGCCCATGCCTGATCCTGACTTTGCAATGTGTGTCTGTGGCATTTCTCATCCTATATGGACATACAGTGCCTGTTTGAAGTTGTTCAAGAGTATTTTGTTGAGTTAGTTGTGTACTGGCACTCTGAACTGCTCATCAGCTGTCCTCTGAAACCCAGCCTTGCTGTCTGGTCCGTTAACCCAATGAGTGGAGTTCAGTGCTCATATAGGATTTGTATCAAAATCGGTCTGGCAAATCAGCAGAGATGCAGAAACCTATCCATTGCATGTTTTTCATATTTTCTTCATTAGATCTGCAAAATAAAACTTAGAGACCCAGCAGTCTCTAGGGTCAAATTTTGCTGTTAGGTACCAGTTGAGGTTTCTAGCTATTTAAAAGTCTTCCCTTGATGCAGATTGGGAATAGAATAGTTAAACTGTTGGGTGAGAGAGACAATTTAATGAATAAGTTTTATTTTTAAAAACATTAGAATTATGAAGTACAGCATTTTAATAGCAGTTATGGCCTTTGGAAATTTGAAAATACCAACATGGTGGCCAGGTAGCCAACCCTCTTGCAGATATCGGCTGTTTAATCTGTAGCTGTTGCTTCTTGGGGAAGAGGCTGAAGGGAGGATTCTGTGATTGTGCCCTGTTTTTAGACCTTGATCCAGTTAAGACTTCTCATGTACTCATTTCTTGCAGGATTCTATAAGCAGTGAAATGCTTTCCTATGTCAGGGACTATAAATTGTTGCCTTACCTGTTTCAGATATAGATGGCATCTCTTGGCATCAGTGGCATCCTCAGCTGCTACTGCTGTGTGACTGCATCCACAAGTCAAAGCTTTAGCTGCAGAAAAAACAGGGCTGTTAGATGCTGCCCCTGTGCTCAAGGAGGTCCTCTGAGACAGGGCTGTGCCTTGCAAGGCAGTGAAAAGAATTATGAGCTGGGAACAGCACGTAAAGTTATTATATCATTTCAGCTCTGCTTGAAAAATGACAGTTTCCATAGCGTTTGATGAGGACAATAACTATTATTGAAAGTGCAAACTCAAGCTTCTTCTGTAGATGCAGTTAAACTGCAAAAAAAAAAATCACTGTTTATAAATAGAGCTTCTTCCAGCTTCTTCATCCCTAGTGGGAAATAAATGTCGTGAGTGGTTTTGCTCATCTGTGTGCTTGTGTCAGAAATTTCCTTGGCAGCCCCGTGTGAGTCAGAAGTGCACCTCTCCAAGTTCTGTACATTCTGCACAAGCAGAACTTCTGCCTGAGAGCTTTTGGAGGCAGCCAGCAGCTGGGTTTTATGTGAAATCTGAAAATTTCCATGCAAAACTCAAGACAGTAGCAGTCCTAAAGATGAAGGAGGGCTGGAGCCCAAAGGGGAGTTAGGATTTTATTTTATTTTTTTTTTTTAGAATCATGGAATACTTTTGGTTGGAAGGGACCTTAAGGATCATCTAGTTCCAACCTCCCACTACATCAGACTGCTCAGTGCCTTGTCCAGTCTGGCCTTAAACACCTCCGGAGAGGGGGCATCCTCTGGGCAACCTCTTCCAGTGTTTCACTGCCCTCACCCTAAAGAATTTCTTTCTTATGTCTATCCTGAATTTACCCCCTTCCAATTTACATCCATTATTTCTAGTCCTCCCATCACATATATTATTAAAAAGTCCTATCCCAATTATTATTTTCTTTTCTTTAAGAAGTTGTAGGTTACCTGAAATGCTTTGTGCTAGGTAAGATCTGTGTTTGCTGAACTTCATTACGTGCTAAAAAGAAAACAAAAATTTATCTTTTGGGAGATACTTACATTCTCCTTGCACATTCCCTTTATGCATTAGGACTATATACCTGTGTTCATTTTTAGAAATTTTTATCTGATGAAATTTATCTCATGTTGCTGTCTGCTTGTAATATATTCAAGCCTATTATCATAAAAACTAGTACTCTGTGTATTAAAAGTTTATTGAAAATGTCATTTTGTCTGGTTACAAAACCAATCACTGAAAAAGAGATAGCTGCATATTAAAGCTTTAACTATAAAAATAAAGTAGAATGTGACTTTTTTAGTAGTCACTCAGAGATGGATTTCTGCTGTATGAGATTTTGTTTAGTGAAATGGAACCTTTCCTCAAAACAGTTATGAAATGGCTTTGTTTATTCAGGAATATTTGACCCACTACAGGATGTACAAACCTAATTTATACCAAAAAAGGTGAAACATAATGCTCTGAGGGGAAGTTGAAGCTGTCTGATTTGTATATTAAATAAAATCTGACTTTGGGTGGGAGGTTAAATCTAAAGTGTCAGCTGAGTTAGGTTTCAAAATACTCTCCTGCAGCTCTCATTAAATGATGTGCTGTGTTCTAATCAGAGGACAGAGCACTCTGTGTGCTGATATCTGCCTGCTTTAGTGCACAGGGAGTGCAGATACTGGAATAAGAGGTGCTTTATTCTGCTGAGGTAGAGTGAATTAGATTTACTGCTTCATTATAATTGGCATTAACCAATTAAAGCTCTGGCTGAAGATGAGAAAATTGTAAGTATATGGGACTGCACTCTGAACCTGTGATTTATCTTGTGATTCTTTTTGCAGACTAGGAACATTTATAGTGTTTAAACCTAATTTCCATTCCATTAAAATGTGGCATGCAAGGAAAAGCAAGGCTTTTACATTATCCTTTGCAGGTGAGCTAATAGACAGTCTGCAGGGTGGAAATGAGGGTTGTGAGGATTCTGCCCTACCTTGCATTAGGACTAGTTCTCATCTTCCCTGTGTTCACCTTGTTGAGGGTTCTAAATCCAACCAATTGAATAAGATATCTGATGGGAGGACCAGAAATAGTGGATGTAAATTGGAAGAGGGTAGATTCAGGTTTGACATAAGAAAGAAATTCTTTAGGGTGAGGGTGGTGAAACACTGGAGTAGATTGCCCGGAGAGGTTGTCCAGAGAGGTTGTGGATGCCCCCTCTCTGGAGGTGTTTAAGGTCAGGCTGGACATGAGCAGCCTGATGTAGTGGAAGGTGTCCCTGCCTATGGCAGGGGGGCTGGAACTCGATGATCTCTAAGGTCCCTTCCAACCTGAATGATTCTATGATACTATGAATGCCTCTTGTGCTTCCTGTGCTTTTTATCTCAGTTCCCAGTCTATGCTTCTTGTGCTTCCTTAGCTTTTTATCTCAGTTAGTTCCCAGTCTATGTCCAGCACAGGGAGATGGGAACACTTAGCCAGAGGACCTAGAGTGTGTCATCCTGTCCCCTCAGCCACACCACATGGGCTTCTTTCAGCTGCTGCAGAGTGTTGCATCCTCCACTCCAGATACTTTCTTTCCTGCTAAGATGATGAGAATATTTCTTCTTTAAACCACCAGAGGGAGCAATAAGCTCTCAGTAGCGTCCTCCCATTTTAGGAGAATTCTCCCGGTAGTGATATAAAAAATGCATGTACTTTAGTATGAGGTGTGTCCCAGAAATGTACAATTTCTGATAGAAAACTATGAATGCTTTTAGATCCTTTTTAGATCCTTTTAGATCTTTCATTTTTAGATCCTTTCCCGGTTTTGAGCTATAAGGAAAAAACCTAGCCAAACCCTTCAAAAACTCTTCCCTTGATTTGAGTTTCATTCAGGTAATCTACAAAGGGATTGCATATCTGTGGATTAAATTATGGATGCACTGCTGGTCTTTATCTCCGTTTCATTTTGGCCAGCTAACCTGCATTAATGTGAAAACAAGTGGATTAATACTGGTGGTTTCTAAATTTAGAAGACAGTTCTGACAAAGTAGAGACTGAATTGAGTGAGAGATCTGCAAAAACATGACTTTATTTGAAACTCAACTGCTGTATTTTCAAATTATCTGTCATGAATAAGACTGGCTGTGACTTCTGTGTGCTTTCCCTCGTATCTGTGTTTCAAATATGAACCAAGTGAAGAGGAATAATTTATTTTATTTAAGACTGATAGTTCTGGCTCCTGCCTTTTGCCTTCCTGATATCAACAAAATTTCAACCAGAATTGATTTTCTTCAGTGAAAGTAAGGCTGGTCATAATCACATCAGCATACTGTCTAGATGGAAGTATTAAGATACTGTTGGAAAGAAGTGGATATTTTAGAAGAGAAAGTATTTCATGAGACACCAGCTTTAGCTGTGTTTTCATGGCCTAACAGAGTATAGTTTGGACATTAAATTGGCAAGAGAGAAGGGGTTGTGATAGACAAGACATTGGCAGATAAGGCTACAATGGCATGTAACGTATAATAAAATAAATTAGGAAGCATGTTTGTAGTTGAAAACCAGAAGATGTTTTGCATATATCAGAAAACTGAGTATTTAGAATGATTGGAATGTTCTCTTTTTTTCTTTGTCTTCAAGAATTTCCTTGTGTGCTACTTGGGCTTGCCAATATTGCCTGTTAACACTTAGGACATTAACAGGAAAGTTACAGAAATCTGAGTCAGTACTTGGAATGGCTGAAAGCTCAAGGTACACAATGTCAAGCTAGAAGTGAGCTGGCTGCATAGAGCTGCCTTTTTTGGGTGTTAAATATTTTTCCCTACCTGAAATTCCCTTATTAGTCCTTCTAGCACAGGGATTCAGTAATTTAGCTGCAAGTTGGGCTTATCCACCAGTATGAGCACTGGTTATGGACATAGACAGTAGATAACCAATTCAACATGAGCCACCAGTGTGCACTTGCATCCAAGAAGGCCAACCAGATCCTGGGCTGCATCAAAAGAATTGTGACCAGGAGGTCAAGAGAGGTGATTTTGCCCCTCTGCTTGGCTCTGGTGAGGCCCCATCTGGAGTTACTGTGTCCAGTTCTGGAGTCCTCAACATAAGAAGGACATTGAGCTGTTGGAGCAGGTCCAGAGGAGGCCCCAAGGTGATCAAAGGGCTGGAGCAACTGCCTTATGAAGACAGGCAGAAGGAGTTGGGGTTGTTCAGCTTGGTGAAGAGAAAAGGCTTAGGGGAGACCTCATAGTAACTTATCAATACCTGAAGTTGGCTACAGAAAGGCCGGGGTAGGACTTTTTAATAAGATATGTGATGGGAGGACTAGAAATAATGGATGTAAATTGGAAGGGAGTAGATTCAGGCTAGATCAAAGAAAGGAATTCTTTACAGTGAGAGTAGTGAAACACTGGAACAGGTGAAAATACTTTTTTCTCAGTTGCTTTGAATAACTAACTTTCTTCTTAAAATTCCTACTGTGTTAACCAGTGGTCTGTTTTTTTCTCTGTTTCAGTCCAAAGACAAAATGATGAGAGGATCACGCCGTGGGTGCGTTAGACTCAAGGTAACTATTGTTTTATTCAATATTTATTGGCCTAATGGAGACTTTTGAGGTTTGGGCTCTGTTCCTGACTCTGCAAAATACTGAAATAGTGAAAGTATTTAAAGAAGGGAACCATTAGAGGTCAAGTCACATGCTGTGCTAATTACATTCTGTAATTTTATATGTCATATAAAAGTACTCTACATTTTATATGTTGTATAAAAAGCATTATATGACCAAGTATGATGGGTTAGCAGCACATTATGAAGAAGCTGTTATTTACAGTTCTCAATTCTTTATGTGGAGATATGTATGTGTATGTGGAGATGTTCTGGGCCTACAGAAGTCATTGCAAAATATCTTCCTGCCCTTCTGATTTGGCTTTGCTCTTTTACTGTGTCCTTCATTTTGCTGGTTTGGACACTTCCGTCCTCTTGACTGTGCTTGAGCCTAGTGGAACAGAGAAAGACTGGAAAGGGAGGGTAGAATGCAGCAGGCAAAGCTTTTTTTTTAAATATCAGCTGGGGAGGTGTAAGATAGGGAGAAACAGAGGTAAGAAGATGCAAGGTGGGAAAGCTGAGAGTTACCTGTTTGAGGCATTCCAGTTTGGGACATTTTATTTACCTTGAATGCTGCTGCTGTGTCTCAAGTGATGGTATGGATGTGAGCTGGGAATTCACTGTTGTCTTTGCACATGTCCTGTTTCTACCTTGTGATCATGCACTTACAAAAACTATTTTGTGACCAAGTCCTGTGTTTTTCCCCATTTTTCATAGAATCTTTGGTTCTGTTACACAGTTGTCTTGTAAAGAACTGGTGTCAACAGGGGAAAGAATTGAGGGGAGGGAAACATGTTTGAATGGAAGCAGTTTGAGTCTTGAAGTGAGAGAAATCTGGAGAAGGTGAGCTGTGGTCTGACCCACAGTGTGATGAGTGATGTGGCAGAACTCTGCTTCTTCCAGTTATTCCTTCCTTCTGCTGTTACTCCTTCCTAGTCTTCTGGCAGGCCCAGTAAAGGGTTATGGATAACCTTTTGGGACTGATAAAGAGAATGTCCATTCACCTGCATTCCAGCTGACTTTTTTGCACGGTAGGCTAGACATAAGAAAGAAATTCTCTACAGTGAGGGTAGTGAAACACTGGAAGAGGTTGCCCAGAGAGGTTGTGGATGCCCCCTCTCTGGAGGTGTTGAAGGCCAGGCTGGAGCAGCCTGATGTAGTGGGAGGTGTCCCTGCCTATGGCAGGGGGGTTGGAACTCGATGATCTTTAAGGTCCCTTCCAACCCAAACTATTCTATGATCTTAATTTATAATTTTTTTAAGACTAATGTAAGCTCAAACCACTGTCTAGAACATTACATTCCCAAAGATGAATGAGGACCTTTTTTGCACTCTGTAGAAAGATGGTGATCTGCAAAATTGGTTGAATAGTGTTGTGAGCCTGTCAGTGTGGAGGTTGGCCTCAGCTTGTCAGCTTAGGAAATATTAAAAGTGAACAATCTGTTCAATATTGCAGGATCCATTTTGATACGTATTTAATGTGAAACAATTCCTTTCTCTTTCCCTACCTGCCACTCTCTCACCCCAAATTAGTCTTTGGAGTTTTCTGAGTATCTGATAACTTCCCCCATCCTTTCTCTGAACCTGTGTGGGTTTTGTTTTATTTTTAATGTGAGGGAGGAAGGAATCTTCTTTTCTCTGCTTTTGTGAAGCAGCTCTTCTGGCAGATGACAGTGATACTGATAACTGAACAGATGGGCTTCTGCAGCCTGAAATTCCATCAAAGAGGTTTTCTGTTTAGAGTAATTGTTGATTTGTAACTGTAGGTGTGAACATAAACACACATGTAATTTAAGCAATTTGTCGAAAATACTTCCTTTTTTTGTCTTGAATGGGTTTTTAAAAAACTTGTTCCTCACCTCTTTGCTCTTGCTACCCATGCTCCTCAGGACTGAAGTTTCACCTTCAAATTCTTTAGCTGAGTGTTTCCGTGTATTTAGGAAGGTGTGTCATAGAGGAATCTGTGTCACCTATTGCTTAGGTTTTGTGAAATATTTTAAACTTCCACACTCTAGTTTTGCTTTTGCATGTTCATGTCTGTGATCTGCACAAAAAGCATATTCTGTGCTTGTGCCCAGGACCTTCAGCCTCAGCACTGCAATTGGAGCTGTGCATTTTATGGAGCTTTGTGCTGAGATCCTGCAGTGATTTGCTGCTCAGATGCCTCCCACCACTTAGGATGGAGGCAGGGCTTAGCTCTCCTGCTCTGACCTTTTTATCTTTCCATTAATTTTACCTACATTGTCTGAGGAGGGTCTCTTTGTCATGTTGTTGCTGTCTGGCTAAACCGATTTTGGATATTGCTAATGAGGAGAAGCCAGACCATGGTTTTGTCCATCCTGTAGTGATGTGTTTCTGCTTTATTGTGTAGCAAAACATGTGCTTGAAGTACCAGATGTTTTTTCTCTACCAGTCTATTGAAAAATACGTTAAATCAGTCTGGCAAAATGAATCTGTCCCATCATGTCATGCCACTTGCACACCGAAGGGTTACCTGATAGTCTCTGAGTCTCTGAGTGTAATGGCTCTTCATATGATTTTTGTTCTGTGCTGGCACTAAAAATATTCAGAATTGTACTGCCTTGGATGTACTTTTGGGTGTCTGTTTTGTAGTTATCATAGAGCTGTCTCTAAAAAGCCTATATGAAAGGTAACTTCTCCAAGAGACTAAGTAGTGTAATTTTGGCAGTGGAGGGGGAGAAAAACAGTTTGAACTATCCTTTCCTTCTAAATAGCCTTGAATTATGTATGGTTTGCTCTATTCTTAAATGGGACTTGTTCCTCTCACTCTGTCTTGTGGTGCCTGTGATAGTCCCAGCAATGCATGAGCTGGAACCACTGGCCAGAAATCTCATAGAGGGGCTATGAAGAATGTGTGTGAATAGGGTTGTTTCAGATCCCTAAATCTGCACCAAAACAATTCTTTCGTTTTGGCCAGCCTGATATTTACCTAACTTCCTGCTCTGTCTTTGCTTTATGATGCTGGGCTGAATGAAATATTGGAATTGGCACACAAATGCTTGTACTGCTGTTATTGTATTGCTGTTACTGTTTACTCTGACTGTAAGGGCAGAATTTTGTCCTTAAAAAACGTGCATCTTCCGGTGATGCCTTTCCATTTTGAGAGAGGGATGAGGTAAACCAGATCCTGATGCTTTTATCTCCTGGAGAAGGGAAAGTGACTGAATCCATCAGTGATTTTTGAACTAAATGTTATAATTTCTTGCTGCTGGCAGATGCATGGAATGGTTCTTTTCAAGGGTCATTGTCTCCTGGGTAAAAACCTGTGTTATTTATTAAGTGTTTGGTGGGGGCAGGAATGAAGAAGATGAAGACAGATTTTTAAGTAGCTGAGCACAGATGGCCTTTAACTCTGTAATTTATATGCATTTCCCTCAAATAATTCATGAGGAATTAGAAGACAAAGCTAGCTGCTTTTGATATATCCTGTTGACTTACTGCTAGTATTTACTTAGGGACTGAAAATTAGATCATGAAGTGTACCAGAGACATGACATGATGAGCCAAATTCATTCTGTTAGAATGATTTGTTATTTTTTCTATAGACTGGGAGATAAAATCAGGTCGAGATCTTCTTTTTGTGGAGTAGCTATGAATTTGTATTTTTACATATGGGAAATGTAAAATGTTCCTCCTTGCTCTTCTTTAAAATGTAAGCTGGAATGTAGTAGAAAAACTGTTTACTATCATGATGCTGTAGTGTAAAGACACCTCCATTACAGAAATAAAAAATGTACATTATCCAGAAAATCACAGTGCTGCAAATAATTACTGTGGGTTTTTTTCCTGCAGCTAAGGATTTGTTCTTTTAAAAAACTGACTTGCATCCTGTAATTAAACACAGAATCTTTCCGCTCTTTGCAGTAGTCAGTTTGCTTCCAATTTGTCAATGCTTTTTAAATTCCAGTGGTGTAGTGATAGAGTGTGTGCTGCTGATGTCACTGCCTGCCTTATCAGGATTTTGTTCTTTGTTTCACAGGGAGCTGTGATTGGTATAGACGATGAGGACGACAGCACCTTCACAATAACTGTTGATCAGAAAACCTTCCATTTTCAGGGTGAGCTGAAAGAAGAGATTGTTGTTGTGTTGGTTTTTTTTTTTTTTTGCTTATAATAGATTCCACTTGCATTTGATGGATGATTTTAAACGTTTGGCAGCAGAACAGCATGAATGAGCAGACTGAGAACATTCTGGATTCAGGGGTGCTGCAGGTTAGGCAGGGATTTGCATCTGCAGTGGATACATGTGTGCTAGTAAGCGTCTGTAGCTCTGTCGGGATTTGGAGATAAAAAATGTAAAGAATAAATCACTCAAGGGGAGAAAGTAATGGGCTTCTGATTATTATGTTTTCGCTTGCAAAATGTTTCTGATCTTCATTACCAAGATACAATTATGCATTTCTATACGAAGAGAATCAAGACTGGGCTGAAGGTTGCAATTTGTATCCAAATAGAGCTTAATGCTCAATTATGAAGAGACTAGAGGCAACATTTGGCTTCAAGGTGGAGCTTTGCTTCAAGATTTACCAGCTTGCCTTCATTTCATCTACATTTCTGTGTATTGTCTGCCAGTCACCATTTCTCTGATTTAACCTTTTATTCACATTTACTAACACCAATGCCATCTGTCACTGCTATGTTTCGTCATTGCATGCTATGGTTCACCGGTAGAAAGGGTAAGGTACTATATAATTGTTATGTACTCTTTAAATTATTTTATCTGCAGCTGTAGAGCAACATACTGTGATAGTATTAGCTAAGAGAACTTCTATTTTCTGCATGCTGAAATCCTAGGGAAGTGGGATGAAAATATTTTTCAGCTGACATTTATTAGTTCTTTTGCTTTGCCTCTGAAATGCAGTGATTAATCATTTAATTGCTTTGCATAGAGCTGGAAACTGTAAATATCCAAGAGGTGCATTTGCATGTCAGCAGTCTTATTAATTTATCTAAACTGAAATAATTCTGTAATTCTTCATATATCCTACTGCATACTATACTGCTTGTACTTTAAAATTGTTGATTTGCAAGTAGGAGTTACCATTTTCACTGCTGTGTTTCTGAGAATATTCCTGATGATTAATATTAATTGTACCCCATATTGCCACTGACATCTGTATTCCTTGTGCTATAGTTTTTCCTAAATGCTGCTGCTATACGCTGGCTTTTCACTGCATTAAGCCTCATAAACATCATAATGCTGAGCTCACAGTAAGAGTTAAATCTACTGTTCCTAAGGATAACTGATAAAATGCAAGCTAATTGCTAATGCAGTAATGGAATACTGTACTATGGCAGTCTTTCAGTACTATGAAGCTAAATACTGCTGAATGTTTGAGAACTTGATACAGGTAAATAAAGAAATCTGTCATCTTTAGTTACTAAGATATGCCTTTTTTACCATTCCTTACTTGCACTGATGCTCTTTTGGCTATCCAGATATCTTAAAAGAGGGCTGATTAGTATTTGATACAAATAATGCTCTGCTCAAAGTAATACTGATCATTTTTGAACGCCAGTTTTCTCATGTAACATCTTGTGCTTTATAATCTCAATTTGTGTGCATTTCATATCAGGTCAGGATTCGTGTGTGCTCCTTTAGTATAGTACAAAGATCTTGTACTTTGTTCTCTGTGTATTTTTCTATTAGCATATTATGAAGATAACATCTCTGATATCCATCAAATTGCAAGGATAAATGCAGAGTATTAGTATGTGTGTAAAGCAAAAATGTAAAAAGACAGGTAAGATATTAGTGCTGAGATATTTGAGTAAGTACAGCTCTGTGGATCTGTAGCAGTAGTTTTTACAGTCACCATAAGTGTTTCCTCACCTCATGCAATCCTTGTCACATATATGTAAAATATTTGATTTTTATATTAATTCAGTATCATGAGTTTTAATTTATGTGAAATATAGGTCACTATCAGCCATGAATGGTAAAAAGGTATATACTACAGTATGTATTCTGAGTCTTTATACATGATGTAGAAAAGGTTCACAGAATATCCTGGGAATAATCCAAGAAAGCATATAATATTCCTAGCAATTTCATTCTTGTCCTTTTTTAACACACAATCAGATAGACTTTTTGGTCATAGCTATAATTAAACTTGCCCTTTTGTTAAAGAAAGCTTGTACAAGAGAGGTCTACTTCAGAAATGGTAACTTTTTAAAAGATACAATCTATTCCTTCCTTCTTGCTGTTTTACTTCATTCTCGGACACAGGCAGAGATCCAAACAACCTGGAGTCTAGATGGGAAAATGTCAGAACTTTAAAACTTCCAATATCTCACAGATTTGCTGACCTGTATGTAAGTTAGGGTCCCATTTGCAGGGGAGTGGTTTCTCTTTAGGTATGCAGAAGAAAAATGGGGTTTTTTGCAGTCAGAATTTAAGTGCTGGTTGGTGAAGACCACAGATTACCACATCTGTCTAACACTGGAGGTGTAAGGAATGAAATGAAGGGCAAAGAAGTCATTTAAAGATGGCTGAGTGGCTTCTCACAGAGATGCTGTTTCTGTATGTGTGTGCATGTGTGTAACTGAATTTCTTAAGTGCTAAATCTCCAGTGTCTCCCACTAAGATTTACCTGTCACTAGGTCTTGGGAGATTCAGTCTTTTTGATGTCTAATTGATATTTTGTTGCTGCCTGTGACAGTTCCCTCTATTCTGCTTGCAAACATGCTTCTCTGTATTGTTATGTATGACTGTATTTATACCAGTTCACCCTGGAAGAGGATGGGAGGGGTCCAGAGAAATTTTAAAATATATTTTAAAGTAATATATTTCTCCTGATTGGTCCTTGCTTGGTCACACTGTAAATTATGTCTGTGCTTGATTCTAAGGCTTCTGAATCAGGTAGATCTCCATGCACACCCTCATGGGTTTGTTCAGATTAGATGTAAAAATCCATTCAAGTTGCTGCAAGATATTTGGGATAATAGTCTAATGTACCATCCTGCCAGGAAGCCTTTTCTTGATAAGACATTTTTTTTTGCTGTAATACATCTCCTCATTCTAAGTGATCTATAACCTTCAAACAGTGTGTGGTTGTGGTTTTGTTTTGTATTTTTTCTCTTTCAACATCTTCATATCATCATTTACCTATAAGCTCTTTCCATTTGGAAAAATCATTTCTGTCCTTCATATCACTTAGCTGCCCTTTCTGCTCACTAGGATGCTTGTGGCTTAAATTCAAGAGAGGGAGCATGATGGTCAAGAAAGTCCATCAAGGGTGTTGTATTCTTGATAGTTGAATTGCTGTCTAACCTGAAGCAATAAGAGCTTTTATTTCAACTGAAATAATTCCCTAAACACACATGACGTGCAGCAACAAGAATTCCAGTTTTTAAACTCCTCCCTGAAAACCCAGCTCCTACTTTCACAGCCTGCAGCACAGTTCCTGGTAAGAAAAATCAGTTCTGTCTCCACTCCTTTCTCTATTAAAGGACTGAAGGATTGGAAGCAGTCCAGTGCATTGATCTGAGATGATTTTGCTTTAGCTTTTGTCTTCCCTTTCCTATTCCTGCCACAAAAATATCTGAGAAATGAAGCATGAACACTGCTGTGTGACTTGTCCTCCTATTTCATGGAAAATATCAGTGGGTGAAGGTAGATTTCTCCTTCCCCATGCTGCTGCCCCAGTTTCTAGCTTGATTTGTAACTGCCTGCCATCTCAAATGGGGAAAGGGATTGATGCCTGAATGTTACAGCAGTAGGGAATTTATGTTAATGTGCAATAGAGGCATTACTAAGGAGCTACTCTGGAGTCCTCAAAGGCCTTATTTGCTGAACAGTATTGGAATTTCAGATTCTAAATATTTGTATTAGGTATCAAAATTAAATATAATGGCTTTGGACCTTTGTTTTACCACCACTTGGGGAAATAGCCAATATTGTCAATCTTCTATAAAACCTTACCATTGTCCACTTAATAGATGGCAGGAAGGTGATTGCCACCTTGGTATAAAAAGGCACTTCAGTCTTTTGAATTACCCAGTTTAAACAACAGATCATTATTTGCTGTCTTTTTCACAAAAAGTTTTGTGAGTTGTTTTGTTTTTTAATTTGGTATTTAAAACTACCCAGAAATGAATTGTGTGAAATTTTGGTCTATGCTGGTTTCCTCAGTGATGCATCTGATCTAATTCCATCCTTTGCCCTGAAGTAAGATTTTTGGGGTCTTTTGGTGTCCTGGTAAATGATGAAATATTGGATTCCTCTATCCTTTCATATTGCAGAGTAGGGTGAGCATATCTGTGAAACTGTCTCTCCATACTTTTCCATCAGAGCTGTGCTACCTGTCCTCCTCCCTTTCCATAATATAAATGCTTTGTGATCCTGAGCACATATATCTCTGCTGCATCATGTTTTGGGTTCCAGCTCATCCTCTCCTGGTTGCCAAAAGTGCCAAAAATTCCTCTGTGAACCACAACTAGTGATTTTTCTGTCTTCCTTTCTCTTCCATCTACCTGCTTTTGGCTCCTAATGTATCATACCAACACTTAGAGTGGTTGGAACTTTTGAGCAGAGGGCAGAGAATGGTGTGGGATTGTGCTTTTACTCATCCTCCCATCAGCAGCATCCTCTATCGATAAATTTCCTTTTTCCAATCAGACCATGAGTGTGCCATTTCTGATGAGCCTGTCTGTACTCAGTTTTTCTGATCACATATAAACAAATCCTGGTTTTCAATTTCTTGAGGTTGAAGTTGCAGATTTTGAAATTTACATCGAACTGGAGATTAACAAAGAAAATAACACCTCGAAACAGTATCTTATAATGTGTCCAGTTGTTTCCTTTTTTCCTACCTCTGGGAGAAATGTATTTGTAATGCTTATTACTTTTGGCATCAGTGTGAATCCATTAACTGTATGTGTGATACTTAGTCACTAATAGAGAAAGATGAGCTTTGTCAGTGTGAGAAAGAGGGATATCGGAAGGGGAGGAATAGTCAGAAAAGGTCTTGCTGTAAGGGGAGAGGGATACTGAGAGGTCCAACACTTCTAACAAGGAACTCTAGTTAGCAATGAGCTTAAGAACTGTATTTAGTATTGGCTGGTGGTTGTATTTCTTGTTCTTCTGGGTTTGGGTTTGTTTTTTTTTTTTAAATAGTTCAAACCAAAATACTGTTTCTACCTTAAGCTGTCAGTGTCTGACCTAGTTCAGTCTGATCTGCAAAGGCTTTTAGATGCAAATATACCTTGAAAGCCATTTCCAGAGAGTATGTTAGATAAAGTAGTAAGTAGTCTTACTACTATTATTAATAATTAAATATTGACATTCTCTAGCAAAAACCCAGATGCCTGCTGATTGCCCCACGTTCAAAAATGTTTAATTACACATTGTGTGTGAACTCTCTGAGAGAACTAACAGTGTCTTGTTCCTGTATTCCCTTTGTCACACAGGTTTCATACCTGTGTTTATGGGCTGAATATGAAGCTTGCTAAAAAAGCTGTTGAGCTTCAGTAACAGTGAAACAGCAGCTCAGGTAATTTCTTAAGATCACAGATTAATCTTACTAAAAGATTTTGCACAGTAGAGCATTTAATGTTTTTCTGATTTGGGATAAAATGAGTTTTTCTCCCTCGTGTCTGCACTGGATTCTCCAGAAGATACTGGGTGAATAGACTGGTCAAACAGCTGTAGAACAAAATGAGGGTTGATTTTATGTGTGTGAGGAGAACAGCATCAGGAGGAAGGTTTGTAAAAGGGAGAATAATGATTGTGACAGCTCCAAAATTAAGATACAGAGGAAATAATTTGCTGAAACTGTGTTAAATCTACTGATGGATGTTGGAGTTGCATATGGTGGAAGGATATTTGTAGGCAATAAAACTATAATATTTTTAGGTTTGTATGAAACCTTGCTTCATTTTGCATGTTTTCCCATGATGTGAAGGGCCTCCAGTGACTTTAAAAAGACATTTATTTCCCACAGAGCAGCCCACTGATGCGTGACTTTTCCACCTTATTGGGCACTACTGATAAAATCTCACTTCATTGAGATTGATGGCAAAAATCCTGTCAATCTCAATGTAGTCACCTCTATCATCTGTTTGTCTGTGTGTAAAGATATTACATCTGCACTTGGCTGAGAAAATGCAAGAATTATGCATAAAAATTTGAGGAAATTTTATCAGAATGAAGGCTGCTTAATTGGCTCTATTGACTCTGTGGGTGTAATAGACCTTTTTTACTGAGTTCTGCACGTAAGTAGGTCACAGTGAATGGAAATAAAATATGCATTTCACTTTCTGACTGTGTTGTGTATTTATAAGTAATCCAGTGATTTTTTTTTTTTAATGCTAATTCTTGAGGTTTTTCTTTCATCCTGATGCCCATGTAGATGCACACAGGGAGGCAAAAAAAAAAAAATCACCTGTATGCTAATTCTGAGGTGATATATTTTGTATTTTCTGCCTTCCAAATAATGCTATGCATGACCTAGAAATGCTCCTGGTAGATGCTGTGCCGTGGAACTGAGTTGTTAAACTTGTTTACATCTAATCTTTAGATGCTATCAAGCTTAGGCTGGAAAAAGTAATCTGTTTTATTCTGTACTTTACCATTTGGTATATGTTATATAAACATAATCTCTTCACAACAAAGGAAAAATTATAGAAACTCTAAATTACAAAATTTAGTCTCTATTTGGGAAATTAGTGCTGAAATGTAGTTTCATTTCACTTGCCTTCTTATCTTCACAGAATAGAACTTTCTGAGATTCCTGCCATATCTGGCTTGTCAGTTTGGGAAATTCAGAGATTCAGATACAACTCCTTTAGGAGTTGTAAAACATCATTTTTCTGAATTACAGAAATTCCTCAGTAGAACCAACGATTCTCATCATTAGTTCTCATCTTTAGTACTTTGTTCTGTAACTTTCTCTTAGGTTAAATAATTGCTTTTCTTTCTTTGTACCTCCTGTAGGAAAGAGCTCAGAATTTTTTTTAGATAGAAATGGATGTCCCTGCTCACTGCAGGGAGTTGGAATAGATGACCTTTGAAGGTCCTTTCCAACCCTATGATTCTGTGAACAGCTGAAGTAACACCTTTATGTTTTTTAAATGCCAGGTAGTTGTCATGTAGATGTCTCAACATTTCTTATTTGTCTTTTGTAATAGTTACTCTAGAGACAGACTAGGACTAGACAGACTTATTCCTTTCTCTTTCCCTCTGCCCTTTTCTTCCTAGAAGTTTAGTGACAGGAGGGACCAGATACTATTCTTTATATATATATATATATACACATATAAGCACAGATACTAGTGAAAGTCTGTGGACCAGATAATAATTGCTTTGTCCCAAATACATTGGCAGAAAGAAATCATGAAGGAGTTGGGGAGGTGGGAGTGGAATTAACGTTAAAATAAAACCTGATCAAACCCTGAAGAAGGTTGGGGCAATTTCAGGGCACATGAGAGAGTAGCACAGGTCTAACCAGGTGTTCCTGTCCCCTCTCTGCTGAAGAAGGGCTCCAGCAGAGTTTCCATCTTTTCAGCTGTAAAGATATTAGAACTATTTTCTTTGGGCAAAATACCTCTTTAAATAAGAACCAGCCTGGATACCTAGCTTTCCCTGCAGATGGTGGGGGGATAATGATCTCTGACCATTGTGTGTAGATTTTTCCCATAAATTGTTTCTGAGTGTGCTAGCTAATCTCTTTTTTGCATGTTTCCATTGATTTTTTTTTTTAATTTTTTTTTCTCATCAGTGATCTTTTGGCAGCTGTTCAGTTCCAAATCGCTTTTACCATTAGAGGGCTTTCTCTTGCACCTAATCTCATAGCAGCCATTTTGCTTAGATTTAATATAAATTTTCTTGCAACTTGCTTTGACTACATCCTACTGTTTTCTCCATGGCTTTCCTAGAAGAGGGTATGCAGGAGAGCCAGGAGGATCTGTTGTTGGGGATGGGTGGGGTGAAAGTTAAACCAGAGTCCTCAACAGAGAGGTTCAAGGGCTCCAAAGTGTGTGTTTCCCTGTAGTCTTCTCATGGTGATGTTTCTTGATTTGTTGTGGCCAAGGCTTTGTGCTGGTATCAGGGTTGATGAGATTTGGGTGTTCAACCTCAGGTTCCTTCAGATTGTGCCATAAAATAGAAGGAAAAAATACAGCCTCTTTCCTCCTGCTGAAGCCTGGTATAAAGAGCTACAGAAAGGGTTGTCAGGAGAATGTAATCTTTGAAATTTTGGTTTATTCGTGAGCATGGGAAAGTTGGTTCAGTTTTTGGACCGTACTGATGAGTTGGTTTTTCTAGGTCTTCCCTGTTGCTGTGAGTTTTTGAGCTTTCTCTGCTCTATTGGTGCTGCCCATATGAGGCTTAATGTGATAGCCTTCATTAATGGGCTGCTGTATACTGAGATTAGTATTGAACTAATAACAGTGACCTCTTTCTGCAGGCGTTATGGAAGGTCAGAGGAAGTCTGTTGCAATGCAAGGATTAATTCACTGGTCTGCAGCTTAATTGTTCCTTTTTCAGTTCAAATAATGGTGGGCCAGAAAACCTAAGCACATGATTCTAGTATCCTGTGAATTGTTTATTAGCTCTTCAGTGGCTTGTATCTCAGTTACACTCTGGGATGTTCTTTGGAACTGGGAGATGGCTGTTTAAAAATACACAGAAAACAAACCCAAGAAACCTTACACACACAGAAGTCTGTTAACCTCTGCCACGTTGAGCACACATTTGAAAAGTTGAAAGTGTTGATACGTTGGCTGTAGCCACAGATTAATGACAAGGGTGAATTTATTTGTTTACTGTTCAGTGTTGAGTGGTGTAAGAAGCATAAAGTTAATTTCTATGTGCCAGGCCTAGGCAAAGGGCCATATTCTTGCTACAGAGAACCAATCAAGCTAATAAGCATAAGAAAATGCACCTGATTGTAACTAACTAAGAATAAAAGCAATGGAAATAAAAGCTGAGAAAGGGAAAACTGAAAACAAAGCATTTGGAGAGTACGTTTCAGTATAATAATTTACAGGTATTTCCTCTGAGCTCCCTAACAAACAAGTCAGATAGGAATCTTAGTTCCCTGATTTATAATAGGTGTGAGCTCACTTGAGCTTTCCTTGCTTTTAGCAGGCTTCCTGTTTCTTTTAAATACCTTCCATTTGAATCAGGGACTAGAAACAATTGTCAATTCATATTCTAAATCTGTATAAGGGACAGTTTCACAGGCTATTCAATACCTCCTGTGCTTGATTTCCACATTTAGTTAGGACACCAGATCTGTTTGCTTGTGGCTTTTAATGGGCTGCATATAATTTAACAAAATTTTTTGAATCCTTCTCCAGCTCGAGATGCTGATGAAAGAGAGAAGTGGATTCATGCTTTAGAGGACACCATTCTCCGCCATACCCTCCAGCTTCAGGCAAGTTGCACTTTCACTTTTACCTTGCTATGGTTTTGTTGTTTTTTTTTAAACCATGAAAATTACATGACTTCTAATTTCAAACAATTGGTCATTCTATAGCCTATGCAATCAGATGTGGTAAGGCATCAATCTAAGTACCCAAGGTTATGTTCAAGTCTTTCTTTGACTATCTTCTTGTCTTACCATCATGAAAAGTCAATTTGAGTGTCCCCTTTATCAGCACATATTTTTAATTGGTGGTTGTTGCAGAATTACTGTGGCATGTGTAGTTGTTGTGGTTTTGATTTTTTTAAACTGAGAATTAGTCCTCTTTAGGCGAAGGCTGTTGTGTGCTTGTGTATCACTTAATTTTGAAATTAAAATGACAAGGCAGCATTGAGTCTTTCTGGGTGACAAAAATGGTAAATAGCTTATGTTTGAATCCTCTGGATAAGCTGGGCATTGGCAGTTTTCTGGTTCTAAAAACAGATGGTTAAACTTAGGGTGGTTCTTAGTGTTATTTATCTGAAACCAGCTTCTGGCTGCGTTCTAGACTTGAATGTGTCTATAAGAATTGCTAAATCTTTGTTTTTGAATAGAGAGAAACTCAAGTATGTAGCACAAGTTGGAAATCTTAAAACACCTATTCATGATTTTTTGTTTGATAAAGGTTTGGTATGGCAGCTGGGGCATGGCAGAAGAATTAGGTCTCTGACACTGTTTGAAGGGAGACACATTAAATTACCAAACATCACAGAAAGAGTCCTTTAGATGCCATTTGCCTAATTTAAAGAGTTAAAAGAAGGCTGAGTTTATCCCATCCAACTTGAGGCACTTGTGTTTTCTCAGTCGATTTAATTTCCTGGTAAACACTGGTTTTCAACCTGTCTTGACTTTGCTAAAGACCACTACAGATATTCTAAGGATAGCACATCCCTGGATAAAAATTGGAGTTTGACAATCAGCTTTGTATCCTTAGTAACACGTTGTGGATGTTTTAGAAGTAATCTCTCCATCTGGACACAGTAGCTGACCGCAGACTAAAGAACTCAGCTCTGCAGTGATGTGAGGAGACACAGATTATCTAGAGACCAACACATGGACTTAGAAGGGCCAAGGGATGCCTCTTTCCCCATCCTTTCCTTGGAGAGTGAAAGTGAAGAGTTAATTGAGAGGTCCTCTTTAGGATCTGAAATTAAATCAAAGTAATCTGTGCAGCTTTTTCCACACGGAAGACATTTTGTGGCTTGGAGGTAGAGAAATGAAAGAGAGACCAGAATAAACTGCAGTTCCATCAAAATATGCACTTTAATTGATTTTGGAAATTGTGATTGTGGTTTTGTTGTAAAATGTAGATTTCATGATCGCAACTAATAATGGAACTGTTCATACAAGCTGCTCTCATTCCAGGAGATTTTTAAGCAAGTAAGGCATATTTAGATTTTTTAAAAAGCCTTAAATGAGTAGTTTATCTGATGATATTTGAGGAAATACTTAAAAATCTAGAACTGATTGAGAAGAAGGAGATCTTTACCACTCTTAAATATTCCCAGCATTGAGCAATACCCCTTAGGGTGCTGTTGTTGCTCCCCATTCATTTTCAGGCACCTTCTTCAATGTGCTGGTGAGAGGAGTTTTTTATTTCTGAGGCTCTTATCTTTAGAATAGCTGGAATACTGTTTGCTTACACCTTGATTCAGAGGCTGTCAGGGCTCACAGTCTTCACTGACATGAGCTGCTGAGCAAATATTCAGAGTTTAACAATGTATTATGGTTAGAGAAAACCACAATTTTTTATTGTTGTTTACTCAATTATTTTTCCCCCCAAAGGGGAATCAGGAAAAAAATCAACTAGTAAACCTGGGGGTTGAAATGCAAATATAGACTAGATAATTAATATTAATAATGCTAAAGAATTAATATTGATCCTGATCCCTATATAAAATATACAAAATCATATTCGACCCCTTGTATCTTGGGAAGCTGTGTTCTCCCAGCAGTGTGGGGCACAGCCAAAGTGGGACCCTGCTAGCAGAGGAATTTTGGGAGGAAAGAAAGGGCACAGGGCTTCAGCAAGGAGTTTTTGGGATTACAACCATCATAGGATAGAGAGAACCCTTTGTAATCTTTTAAAGTTATATCAAACGGGGTGTTCATGGTATGAAATAACCCTGTTGGTCAGCTTGGGCCAAGTGCCACGGGTTTGCTTCTCCTCCTCTCTGCACCTGGCAAGACTGAAAACACTGAGACTTTGAATCCCACATACCATAGCTGGCTACAAAGTAAATATTTTCACATTTTCAGGCACTCGAGCCTTCTGAAAGTGCAGCTTCGCCAAACGTTAGAAGTCCTCTGGGGAGACTTCATAGCAGCCTCCCAGTTGCTGAAAGGGCTACAGGAAAGCTGGGGAGGGGCTGTTTGCCAGGACATGGAGCCACAGGACGAGGTGCCATGGTTTGTAACTAGAGCTGGGCAGGGCTAGAGGAGGCATTAGGAAGAAGTTCTTCCCCATGAGGGTGGTGAGACACTGGCACAGGTTGCCCAGGAGGTGGAGGCCCCATCCCTGGAGACATCCAAGGCCAGGCTTGCTGAGGCTCTGAGCAACCTGATGTAGTGCAGGATGTCCCTGCTCACTGCAGGGCGTTGAACTGAGCGGCCTTTCACAGAATCACAGAATAGTTTGGGTTGGAAGGGATCTTAAAGATCATCTAGTTCCAACCCTCCTGCCATGGGCAGGGACACCTCCCACTACACCAGGGTGCTCAGTGCCTCATCCAACCTGGCCTTAAACACCTCCAGGGATTGAGGGGGCATCCACAACCTCTCTGGGCAACCTCTTCCCTTACAGCTCTACGATTCTGTGATTCGTCTCACTCGTACCAAGACCCATTGTCTGTCTCTCACGAGTCAGAGCGCTCCCAGTCACGGTTCTCTCTCAGGGTGTCTTATCGGGGGGGACTAAGCCTTCCCGTGCAGAACCCCGGGGGTGTGCCGGTGTGACAGCCAGCCGGGCCCACCCGGAGTCCGCCCTTCCCTCACAGCGGGTCCCTCCCGCCCACCGCCATTCTCCAGAGGGAGGAGCGCGTCCCGC
>VZTY01030649.1:105472-184502 GCA_013400935.1 Turnix velox | reverse complement strand
GGTGTGTGGAGGGGCGGGGGCGGCCCTTCCCCGCTCCCCCTTCGGCGGGCGGCCAGCCAGCCAGCCCCGCCGCTCCGCGCCGCTCGGAGGGATGGCCGGGGTGAGTACGGGGGAGGGAAGGCTGAGGGCTGGGTGGGCAGGTATTGGCGTTGCCTGTTGCCTCAGAGCAGGGCAAGTTCTTTCCCTCACTGGAAACCTCTTCCCCGCGGCGGCTCCGCTGGCTGCCCTGCCCCGCCCGGGGAAGCTCCAACAGAGCCCGGCGTGAAGCACCCTCTGCGGCTACCACCGGGGGGCTCCGGGAGAGGCTTCGGCTCCGTCCCGGGGCGCCGGTGGGTCGCGGTGCCGCCCGCGGGGGGTGCTTGAAGGCGGATACGGGAGCTCCGTTATGTGCAAACACGCCTCGGCCGCGATTAAGGTGTAAAACAAAACGCCGCTTGAGGTGCTTTTGCTTTCCTTTTTATTTGCGCGATGAAGTCAAATGAGTTCTTGGGGAGGATTATTGGCTCAGCGGGTGCGGGTGGGGGGTTGAGTGCTGTCGCAGAGATTATTTGCTTTAAGGGCATTTTCTTAGGTTCTTAGTTTCTGCCGCAAGCAGAGAAACATGTGGTTCTCCGTCACGTAAGACCTTCGTGCATCTGTTTTGGTTTTTTTTCCAGGATGCCTAGTCTTTGAGTTTTGGGGTTTCTTTCGTGTTTTCTTGCTGCTTTCAGTCAGACTCCTCTGGTTCACAGAATCACAGAATATCAGGGATTGGAAGGGACCTCGTGAGATCTAGTCCAATCCCCCTGCCAGAGAAGGAACACCTAGACCAGGTAACACAGGAGCTCGTCCAGATGGGTTTTGAATGTCTCCAGAGAAGGAGATTCCACACCCTCTCTGGGCAGTCTGTTCCGGTTTTCTGTTCTGGAGTGTTAAGTTTGCTTTGCTAGACTTTGAAGTTTTCTTCTTAGTGTGAGACACGCATCTGATAATTGTGAGGAAGTGCGCTGAAACCTGGTGTGTTGCATGAACCAAATCAGAAAGGATAAAGAGTTAACGTGAGGTGAAATGCTGTTTGAGTGTTCCTTAGTCTGATCAGTCTTACCAATTTTATTTTTGCCTAAACATCCCACTTTGTTGTTCACCGGTCTTTGCAATGGATTTGTTTTTCAAGCACTTTAAAATAATTAAATGCGATTCCCACCCCTCTCAAAACCGAGCTGAAAGGTCTCTGGGAAGAATGAGGAAGAATGAGGAAGAAGTGATTCATAAATATATAGAATGAGTAAAGGCATCCAGGGGGCTGATGATTAGTAATGTTGTATTTGAGTGAAACGGGAACAGGGAGGGAACATTTCAGATACCCTTGTAATTGAATTTCTCAGGTCTTTGAAATTGATGTCTGTTCTGCTTTTCTGCTTGGTGTGTTTTTGTATCTCCTTATATTAAATGCATAATTAAAAATATGTGTAGTTCTTCACGTTTTTTCTTTGTCTATTTAGAGGTCTTTGAACAGTAGCTGATACAACAGTACTTTTCTGAATCCACTGGTGTTTGTCCCCTTACCCCTCCCAAGATGTTATTGTTGTGGCATTGCCAGGTCAGTGCCAGCCCATCAGCTACTTCATGCCTACCAGAGGTGAAGGTATATTGTTACTTGGATTTCTTGTTTGCCTGGCAGAGGTAGGAAAGTGATAAATTCTCAGATTTCCTTTCATTCCTCACCAGAATCTTACATCAGCCCACTGTTCCATTCAAACACCAATAGACAACAGCTATTGACAACAATCTTTTTGCTTAGTGTAAATGTCATTCTTTCCTCATCGGTCTTCCAACTGGCACCTCAGTGCTACATGTGCTTTTTTGGCTCTGGAATTTTCCCAGAAAAACCCTTGAGGGCACCCTTTTTTAGGGGCAGAATAGCTTTCTTCAATCTAAAATTTCTGTCTAAATGACTGTGTGAACTTGTGCTTGCATTCTGGCAGTATTCTGGTAGTGTTAGGATCCTGCCTGTGGTAGCCATGCTCACTCTGAGCTGGAGAGATGAGCTTTGCTTTTAATTGGTTTTGCGGTTTTTTTTTGTTTCCCCTCCTCCCTCTTGTGTTAGCTGGAGCTTTTTCACACATTCTTGCATTAAATCCCTTGCATTGAAATGTATCTCAGCCTCTAAGTGGACTTAGTATAGAGACAAAGGAACTGATAGTGCTGTCAGAACAAAAGTGAGCTGTTTCTTAACCACATATTTATCATAATAAAGTGGAGGGAACTTAATTAATTGCTCTGTAGCTTGGTATCTCTGTAATTTAAGTAAGATACTTGCTTTGTAAGTATCAAATAGTAGGGAAAGAGAACTATATTCTAAGAAGTGGATCTTAGATGGTTGCTGTGAAGTGATACGATGAGTTACACCATGGCTTCACCATTACTTAAGAGCTGGTGCTGCTTCTAGAAGCACTCCTGGTTCACCTCTCCTAGCAAAAGAAAAGAGGCAGTGCAACAAGATTGGCAACGTTTGGAACGGGGTTCAGAACTGACCCAAATTAAAACCACTTTTCCTGCTGCCCTCCCTTTCCCAGTTTAGTTTTAACCCGGATTAGTTTCCACGTTGAGTTGATGTGTGGTGAGGTTGGTGCTGACTCAAACCAAAGAGCAGAGCAAAGGTGAGAATAAGCAACAGGGGAACTGTTATCTCTGGTTCTCGTGTACCAGTGTCAAGTGCATGTGCAACTGTTTTGATAGTAGCAGTTCACTTCGTGTAAGAAGACGTTTGATAACCTTTGGAGATCTGTAAACAAACAAAGTAAAACTTTCTTATACATATGTCTTAAGTATCTTTTATGGTTACTTGCTGACTTGCCAGCACTGTTTCCAATGTCAGCAAAGAATGCTCGCATTAAACTCACAACATGCCTTCCAGAACTTGCACATTTATTATTTTGAGATATTTGCTTTCTCGGCCTTAAATATTGCTTAAAAATCCAGCAGAGGCAAAAAAGTACTACTGGTTTTGCCACAAATAAGAATATAAGAAGGTGCTGGTGATTTTCAGTTTAGTGTTCACTAGTTCATTTCTTGTTTTTCTTCAGTTTTCTGCCAGTGGTTCTTGCAAGCAATGTACCACTCAACCAAATCAAACATGCTGTATGCAGGGGATATATTTCTGATGAGTTATGGAGGATGGAAACACTCTTATTTACCTTAAACTAACTTCTTTAAGATTTTTCTGATGGCCTTGGAATCCCAATATGGTGAAGAATATGACAATATCTTCAAAAAGATAAGAAAGTCTGTCCTGTACAGCTTTCTCTTTTGCTCCCCCAGTAAAACAATTCTACAAAGACAGACCCTGTCAGGTCTTTGCTGTTGCCTCTTTCTTTTGCATTGTTTTCCTTTCTTCATTACTGTTCATTTTCTAGAAGTCATTATTGTAATGCTTTTGTTTGAGAAACAGATTTGGATTTTTCTGATGGGCTTCTAAGGCTGATGCAATCTTTTCATTTCATCCCAGCTCAAAAGAACTAGTTTAAATTAGACTGGAATTATTTCCCAGCATAGACAAGTTTTGAATTCAAATGTGTTAGTGATATGAGTGTCTTCTTTTGTTGGACAAGAAATCAACACATGAACTCCCTTAGTGCTAGCAGTTCTGTAATGGAAATAAGGCTCTTAATATGTGTTTTTAGTTGGTTTGTATTTTGTTGTTGCCTTCTTGTTTGCTCCCTCCAAAAAGGATCATCTATTAAGAGAATAATTAGGCAGGACTCCTAACATGAGAGTTCTTTACTCAACCCCTGACTAGTATCTAAACCCTTTTCTAGGGGTAACCATCCTGTCTGCTCAACTCCAAGTTACTGGGTAATGAGCAGATGACATTGGAACACCATTGATTTGGTAGATCCTTGTGCTGCTGGGCTCCACTTTCTCCTTTTTCCCTAGAAACATGAAGGTTTGCATGTGCCTAAAGAGCCTAATCTTTAAGGCTGTTGTAGATTCTGAAGGGGATGTCCCAGAAGTTGTTGGAGCAAAGTGTAAGGCAAAGAATGCTACCTTACCTTTCTCTAGGGTTGTTATCAATATATGTGTCCTCCTGGGATGAAGCATTGTTTGGGAAAGTGGGGGTATACTAAAAGCAGTAGAAATTACTACCTTCTGCAGCTGCTTCATCTTGTATTGTGACTGTTGGTGCCCTAAAACTAAGAGTAATTGTTTTTTGAGGGTAGTAAAGTTAGCATTCTGTCTTCAAGCCACCACTAAAAACACTGGATTGTTACATATCAGTAGCCGTGGCCTGATATCTAAAATAAAAATCAGCATTTTAATCCACCATACAGATGTTTTGCCCCATAAAATGACAAAGAATGGTTTGGGTTCAAAGGGACCTTAAAGATCATTTGGTTCCAACCTCTGCCCTGGACAGGGACACTTCCCACCAGACCAGGTTGTTCAAAGCTCCATCCAGCCTGTCCTTGAACCCTTCTAGGGATGGGGCATCCACAGCTTCTCTGGGCATCCTGGGGTCTCAACACTTTTTCAGTGGCTTTATATTGTAGGATGTGCCTAGTACTGTGCTCCAAGTTTGAGTAAGAGCAAGTGGTTATTCTGTTGCACAGAAGTGTTCACATTTCTGCAGAGCCATTAATAAATCTCTTAATATGATGTTCTGTTATCATACAAAAATAAATTGAATTACCCATGTTGACAAAGCAAATTATGCCCCCAAAAAAAGCTGATATGGAGTTTTACAAATATGGATTGCCAATCTTTCCCTGTACCAAGTGTTTCTTCCCTACTGTCTGATCTTTACCCATTCAGGCTCTTTGAAATTCCCAGCAGTCAAAACAGCACAGTCAATGTTTCACAGGAATTTGAAGTGAAAATGTTGTATTTCAGATCAAGTATTTAGGCTAGGAGAAAAAAAAACATAACAGCAGTGACAAGATTTTAGGATTCTGTTTCTTTTGCAACTGATATTTACTTCTTTATCCTCCATGGGGTTTTCTTTCTGTGTGCTGAGAATTACTACTACTTGCCTTGCACAATTTTTTAAGCTAGGAGTGCTTCAGTGTTTGTTTTGTAGTTCCATCTGCATCAAAGGTATTACATAAATAAAGCATAAATGGGTTAGCATACCATTTGTACATGAAGTCAGAAGTAATTGATTTCAAGAATCTTCTCTTTCCTGGAATTAAAGATACAGTAAACCTGTGGGAGTTCTTTCAGGCCTTTAAATACATGGTTTATCAGTTTAAATGTAGGGATTGTGTTATGTGCAGAAGTGTGCAAGTAAGAAAATACAGAAGTAATCATTCTCATGGTCCCGATAGTTTGTCTTTCTTGGTATGTGTGCAGCAAAATGTAAGAAATCAAATTTAATGATAAGGATGAAAAGCCTTAGCATTGCAAAGGAACTAGGGCAACCAGGAATAATGACTTTGATTTTTATTTTTTTTTTTCAGCTCAAAGGTGGATCCATAGTTAGGAAGAGATTTAGCACTCGTTAGTTCAGTTCTTGGCTAAGAAACTGTGAGCTGGGCAATACTGTCTGCAGTTTTCCACTGGGGTATGGTTTTCTTTTCCTTAGCTGGAAAGCAAAAATATGGAATCACAAGACAGTCTGCAGAAAAACTTGAATTCTCCTTTGTGTTTTTCAAATAGGCTTCAATTAGTGTAATGTAAGGGGGTTTGTTCAGTCATAAGTAATGAAATGCTGCAGTGTGTGATTATACCCCCACTGAAAAAGTGCAG
Source organism: Turnix velox (assembly GCA_013400935.1). Taxonomy (NCBI): domain Eukaryota; kingdom Metazoa; phylum Chordata; class Aves; order Charadriiformes; family Turnicidae; genus Turnix; species Turnix velox. The sequence goes on along the minus strand of VZTY01030649.1, from coordinate 178,778 downwards.
CAATTTTACTGATTTAGCTGCAAATAGAAGACAAATGTGTTCAGCTGCACGTCTGTGTTTGCACATGGCAGGATGAGAGGCAAGGCAATGTTTTATCAGTTAGTTGGGAGGCAAAACCATATTTCTGTTATCTCTTTTCTCCTTTGAATTGCTAAATCCTTCATTTTTATTTATATTTCTTTTTATTTATGTCCAGGGTGTGGATTCAGGATTTGTTCCCAGCGTTCATGATTTTGACAAGAAACTCACTGAGGCTGATGCTTACTTGCAGATCTTGATAGACCAGTTGAAGGTATGGTAACTAACTGGTGTATTTTCTGTGCTGTGAGTCTGCTTGTCAGTACAAATTTCAAGGTCTGGTTAAAAGGAAACTCAACAGACGGAGGATGTCATGTTTATGCTTGGCACATGTTCTGGTCAAGGTGGGAGGCACAAAGCTCATCTGGCTTAGCTAACTGTAAGCTGGCGAAAACATACCTTTTAAAGATATAAAGCCTGCAGATTATTGAATTTTAGTTTTTTCCCCCTCACTTAGGATGTTACATAAGTTCTAGCTACTTCTTAAATGAAGAGATTTTTACTAGAAGGATAAAAATAAAAAATTGTGAGCCAAGGGCTGAAATTAGCTGAAAAAGGCTTTTTCTTGGAATGGATCTTGAGGTTGTTAAAACTGGGTTGTTCTGATTTTCTAACTCTAATGTATTTCATAGAATGACAGAAATGAATGTTTCAGTCATTATAAGTATATATATATATTTCTGGTAATGGCAGAGATTAGTTTATCTTTAAAAATATTAACAAATATTAAATCATTGTATTGCTCATAGCCTTTTAGAATTTACCTTGAGTAAATTTTGTCAGGTAATATTTGACTGTGGTTGAAAATAGTTCCAGACTTTGTTTCAGAAGTAGTAGCTCATCTGTTCTTTGTCCTTGAGTGAAAACATTCTCAAAAAATTTTGTACAAATACAGTTCCTTTGCACTTTGTATGTGTATTTTAAGAGTAGGTGGGAAGGTGAAGAATGATGAGGTCGTATCTCTCAGTGCTCGATTTATTGAGAAAACCAGTTTTTACTTCCATAAAGGACATTTTTTCCCATGACTCAGGAAGTTAAAATTGCTGTTAAGATCATTTCAGTTCTGCTGGTGTGGATTTTTTTTCCCCTGATATAATGTATTGTGTGTGGAATATTCAGCAAAAACTCAGTTGCAGGGGAGAACAGGGAGGGGGGAAGAGCATACCAACAAAAACAGAGTCAGACAAGAGATGCAAACATAATTCAAACCTAAACTGCAAAGATTTGATCAGGACTTAGCTTTGTCTCCTGCTCCAGAGCCATCTAGCACACTTCTCTGAAAAAAGGTATTTAAATCTTTTAGTATCTTTACATCTAATTGTTATTTCAGGCCAACTAGGAGGGTGGGGGGCATAGAAATTAAGCAACAATGAAAGAAGAATGAATTTGAGGATGGACAGAGACCAAGGCTACAGTCTTTTTATAGAACCAGAAATCAGCCCTCAAGGGAAAGGCAACACATGAGCTGGTTTTAGGCAGGCAGTTGAGTGAAGAACTTGCATGATTTGAGTCACGTCCCTGGAAAACGGGGTATCTGGAAGGGCTGAGGCTTTTTTTGGAAAGAAAAGGCAGTTTGTGGTGTTCTGATGAGTGTCAGGTTCATTACTTAACCTCACCTTGTTTAAACTGGGTTAGAATTGTGCCAGGCTGAGTTGTGGAACTAGCTGGGATCTGAGATTTTTGTCTCATGGGATGCAATAATGGGAGAAATTAGTTAAAAAATTGTTATATCACAAGCACTATAAAGAAATATTATGCAGAGAAGTCTTTGGGCTGTAATACCAGGATCATGTAACTTAAATGCTTATTAATTGCTTTAGTTTTGAAATGTTGGTGTTTCTTGCTGATTTTATGTGAAAAAAAAACCCCACTTCCAGTATTTTCATAAATTTGTTTTTCTTTTAGCTCTTGGATGAAAGACTCCAGAATTGCAAAGATGATGAACAGAGAAAAGCAAGTACATTTTGTCTTAAGAATTGCTTATTCTGCATAATGAGATGGTTTTGTGAATCAATTTGCTGTAGTCTGTAGAAATTTAAACACTTTTGATCTGTTTTCATATTCCTCAAGCTGTCAAAATCTCTGAAAGCAATTTGCATAACTGATAGCATTACTTGTGTTGTGAATTGATGGTAAACAGTTTTTTCTAGTACTGGGTCATAACATCAAAAAATATTTCAGTTTGTAGGAAATTATTACTTCTCGTTATCCAATCATCTAAAGCATTTTTCACTTAAATTTGTTGTTTTTCCTTTTTTAACAAGGATAGGTGTTTAATGTTTGTAAGAATGGGAAAGCTATTCTAAAGGAAAAAACCAAAATGTTAAGAATTATATATTTTATATAATCAGGCTGCATTCTTTGACTAGCCAGGCACACGTTGGAAGTCTGAGAGCACTGTATTTCATTTCCTTTAGGTGAGGATGCCAAAAATGTAACTTGCTGTGATGAGGAGCAGTACTTTTTTAGTGAGTTTGGAATTCACTCAAGTGTTGAGGTTTTTTTAAATCCCCTTTCAATTTGATTTCAGAGTCAAGTTTGCAGGTCAGAATTCAACCACTGTATTTATTTGTTGTTTTTCGATACCTTTGGTGGTTTGTGTTTGATGTAGATGGCTCTTTTTCTGTGTTAATTTGTGTAGTGTGGAATTGAGATTTAGCAGTTTCTTCTGAAGGATTTATTGCTGAGGTGTTGCTGCTTTTTTCAGGAGACACAATAATGTCAGTATCATAAGTAATGGTGTATTTCATCCTTGTTTTCAGTTCCACTTGTGAAAAACAAGCTGATGTTCTCATGGTGTTTAGTCTCTTTTTTAAGAGTTTGATGCTTTTTGTGGTTAGTTTACTTCTTTGTAAGGTTTTGACCTTTTCTGTGTTAACCTTCTTGTCTGTGGCGCCTTAGAAACTTCACAAACGATGGTCTTTCTGGAGTTCTTTTGCATGTTCAGGCTTTTAAAATAACTTTGAACTACAAGCATTCTCTGTGTAAGCATTTTTAATCTGTAGACAGCTGACCAAAATAGTAAGATCTGAAGACTTTATATTTCTCCTTTGGTGCCTTTTACTGGCAAGAGTTCTCCTTCAATTTTGACCTCTCTCCAGATGCTACTTTGCAGATCAGGCAGTACTTTTTGTCCCTGTGACAGGGCTCCCACTCCCTGGAGACTTTGTGCATGTTTTCCTGATTTCTTTCTTTCTCTCTGCAAGGTATCTATGGAACATACAGATTGACTTTATAGAGAAAGCAGGAGGCTTATTTAGAAGAGGTCAGCTTCTTGATGGGTGTTGCTGTTACTATAGGTTGCATTTATTATCTATTAAATTTGAAAAATACTTGGCAAAGCAATTTTTTTAATCATATTTCTTCCTGTAGTAGAGCAGCAAAAAGGTTTGTTGATACTGTATTTAGCAGTTTTCCTATTTGTTTATGGACATATGGCTCAGCTGTCAAACTATAAGCTGAAAACAAGGTTTGGTTATTTGAGCATCACATCCGTCTCAAGTAGCTGAGTGCTGGATTCTGCAACTGCTTATGGACAGGCATTTAAAACCTGAGATATTTATAGATCATTGGATGCACTGGTTTTCAGTTACAAAATATTTGGTCTTTTGAAGATAATGGTATAGGGTATAGGTATCCTGAGATACTTACGATCTCTGGGATATCTTCTCCCTGAGATATGGTAGTCTCTCTTGAACTTGTAAGAAGACAGTGCAGATGTAGACTTGATGAATTTTGAAGGCTGAGAAATATTGTAATTATCATTAATTCCCTGTGTTATATTGATACTCCTAGCAGAACTACAGCTAGCACTTTTTAGTGGGACCCTGCAGTCTTGCAAACACACTAAAACTAGAAGTGCTGCCAGTTTTGCCAAATCTACTCACAAAGTAAAGTCTATGTGTCTGATTACATGGTAAGTAAAGGCAGGTTCATGATCTGAGGGTGTTGGCATTTCAAGGGACACACAGTATGGGACCTTGCTTTCTCACAGTAATAGCAATATTATTGATGAGAACTCAAAGTAGACTTCTTTTGTTCAATTTTATTCATATTAGAATAAAACTAAAAGCATTTAAAAGCATTAGAACAGCAGAGATGTGTATTTGTCGGGCTGGAGCAAAGCTGATGTTACTTAATGAGGTTTTGAAGGGAAGTGTAGCCTGTTTTAACCTCTTTGGTTCTCTATAAGTACTTTTGTGAAGTAAATCTCAGGCTGAGCACTCAGATTTGGGTTGAACCATACCCCATTCAGCTAAATAGTATTGTAAGGATTGTAGTATAGGTACTATTCTTATAGATATTTAATCCTTATAGGTATGTAAGTATAGGTAGCACTGTAGTTCAATACAGTTGGGGAGACAAGCATCCTGACTTTTCCTAGTGATCCTCCACTTGTTTTTCTCTCCCCAGTGTCATGCATATAGTATGTTTGCAGAAGATCTTACAGGGAAAGAGTTCACAAACTTAATTTTATGGCTGCTTGCATCACCATTCAGCAGTGCTTGTGAAAATCCAGAGAATTCCATGTCAATGTTTTCTGAGCCATAAAGAACAGGGCTGGTCCCCTTTAAAATGGTCTTCCTGAGGGCTGAGTCTTTCTGACTTGTCTGCATTGTTCTTGTAATGTTGTGTACATAGGAGGAACAAAATATTCCAGTTCCCTGTACTGTATTTTTGTATGGTAGCCATACAGCACGTATGTTAAAAATAGTGTATTAATGTGTATTGTTACTCCTTAAGTTGGCCAGCTTGTTAAGAATTCATTTTCATAGAGGAAGTAATTATGATTCTAGAATTTGTGGTTAGACCTTAGAAAAAACTAGATGTGCTGAAGTTTTCCCTTTTTCTCAAATCTGCTGTATGATCTTGGACAAATTACTCTTTTGTCTGTACCTATGTGCAAGAATAACAGTGCCTTAAGTAGCCTATTGCTTGGAAAATTACAAAGCAGGGGGAAACGGGGTGAGTGAATCACAGTATATGGCCTGACATCACTTTCAGATTTTCAGGAAAATTATATCAGTGAGGGGAATGAGATAATAGTTTATTTGGTGTGTAAATTCTCTCTGGCACGTTGCGGTAGAAAATAGATAAAGAATAATCTAAACTGCTGACGGCTGCCTTCAGTTGGCTGGAGAGCTTTGAGGCAGAATGATTTATTTCAGCTGCATTAATCTTTCATCTGACAAGTTCAATATGTTTGGGTACACTGACTATTCTATTTTGGTGCTAAGAGACTCAGAACTTCACTGCTGTCATATTTAAAATGCTTTTCTTCAGTATATGTTGATAAAGTTTGGAGGGGGAGTATAGTAAAGACATGAAAAACAAAGGCATTTTTGGCTGTTGGCGTATTTCTCAGTGGAAAACTAAAGTAAATATAATAGAGCTTTGTGGTGTAACATGTGGTCCAGCCTTTTTCAGTAGAAAAGGCTGAGTCTGAATGCTGTTTGGCCATCTCATGGTCATGAAAAAAATCATGGCATGAAAATCATTAAAAAAAGCATAGCAACCTTATGAATAGTTCAAAGAACAGAGTATAACTGAGAAAAGATTTCCCAGGTATTAACTGTGAACCTGTCACTCTGTCACTGCTTTTGTGGTTTTTTTAAAGACCACAAGTTGAGACTTAATTCCTGCAGATTTATAGGTGCCTGTTGCTCTCAGGCTTATAATATTGTGTGGGGAAAAGTGTTCCATTACACACTCTGATTATTTAAGAATCAAAAAGACTGTGACTCGTGTCACATGAGACGCTCTTATTAATCAAAACAAACAGGTCCTCCAATTGAATTTGTTAGAGGTGCAGTGCCGAGTCCAATTTAATAATTTTCCCTGCTGCAGACAGATCCAAGGATATCAACAGGATGCATATGCTGCTTAGATAGGTCATGCTTGTGTTGTAGAACACCATGCAGATGCCTTTTGCATGCCTGAAGTGCAATTCCACACCGGAAATCTTTATGAACCAGTGTTTCTAGATAAAATTAAGTAGGCAGATTTCCAGATGCACTTCTACTCAAGGCTTAGAAAGAGCAAGAATGTGTGTGTGCTGTTATTTTCTGTGATTTATTTTTTAAAAGCTGCTCAACTCCTTATGTTTATTATACTGGAATGATGGTAATTTCAAGCAATATTGATCATTGGAATGTGCCAGCATTCAGTCCCTTATACAAGGATAAAAACTGAACTTGAAGGGAATCTTGTGCTGCATTTCATTTTTGTAGATGTTATGCAAAACTGAAGTGTAGACTTTGGGTAAATATGCTGCTCAGAAATGCATAGCTTTCTCATTTTTAAAGCTTTAATTATCAGTTTGATTTAGATCTTGTTAGTTGCAAAGTGAAAATTGAGTCTCTAAGCAGAAATAGTCTTTTAACATGTTGATTGCTTTCCCTACCCCCCAATTTACAATTGAAATACAGTGTTTATGCAGTATTTATGTCAGACTCAATGCTATAGGTTCTGTCTTTAACTACTGTGCTTTGATTTTTCGTTTACAGAAAATCGAAAGTCTCAAAGAAACAACCAGTGTAAGTTTCTTTAAGTTTTATATCTACTACATCTAGATTCTGAAATTCACATTATTTTCTGGTGAAAGTTTTTAAAGCTTTTTACAGAAAGGTGGGCATCCATATTAGATTCAACAGTATGGTAGCAGAGGCAGAGTGATTCTGGAGTCTAGCACCTTAGAATCTTAAAAATCGTAAAAACATAGAATAGTTCATAGAATCATAGAATAGTTTGGGTTGAAAGGGACCTTTAAGATCGAGTTCCAACCCCGCTGCCTATGGCAGGGACACCTCCCACTACATCAGGCTGCTCAGTGCCTCATCCAGCCTGGCCTTAAACCCCTCCAGAGAGGGGGCATCCACAACCTCTCTGAGCAACCTCTTCCAGTGTTTCACTACCCTCGCTGTAGTTGAGTTTGGAAGGGACTTCTTGAAGGTCTGTAGTCCAACCCCATGCTCTGAGTGTGGTGAGTGAGAGTAAGATGCCCAGGACAAACTCCTAGCATGGAGACTAAGCAACTTCTCTGGATAGCCTATTCCAGTGGTTGATCATCCCTAGAGTACAGAAGGATTTTCTTATGTTTAAGGTTAATTGTATGTATTTTGACTTGCGGCCATTGCCTGTTGTCCTGTCCCTGGGCACCATCTACTTTACATTTTGCCATCCCAATCAGAAATAATATCTCCTGTGAGCCTTTTTATTCTCCAGATTAAACAGACCCAGCTCTCTCAGCCTCTCTTCATGTGACACTTTGGGTTTGCAGTACTCTGAAGATGACCCTTATTTCACCCTAACAACCTGTCCTGTATGTGGCTTTTGGAAACTTTAGTTTTCTACTGCAGTGGTCTTACCTCTGGGAGAAAAAGTGGAAGGGAAAGTAGGGATTTTACAGAAGTGGGTGTCCATTTAGTTCTCATCTAATATTTCTGACAAAAATTCTGTGTAACTAATTAAAGTACCTGTAAATACTAAGTGTTTTGCAATAGTAATACAAGAGGGTTTTCTTGATATTTTTCTTTTCCCAGAGCATGGTAGAATCAATAAAACACTGCATTGTGTTGCTACAGATTGCTAAAGTAAGTACACTGTAAACTCTTTTGAATGCTAATTATACATTAATCTGAATGAAAATTATTGAAATCTGAAAGTGCCTTCTGTATGATCCAAGATAAACCAGTACCAATTTTTATATATATGTTTATGCTACTGATTTAATGAATCTTGTGGAATGCTGAACTCCACAGTAGACAGTCCTGTTAATGCTTGTGCCAATAGTTATGTTTCTCTTGAAATAAACTTCTTTTTGCAGAGTTTTCTATTAGACTAAATACAGTCTTCAACAAACATAAGTGTGACAGAACCTTGTGGAATGGAAACTCTTCTTTCTGCTTCATTTAAGCTTGTGACTAATGCCAATAGAAAAAGGGAAGACTGTGATGTTAATCTAAACTGGTTTGACAAGGTTTTTTAATAGGTCTGAAGTTCGTAATGATGTTTGGACTTCTTGAAGTAAGAATTGTATGATTTGAGAATCCAGTATGGGTAATGCACTTAAACTTTTCTCATAACTCAAGGGTTACTTGTTAAAATTTTGTGAGGTTTGGATCATTTTTTTGTCAAGCTCCGACCTTGCAGGGCTTGGGTTCTGTATTTAGGATATATTAATTATGAGCTGCTGATTTGTATCTTGAGGACTACAGCGAAGGAAGTCAGTGTGTTGCAAGTGAGTTAAATTATGGCATTTTTGGAATGTAAGACAGAATTTAATTATAGCATTTCTGATTTACTCATAAATAGACAAAATAGGGATACATAGTGGGATAAACTGAATGAATCCAGTGCTAGAGCAGGCTCTGTTTTACACACAGTGATACTATTTGCATCCTTCCCTTCGGTGGTAGTAAGAAAAGCCCTGTCAGTACTTGGTAATTTGTTGATGCATATTTCTATGGTGGATATATTTAGAATTATTTTAGTACAATAAAATAGGTAGACTATACCTAATTCTTTGAGAAGAGTGGAGTCAATTATACACAGCTCAGGAGGTATCAGCTAGTTCTCTTAAACAGCTATACCATGAGTTACTGTGTTGAGGTGTATGTTGAAGAAGCTGTATGCAGCAAATTACTCATTTTTTGTTAATTACTGTATAAATGTGTTTAATAGTTACTATTTTCAGAGCTTTAATTCCTCTGTAACTTTACCCTCTTCCAAAAAGCTAATTAGCTAATCTAAAAGAGCAGAATTTTGTGGTCTTTTCAGGTTCTTGATCAAAGGTGGCTGAGGTGCCTTTCTTGTTTCCTTTGAATATCAAATTCCCTTTCTGCTGTGGGTAAGCTTGAGGGATGGACAAGCCTGATTGCTTATCTTGTGCTGATGCTAAGCCTGCTTTGAAGTTTGTTAGATGGTTTGCTGATGATGAAGAAAACTGAACTTGCAGTGCTTTCTATCAGATTGTGTTTTCTATCAGATTGTAGTTGCAGTAGTTTTCTATCAGATTGTGTTTTACTGCTCCAGTTACCTAATAAGTATAAAGACAGGTGGAATTTGAGTACCCCAGAGATGCTTTCTGTTGCACTAATTCAGACCTGGACATCCTCCTTTCAGTACTAGTAAATACTAACCAGTGTAAATAGGTGGGTTTTTTCCACCAAGGAGTAGGGATTTTGTTTGGTTTTTTGCTAAACTGCTTCTACAGCTTTTTATTACAAAATGCTAAAGATTAACTGCTAAAGATAGAGTGGGTTTTGTACAGTGGGTTATTGTAAGATGTTAATCCACATATAATAAAAAAATACCCTCCATAAGTCTTTTAGTAACTTTTATTCTACTTCATCTCTTTGTCTTCCCTTCTCTCTCTTTGGCAACTCTTCTCATTGACTGCATGGCACTTCAGTTCCATTCCCTCCTCTATCCTTCTAGAAACTGTTTTGTTATCCTCATTTCTTAGGAAATTAAGAATACAGGATTCCTTGTTCCCTTCCCTATCCTTCTAGAAACTGTTTTGTTATCCTCATTTCTTAGGAAATTAAGAATACAGGATTTCTTGTTTGTTTTTACAGTTCTGCAACTTGCCTGTATATGAAGTATTATATATGTGAGAATGTATTATGTTTGCCTGATAGCTTTCTCTTCTTCAGCATAGAACCTTTTAAGTGTCTGCAAGTTTTTTTTCCCCCAAAGCTATAAGGCAGGGGTGGCTGCTGACTGCTGCAAATAAATCATATTGACACCACCCCTGCCCTCCATTTTTACTTCTACTGTTCTTTCTGTCCGGGAGACAGACTTCACAATTACCTTCTGGCTGTTTTTGTACCTTGAAAATTGTTATTACTTCTCTGTATACTCAGAACATAACATCAGTTTGTTTCAAACACACAGCCATTTATTAATCAGTTTATTTTGGTACATATAGGAAGATCTGGATGTTTTGGTGCCTTTGAGGTTTTATTTTTGCTTTTTAGTGGTGTTTAAGGTTTATCTGTTTCATTTTAAAACAGCCTGCCTTAGGACTCAGGTTTTCATTAGACTTCATGCTACTTGTGCCTGAGATAGCCAAAGATACTTTCAAAATACACCAAGTGACAAATACACCAAGTTAATAGAAATGTGTTAGAAAAGGTGTTACTTATCAAATAGTAATCAAATTAAATGAAGTGGGATGGGTAGGTGGAGAATGTGGCTTGTGTTTCCCCCCAGCTTTACTGATACACGCCATATGTGTTGTAAAAATGTGTCAATCTCAGTGGTTTGGTAAGCTAAAACCATATAAATTATTATATGTTTTAAGAAGTAGCTTTTATAATTTAAACATTTATTTTTACATCCTTCCCTTCCTTTTTCACTTATATCTATTCTAGTCAGCCTTATCTGCCTAATTTTATGGCATTTTTTTCCTTATCTCATCATTACTGAGGTAGGACATCACGCTTTAGTGCAAATGCAATGTCTTAGAAAAGATAGCTTAACATGGGAATTTTATATGTCCAGTGTATTTGAACTTTGATTTTGATTGGATTTTGTTTGTAAATTTGCATCCCAATGGAAGTCATTGCCCTTAGTGTTGTTTTTGCCATGAAAAACCTTGCTCAGAAATACCAGCTAGCAGAATCGACAGCTGAGCAGCCTTTTGCCAAACATATAAGCTAAGGAAGAACAAAGAAAGTATCAAAACAACAATGTGCCAACTTCCTTAATACCATTTACAGCTATTTTTTTTCATCTTCTTAACTGGAAATCTGGAGAAATGCTCTGCAGACAAGTCTTAAGGCTTACACTGAATAAAAGTTATGGATTGATGTCCTGATAATACAAACTTTGCAGGAGAACTGAAGAGATTTGGCTTAGTGTTCAATAAAATTTATACTGTTGCTAACTGTAAGTTGGTATGAACTTGTCTGTTCCTAGTCTAATTTCCCCTGATGACAGTTTTATTCTGTGGATTGCCTGCATTTTCACATATACTTCAAGGCAAAAATCTATCTAATCCTAGCCTTTAAATAATCTAAAAACATTTTCAAATCTAGTTGATATCAAAACCCAAAAGTTAAATGTTTTTAGCTTTCCCTAACACCTCTGCCTTTTAAAAAGCAGGAAGTGCTTTTGAAAACTTGACCCTTAATGCTAATTGCAGTTCCTCAGAAAGTGAGAATTTGTGGGTTTCAGTTTTCAGGGAATCGCTGGTGCTACAGACCCTGTTTTGGGGGAGTTGTAGTTATTTGGGGAGAACTTATGTTGTAAAGAGTAACTACACTCTGCAGTGCAGAAAGGGTATTAGAATTGTTCAGATTTGTGTGCACAGATCATTGGAAAACACTGATCTTCAGAGGTGCAGGGATTGTGTCTAGAATTGTTTCCTCTAAGTTTATTTACTGTATCACCTGATGAGGAACACTGAGAAAGTAAACCATTCCTGAGAGAAACTTGCTGTTCTCGTTCTCACAGAATGCAGAACTGATAAGCCTTACAAGATTGTTTTGTTGATGTTTTTAACATTTTTTCCTTAAGGACCAAAATAATGAGGAGAAGCACGCAGATGGACTTATAGTAAGTTTAAATCTAATCTCTATCTTCCCTTTATTTCTGCAGAACATGTGAACAGGGACCTGAATTTCCACTCATTTTGCAACATACTTCTTCCTTTCTCTAATTTAATGCTTCAAGTGTCTTGTTAAAATTACTGTTGAGTCGTTAGCTTCTGAGGTTGCCTAACACTCCTGCCTTTAGAAAATGCAGTCATCAGTTTGATATTGTCTCAAATTATAACATTGACCACTTAGATAAAAATCTGACATGTGGACAGATGAAAGGGAAGTTACTGGGACAGAATGAGTTGTGTCTCATCTGAGTATCTTTTTCGCGTGAAGCAGATGAGGTATCTATGGACTTGAGGTAGTTTGTCTTTTCTACAGTGCTGCTTGTTTTACACAAAGTTGTATTCTGTCTGTCTTCTTTAATTGTCACTTCTGCATTTTTGATGTAGCTTCTGTCATCTTCACTTTTGGTCACATGTGACTTCTCTTTCTTCATTCTTGTTTTGTCACTTGACTGCATTTCTGATACTTTTAATAGGAAATTGATTTCATCAAATCATAACTCTAAAAATCATAGTGTATTTTCATTGCAGCTAACAATAACTCCTGAACTTTGTGTCTCTTTGTTTCTGATAGAAACTTTGGAGTAAAGATGCACACACAGATTTTTCTTGTTTATTTTCCTTATAATAAGTATTAAAAAAAATTACCCTGTGGACAATCACATAATCCAGCTTTTAGTGTAATGGAGTAGGTTCTGTTGTGTGCCCTGGAACAGAGGGGTTGTGTGCACAATATATCTGCAGTTCACAAGTTTCATATAGATATTACAATTTACTATTGTAAATTACTGTTGTAACTGTTAGCCACTGTTCTAATTTTCCATGGGCTGGCTTATGCTGGAAAGGAAAAAAAAAAACCTGTTTCTGTAAGAATAAATTAACCAATACATTAGTGATGTTCTTGAGGCAAGGATAGCTTGGGCTAAAGGTGAGGAATTCACTTCAGACTTAGGAATTAATACAGTGAGTGTCTGATACCATGGTGGAATGATGATCTTGTTGTTTTTGGATCATTGTTTTAAAGTTGTTACTTAGAGGAGGAAAATTTCAGGTGTGTCTTTATCTGTTCTAAACCACGAAGGCATACCCTGAGATATCTATCAAGAAGCTCCAGGTTATGTTGCAGTTTGGAAAACTGTTTAAGGATGAGTTTGCAAACTTGCATACACACTCAGAGTTGCTTTGGTTTTTGGATTTTTCTCATTTTCCCTTTATCATGTGAATTATTACATTTCCTTGAAAACTAGAGGAGATAGACATAGCAGTAGCATACGTGGGACCATCCTGACTTTTAACTTCCTTAACTTGGAAAATGTGGTAATGATTTTAAACTGAGAGCTGTGGGATGGGAACCTGCCTGCACAAGCAGCTGAAATAATGTGTAAGGGACTTTGATTTTTATACAGGAACAGAGGGGAGTAATAGTATATGTATTGGATTCTTTATTTGTATGCTAGATAATAACACTAACAGTTTAGGAAGAGGTTCTTATGCCTTATTTAATGGAGATTTTTTTAAAGAAGAAGAGGGAAAAGTAGTTTTGTTTCCAATTAAACAGAAAAAAAAAATCCTAAAAATCTCCCTTGTTTCTTTCAGTGCACAGTAAAGTTCAGAATTACAGCTAACAAGGATAGGAGGCAAGAAAGAAGTCTTCCTTTTGTAGGAAAATAGGAGGGGAAAGGTTAAAAGAGTCTGCATGCAAATAGAAATGAGTACACTTACACTAATAGGAGGTAAGAACAGTTGGAGACTCTCATTTAAAAATAGAATAGGAATAATCATCTTGACTAAAGGTGAAGCTCATCCCCCTTTTCTAAAACCCATTTTTTTAAACCAAACATTGTCTGCCTTTTTCAGATTAAGCACAACAGCAAGATTTCCTAGCACAAAGAGGCAAAGATTTTTCCTATGACATAGACACATGACTTTAGTTTGTAAGATGTGTGGGAAAGGATTTTGAGTGCCTTTTATCTGATCAACAACCCAGAATTACACAGAAGTTCTGGTTGTTATATGTAACCATATATAACAATGCTTAGATAAAATTACAGGACTGTGTAGCATGGCCAAATCATGCTAGTTTGGATTAAAAGATGTGGCAATTTAGGTTTCCAAGAGGCTTTTTGTGTAGTAGCCAAGAACATCTACTGAAGTCAGTGACTTTTGTGAGTGTCGAGTTGAATTGTTATTTCATTTTCAAAGTGCCCACATTCATAAGTAGATTGAGATACCCTCAACTGGAGACACATTGAGAACTGTCAGCTTGGAGTGGAAGGAGTTTTGGCAACAAAACCATTTTGTGGCTGTAAGCATGCTGGTGATTCTTTTAATTTGTGGGTTGATTTAATATGATCTGAACAAATTTAATTTTTAAAATTAAGTTTTGGGGAAAATTAAAAAAAAAAAATTACCTATCTGAATTTTTGGCCCATAATTTTTGTCTATACTTTTCACTCTTTGCATGCAGTGTTGATTAATGGACACTGGAAGGAATACCAGAAGCTGTGATTTGAAGGGAGAATTCTTTAAAGGAGAGTTTAAATCTTTAGTATATTTTTTAAAATTTGTGTAAATAATTAAAGTATCAGGGTTTTGGAAGTATTTCTCGTGTCCTCAACTGTCACTTTGTGTTTTACTTTCTCTCTCAGGAATTTGTTACCTTGCATTCGAGCCATTTCTTGTGCTCACACTGTTCTCACTGTCTATGCTTTATTTTTTTTAAATTTAATTTAATTGAGGGGAAAAAAATGTGCTTCTTCTTCTTTTGTCTCAGAGCACCATAAACCCTGTTGACACAGTGTATCAGCCCAGCCCTTTGGAGCAGTCGGTGATCAGCACGATGCCTTCCCAAGCAGTTATACCTCCAGGTATGGTCTCCATGAGGAACCTCAGTAGAAATCTTCACAGGTAGAGAAGGCTGCAACTGCAAGCTTTGTGGAGGAGCTGCATAGTGGATACTTTGTGTGTGACTTGTGCAGAAATACAGGTGCACACTGCTGTTAGTGGTGCACAGGAAGGGAAAGGAGCAGGAGGCACTCAGTTTCCTTGGTCTCCATCATTTAAATATGCTTTGAGTTCTGTGGGTAAGCTGCTCTGTTGTACCTGCTCTGAGTTACTAGCTTATGTTTCTAGTATGCTTTCTGAAAGAAATCAAACTGTTTTTTATTTTTTAGATGCTTTTTAGCTAAATAACATCAGCTTTTAAAAATTATCATAGAATAATAGAATACTTTGGGTTGGAAGGGACCTTAAAGATCATCTAGTTCCAGCCCCCCTGCCTTAGGCAGGGATGCCTCCCACTACATCAGGCTGCTGATGTAGTGGGAGGTGTCCCTGCCTCTCTGGGCAATCTCTTCCAGTGTTTCACTACCCTCACCCTAAAGAATTTCTTTTTTATATCCAGCCTGAATCTACCCCCTTCCAATTTACATCCATTATTTCTAGTCCTTCCATCACAGATCTTATTAAAAAGTCCTACCCCTGCCTTTCTGTAAACCCCTTTCAGATATTGATAAGTTACTCTGAGGTCCCCCTTGAGTCTTCTCTTCACCAAGAAGAACAACCCCAACTCCTTCAGCCTGTCTTCATAAGGCAGTTGCTCCAGCCCTTTGATCATCTTTGTGGCCCTCTGGACTCCAGAACTGGACACAGTAACCCCAGATGGGGCCTCACCAGAGCCCAGTAGAGGGGCAAAATCACCTCTCTTTGTTTAGTACTAAAAAATAACTAAAAGTACTAAAAAATAACTAAAAGATAACAATGAGGTCAACATGTTTTTCTTTCTGAATGTTTTTTATGAAAACATTAAATTTTTGAGGAAGGTCAGGTGAAATAATGTAGAGCATCTTTCTCAATAAAAGTATGATTTTCATGTAAATGTGAATTTTGGATTTAATATATCATGATACCCCCTAGAACCTGCTCAGCTGTGCAAGTCAGAGCAGCGACCCTCGTCTTTGCCAGTGGGACCTGTAGTAGCATCACTTGGAAATCAGACTCCTACACCAAATAGTACAGGTATAGTTCTGTCAAACTGTTTTATTGAATTTTATTGCAGTGCAAGGAACAAAACCTAAATAGATACTGTCTGTACCCCAATGTATTTAGCTATTAAGATAACATTGTATTGGCCTATGTCTTACTTTTAATCAGCATGTATTTCAGTGGTGTTTTGAAAGTTTTCTTCTCCTCCTCCATTATCTGCTAATGTTGGCTGTTACTTCCTGACCAGTTATATTGGTTGTATTGTCCAAACATACTAAAACTCCCCCAGATGAACAATTGTTAAGTTAGAACTGGTAGATTTAGAGCTCATTTGGGTTTTTTTTAACTCTGTGAACTTTAACACCCCATAGGAAGTGGGCAGTCGGCACCCAGCAGCAGCCTCACCTCTCCAAGCCATGTCAACCTGTCTCCAAACACAGTCCCTGATTTTTCCTACTCCAGCAGCGAGGATGAATTCTATGATGCTGATGAGTTCTATCAGAGCAGTTCTTCCCCAAAGCGATGTATGGAGTAAGTAGCTGGAAGTACACAGTGTGTGCTCAATACTATTTTTAGCTCCAAGGGCACGGCTTGTCTCCTTGTGTAACTTACTTAAGTTAAATAAAGCCACATTTGGTTTGAAAACAAGCAAACAGAAAGGCAGGGGGAGGCAAAAACCCCACTTTGTGTGGGGATGCAGTTTCTTCTTCTGCACCTTCCCATTCCATCAGGAATATATATTGACAAAACTCTCAGCAATTTGGGAAGCCACCAGCTCCGAGATTTAATCTGAGATTGAAGAGTATTGAATATCCATTTGTTGCAGCTTTTGGTAAACAGCCCATGGCTGCTTACATTTACTAAACATTTTTGTTGAAGTTGACTGCCTTGCCCCAAATTTTCTATTTGCTCTTCTGTTTTATGAACCAGAAGACTGATTCTAAGAGATGCTACGTGTTTTAAAAAGGAATTAGTCAGCCATTCTATGCCTTCAGGTGTTACTGTCTGAGACTGACAGCTTTCCCAATCATTCAGCCACTGTCCATTTGAAGTTTGCTGTGAATCAGCAGTAGACTCCTTAGGGAACTGATGTCTCTTTGGATCAAATTATAGTAATTTGTTCTGAATTGAGTTCATTGTGAGAATTTATGACTCTTCTTCAGTTCATCAGGGTCTGCTGCAGTCCTTACTCGGAGCAGCACGGGAAGTAGTTTGAAACGTCCAGATACCACAGAGTCCCTCAATTCTTCCCTGTCTAATGGGACTAATGATGCTGGTAAGTAGACTGTGAGAGCTTTCAGTAAGGTGCTCTTCATTTTTAATCTCTGTATAAACTGTGGCAATATATCTATGAATATATCTATGAATATACATGTGTCACAAGGTACTTAGAGAAAATGGCTTACTCTCTGCTTCCTTGCTTGTGGGAATTGTAGGGTTTAAGAACCTTAGTTTTATAAATAGGATTTTTTTTTGTCAGCTAATATGTACACTAATGAAATACAGTCTGTCCTTGAAGGTTTAGAGGAAAATTAAAAGCAATTTGGTCTTTCTAGATCTCTTCGATCCTCCTGATGATCGGGACGATGATGGTGAAGGAGAATCAGTGGAAGAACATAAGAGTGTTATTATGCATCTGTTGTCACAAGTTAGATTAGGAATGGATCTAACCAAGGTAAACTTGCTGATTACTCATTGGGAAGGGAGGGAGAGTAAGCCCTGAATTCTGTGCAAATCAGTACAATGTCAAAGTATTAATTTAACTGTATAATTGTTTTAAGAGATAGCTGAGCTCTCTGGATTTTTTTTTATTGTAGTTGCTACAGAAATGGGAAAAATTATGCAAAATAAATATATGCAATTGCTAAAAGCTTGTTGGGAAAATGGTTTGCTGTAGGAAGTAGTGTTTGCTTGTGAACCTGATCCCCTTTGAGTCCCTGAAAAGCTCCAGTATGCACCAGTATTGTTTCTTCTGTCCTTTAGCTTTTTGGAACAAAGATGTTCAAGATCCCAGGTGTTTGGTGACATAAAATGTGAATAAAATAAAAGGGGGGATTAAGCATATGCTGAAATACTAGTGAAAGGTTAAATGATCAGAATTCTGAAGGTTTTTGATCTTTTTGGGCAGCTTGGAAAAGCTTAAACAAGTAATTCCAGATTGACAAAGAGTAAGAGAGATCTGTTCTGTCCTTACCTTCCTATTAATTGGTGTGGAGTTCTCAATAGACAATAAAAAGTGAGAACTTTTCTGAATTAACAGACAGGGACTCACAAGCAAACAATGGAAGGTTTGTAGAAGTTCTGAATAGGAATTGATCCAAATTGTGCCTGTTTTGGGAACTTCTGCAGTAGTTGAAAATGAGTGATCTGAATGCTTTTGTCACAATGTTAAAATATTTTGACCTATGGAAGTTGTTTTTCTTCTCTTAGGTGGTTCTTCCAACTTTTATCCTGGAAAGAAGGTCACTGTTAGAAATGTATGCTGACTTTTTTGCACATCCAGACTTATTTGTCAGGTAATTTAATTTTTAAAGATTCTGATATTCCTACAGTCATAGAAGGAACCTGAAATGATCTAGTCCTAACTCCCCTGCTGTGGGCAGGGACACCTCTCACCAGACCAGATTGCTCCAAACCCCATCCATCCTGGCCTTGGGCACCTCCAGGGATGGGGCAGCCACAGCTTCTTTGGGCAACCTGGACCAGAGGCTCACAGGAAATAATTTCTTTTTAATATCTAATATACTATCATGTTTTTTATGGCCCAGTGGGCTGCAAAAGTGAGCTTGTGCTTTTGAAGAACAAGCTCTAAGTAGTCAAACTTTTAGCTGTGAAACTAAACTACCAAATATTCTAAAAGATTTCCTGAATTTTGAGTTGACTGCTTGTATTTAATTTTGCCCATCCTTTTCTCTTTTGGCCCCTCTAGCATTAGTGATCAGAAGGATCCAAAGGAACGAATGGTCCAAGTGGTTAAATGGTACCTCTCAGCTTTTCATGCGGGAAGGAAAGGGTCAGTTGCTAAAAAGCCTTACAATCCTATTTTGGGAGAGATCTTCCGATGTCATTGGGTACTACCAGGCACCGAAGGTGAAGATGATATGGTTAGTTTCTTGTGGTATGTTTTTGCTTCCTAAAAACATATGTTAGTAATTCCCAAAGCTTTATTAATTTGCTGGCTGGATTGATTTATGCTGGTTTTAAATAGGAAAATTGACAAACTGTGGCAGCTTCTTAACCAATTTCCTCCTGTTCTTTGGACAGAGGTTTAAAATATCCTGTGTAACAAAACTGAATGAATTAGTTTCTTAAGAAATGTTTTGAGATGTTGAAAAGCCTTTTCTTTTTTCCCTGAACTGTTGGCTGGTTTGCCCAAATCTCTTTTGTTGCTGAGGTGAATGTTTGGACTCATGTTTTGCTGGCATAAAGACAATATTGTGTTTGTGCTTCCATTGTTTCTTGTGATGAATTGCACCTTTTGTAACTTGCCACAGGAAATGAACATTGTTTTAGGGTTTTGTGATACATCTTGTCATTTTTAATAACAAAAAAATTGCAAACTCTGTTGCCACATTAATATGAGGCACTTGGAGATATTTCCTGGTGGATGAATTTGGAAACAACAGTCTCAATGTCTCAGGCTGTTATTAAAAAATCTTGTTATTAATAATGTCCTGCTTTAAAACATGGAAGCAAATTCTCTTGGAAGCATCTAGTCATTTTCTGCTGGTTTTGTAAACACAACTGATGCTGGAAACCCTTTCTCTTGCCCTGCAGGAGCCCGTTTCAGAAGGACCAGTCCCATGGGTCAGTAAAAGCAGTGTGACATTTGTGGCAGAGCAGGTCTCTCATCATCCTCCAAGTAAGTTGCCAGTATCTCAGCTTGTAGAGGTGGCATCTAGACAGAGCAAGACTTAATTCAACTGTTTGGTTAAACCTTGGCTTTATATTTCTCTCTCAAGATCTGAAAGCTGAAAGTTGTCTCTATAAAAGTGTTTTGGGGAGAAAAAGAATTGCAAACTCTGTTGCCACATTAATATGAGGCACTTGGAGATATTTCCTGGTGGAGGAATTTGGAAACAGTCTCAGTGTCTCACATTGTTATTTTTAATAACCTTTTGCTTCAGTTTCAGCATTTTATGCAGAGTGTTTTAGCAAGAGGATACAGTTCAACGCTCACATATGGACCAAGTCAAAGTTCTTAGGAATGTCCATCGGGGTTCATAACATTGGGCAAGGTAGGTGTAAGTTTAACATTACATTTTGCAACCAGAATTTGCTCATAAATCTCTTAAATTTACCCAACTAAACATAAAGCATGTTTGATTTTTGCATAATTTGACACTATTGGTGACTCTTTCTGTACGCTTTGCATGCTGACTTAATTTCTTCACAAAAACACAACTCTGCCTTCTCTGGCAGACTCTTAAGATTAATGAGTTATTCCAGGTGATAATTATGAAAAGTTTTTTGTTGATGGTTTTACTGGAGGTTTTGAAAATAATTTTTATTTTTCTTTGTTAGGGTGCGTCACATGCCTAGATCATGATGAACATTATATCCTGACCTTTCCTAATGGTTATGGAAGGCAAGTAAATGCTTTTGTGTGGTATTTTCATGTTGAATGCTTTGTCACATTTCAATATTATCATTTAAAAGGTTACAAATACATGCCTGTGTTTATAATTGCAGGTCTATTCTCACTGTGCCATGGATAGAGCTGGGTGGAGAATGCAGCATCAGTTGCTCAAAGACAGGTTATAACGCTTCCATCGTCTTCCACACAAAGCCATTTTATGGGGGCAAGAAGCACAGGATTACAGCTGAAATTTTGTAAGCAGATTTCTCCAGTTAATCCCATTTTTATTTGCTGATTAAATGTTGAGTGTTTTTTTCAAGAGTTAAGAGTGTAAAATACTGGAAGAGCATGAAGTTCTGAGCCTTTAAGGTGTTTAAGTTTCCTGTAGTACAACTGAGAAATGACTCTTTGTTTCCATCTAGTTCTCCCAATGACAAGAAACCCTTCTGCTCCATTGAAGGAGAATGGAATGGTGTGATGTATGCAAAGTACTCAACAGGGGTAAAGCAGCTTTTTTTTTTTATTTCTTTCTTTCATCAGAAATGTTAGATTGTGCTTTAAAAGTTTATCAGGTGTTTTGGATGGTTTGTTTTTTTGGTTTTTTGTTTTTTTTTTACAACACTCGTGACTAGTTGAGAAACTCTACAATGGTGCTTGAAAGATCACAAGAATTATGAAGTTGGGATAAAAATCCTAAATAATTTATTCTTAATGTTATCTCTTTTATAGCAGGAACAGAATGAAGAGAGTGATGTTTTTCATTTATTTCCTGACACTCCATGTGCAAGAGTCTAAGGAAGTGTGAATTTTAAGTCTAGGTGACTGTTGTGTTGTTTTTTTCAAATCTCCCTCCCTAGGAGAATGCTGTTTTTATAGATACCAAGAAAATGCCTACAATTAAGAAGAAGGTAAGGAAATTGGAGGACCAAGAGGACTTTGAGTCTCGCTGGTAAGAACTTCAGTTAAATGGGCAAATTAAGACTTAAATTTTGATAGACTCAAGTTTGCAGTAAACACTCCGGTTAGTGGGACATTTAATCCATTCATTACATGGACAAACTGTGCTCCTCATTAGCCTTTGCTGCAGATACAAGGTAGAAGCAGGCTTGGGTTTTAACTGGGAAGAGATTTGTCATTTTTCATCACATCCTTGGTTTCCAGGAACTTCATTACAGCCTGGCAATAGCCAATGTAGTCATGCCTTAATATTGGGGTGGTTTTTCTGCCCTTTATGAGACGTGAAACCTTCCTTAACTCAAACAGAGTTTGACCAATGGGTTAGCACTGTCTTTCTCCAGCCTTGTTTGAAGCACTTGCTTCTATAAAGCATTTCTTTCATCTCTTCCTATTTCTTTCCTAAGCTTATGGAAAGATGTAACCTACAACTTAAAAATCAGAGACATTGACGCGGCCACAGCTGCAAAACACGCGCTTGAAGAAAGACAAAGAGCTGAAGCCAGAGCCAGAAAGGAGAACGAAACCTCATGGGAAACAAGGGTGAGCTTTATTGGAACAGTGCAAACCCCCCTCTAACCTGGAGCAGCTTGGTGCTTTCCAGATGAGCCAGAAAAAACTTATTTCTATCTGCTTATTGCCTTTATTGTAGTTGTTCCATGAAGATGGTGAATGCTGGGTTTATGACGAGCCACTGCTGAAACGCCTGGCTGCCAGTAAACATTAAGGAGGGGGGGCATTAAAAAGAAAAACAAACAGAAAACACTCAAGCCTTGGCTTAGCAAAGTTTACATCTGATACCCAGAGAGTCATCAGTGATCACGTACGTACTGTCTGGAGAGCCTGACCCCCTCCCACTGCAGTGGTTCCTATCTCAGGGATACTGGACTTTACTGATGCAGATTAAGCAATTAATTAATTAAACGAAACCAGAAACGTCTTGGCTGTGCAGTGTCAGACTCCGTGCTGCTGGGAGTGGGCTCGGGCTTCAAAGGCAGGCTCTGGAGCCCCCCTACTGATGCTTGTGAAGCATGGAGAGAACCTGGGCCACCAAGCTTTTACACTTTGTATAACCACTGTGAAGGCCATGGCGTTGGTATCAGGTGCATAATATTCCTGGGTCCTCCATATTTAAAAAAAAAACAACAAACAAACAAGGAAAGGCAAGATGTCATTTAAATCTGGCTGGTGTTTGCAATCTGTAAATATGAGGATTCCTTCAAGGGGACAATTTGTTAGAGGAAAAAAAAAAAGAAAAGGTTACATTAATGTTATCTTCCACCTGTATGATAATCAAATCTTTTGGCATTTCAGTGTCTTGCCCAAAATAACTTCGTTATTTTGAGATTACAATGTAACCATAGGTAGTTCTACTCCAGTGCATCTTAAAGCTTCATAAAATAGATTTTTCAAACTTCTCTTACGGGCTTTTAATTTATTTCATAATAAACCTTTGCAGCGAGGCTGGTTTTTATTTCAGTTGAGTGATGGATCAGTTTTATGTAAACTGTATTACTTTTTATTTTTTTCCCACTGGAATGCCTGCATTGAAACCTACTCTTTGAAGTCTTTAATGATTGAGCAGAATTCACAGGAGAATTTTTCAGGAGCTACATCCAGCTTTGCTGCAGTGGAGAAGCTCACCAGCACCTTAGGAAACTGCCTTTCTGTGCTCCTGCTTGGAGTTACAGTCCATTAAGGAGCTGCACACAGCAATCAAACTTCTCTCCACACTTAAATAGAAGCTAAATTTGATTTTCTCTGTTTTGTCTGTGCTGTGCACACAAAAATGAGAGAGAGCGGTGTGAGATTGAAGCCTTAGGCTGTTTTTTCTTCCTCTCACCCACTCCTAAACTCCATCAGTGTGGGATAGTTCCTTTGGGAGCTGCAGGGAATGATGGATGAAGCTGAATCGAGGCACAAAGAGCTGGAGAGGAGAACGTGGCATCTTTCTGCTGAACAGGGACTCTCCCTTTATTCCAGCTAGAGAAGGCAGGGCTGTGCCTGTTCTTAATGAAGATGGGAGATTAATGAGGAAGGGCAGCTGGAAACTTACTTGAGGAAAGGTTCCATGGTATTTGGAGGGACGTCTTCATCATCCCAGCTAATTCTAGAGCCCAGTTGGAATAAAAACAGGTTTGCAAGGTGGATGTTGCAGAAAGCATCTGTATGACACAGCGCTGCAGGGCACGATGTCATTTTTATTTTAATATTTTATGGTAAGGGAGAACATTCAGACTTGATGTGTAAGCTTTGATGTCCTTGATGGAAGTAACATCTGTCATCAGAGAAGTTGGGGGCAAGTAAATGAGCTGAGGTATTTCATCAAATGAAGAGGTCTGTGTTTCTGAGGCAACTGGAATCTCATCCCCTTCATGTTTTCCATATCCAACCACCTGAAAAAAATACCACCAGAAAAGATACTTCTATAATTTGTGTCTCACTCAATGTTCATCTGTCCTGAGAATTAAATAGAGAAGCTTAAATGCAAATGGAATCACAGCAGTAATTAAAAATGGAGAAAACACAAGCAGTAAGGTGGATGACCACCCCATGAAAGGTTGGGTTATGATGCTAGAAGAGCTTCCCAAACTCACTGAGGTTAAAGTTCGGCATTTTAGAAGCTGGGAACATGGAGCTGGCAAATACTCACATGTACACTGAGCACCTTCCTCCTGTTGCTTCTGTGAATTTGGAACCAGGTGATCAGGTCTGATTTTGTGATGGACTTCAGAGCTTCAATCTGCAACCCATGGGAGCAAGGGTTAAATACCACAGTGCTTTCCACTTGTTTTAAACATAAAAATGGTTCCCCTACATCCTGTCCCATTGTATAAAATAACTCTTTGAAAAGCATCACTTCACAAAAACCAACCTCCCGGGCGAGTCGGTCAAAGAGATATTGCTGTGTCACCACTTCATTCCAGTTCCTGTCCACTTCTTCACCAAGATGGGAGTCTTCACACTCTTTAAGCTTTATCAAAGCTGTAACCTGTACATTAAAAAAAGACAAATCAATTCATTTCAAAGGGTTTAAACTATATGAATTTACTACCTTGTTCACTGGAGTTGAAAGAAAACCCAAATTAGATTAACAAGGTCATTCATCAGCAAATAGTTTGAGACTTAGCAGCAGAAAGAAATAACAGGTGGGATTTAAAAATGAGTCTTTTGTGCAGAAAAACCTCAGAATTGTATCAACTGAGTGTAACCATCTTCTCCAGTTTAGGTGTAATTTAGCAGTTCAAGGAAGAGTTCTTTTCAAGAGTAAATTTTACCTGGGTGCTAAAAGCGTCATCAGTTAAATGCTTGATTTGCTCTTCAAAGCAGCAAAGAAATTCCTCTATTTTCTTGTCAACCAGTTCAGAACTAAAAGAGAATTAAAGCATTAAATCAGGCTTGAAAAAGAACAAAACAATACTGAGATATGAAGTAGCAGAACAGCCATCAAACGATGTTGGGATGTTTGGGAGCTTCTCAGGGGAAAAGGGACACAAGCCTGACCCACATCTGAGATCACCATCTTCTCCATTTTCCCTAGAGTCAGGAAACAGTTGTGTATTTTTCATATCCCTTCTGGCAGGTCCAAGAGCTGTTGGTGGGCCCAGACCAAAACCAGGAGTTGTTCTGTGGGCTGACACTGAGCCACAAGCAGCAGCCACATGGGCTTTAGCTCTCCTGACAGGAAAAAATCTTCAAAAGGACAGCAACAGATTTTCCTCAGCCCTTGGATTACTTATCCCTTGTCATGTCAGGGCTACTGCAGTTTTAACAAGGTTAAGGATATAATTTTGGTTTTAAGTTGTGGTTTTAAGTAGTGTTTTTAGTCCCTGTTGGGGCACCTGGCCACAGTGTCACAAACTGGGGACAGCTTTGAGTGTAACTTCCCTCATGGAACAAAAAAACCCCAAGCTTTGGGGGGGCAAAGTTAGGTGTGAGCTTATCCTGGGAGCAGGTGCTTCCAGCAGAAGCAAAGTGAAGTCAGGTGTGACCTGAGCTAACAGAGCAGGGAGAACAAGTAGTGAAACACAGTAATAAATCCTCCCTGGGTATTGTTTAAATACTGCCACAAACTATGATGTGTAAACACAGCCCCAATTTGCTACCCAACAATAGCCCACGAGGGGGAGGTCTTCAGTACCTGAGTGGAGACAAAATCACTTACTTGTATTTAGTGGCTTGGGTTGATACTGTGACTGAGAACCCAAGAATCCCAGAAGTGTTCCTGCAGGTGGGGTACACGTGGTAGCTATAAAAAAAAAAAAGAGACCAATTAAGTCATTCCACATCTAAAAAAAAAAAAATATTTAAAAGACACGGGACAAGTTAAAATAGTACTTAGAATCTCAGATACAAATTCTCAGTAGACTTTTACTCCCTGCAATCACCACACTTTGCTGTTTTCTCATTTTGAGGAAACCCTTTTAAGCTCAGCAGAGCATCTGTGTTTGTGTTCCTGCAAACCCACTGCTCGGTGACAGTCCCAGAGCTGTTAAAAGCTTGTTCCAGTTCCCCGAGGTGGCCGGTACCTCTGAGGGAGAGTGTGTAGGGAGTGTGTTTTCACCCAGCTGTGAAAACAGCCCGGGGCAACAGGGAGCTGATTTGGGAAGTAGAAGGAACAAGCTGATGCCGGATAATTCCAATTTAACACACTGGTAATGGATACAATTTGAACAGGACCCAAAAGCGAGGTGTTTTGGCACTGTTCTAGGGGCTGCTGTATTTATGGTGCTGTTTCTGTTACAGTAAGGGAGGAATTACCCACTGTGCTGAGCTTCCAGAGGTAAAAATAGCAGGGAAGAGCAAAGGTGGACATGTAGGAGCTCTCTTCCACAAGGAACTCACCCCAGGGTCTGCTTGGTCCTCAGGAAGTCAAAGCAGGGCTCTTCCATGTGCATCTGAAATGGAGCAGAGATGCTTTACAGAGGAAGTGATGATGCTCCACACCCACCCTTGAGCTTCACCCACAATGTGAACACAGAGGGATCTTGTCCCAGCACCCTCAAGTTAAACCAGAGTAAACCACAGCTGGCTGATGTCCCCTCTTTCCCATTTAGCCCTATGAGCCCTAGCTGAGCTCCAAGTGTTTCCAGGGAAGACATTGATGACTTTAAGAGACACAAGGATGAACTCACCACAAGCAGCTCCATGAGGGTGAATTCCCTCAGGTTCCTGGCACCTGACTGGAAAGAAAATGGAAGATTTTTTTTTTGAGTGATTTCTCTAAAGTTCAGGCCAAGATGATGCATGTAGCACACACCTAAGCCTGGACTGAGCCACTTAACTACAATTCACAGAAGCAACAAAGTTCTTGGCTCCAGAAAAGCAGGGAGGGGCTGAGTCTAGGACCATGACAGTAGTAAAGAGTGTAGGATATCACTGAGGCATGATCCCGGCTGCACCCACAGGTTGGGAAGGGGAAGCTGCAGGTTCACAGAAGCCCATACACCCCAAGACTGCACCTGGCTTTGGTCTCTTGGGCCCCAGGTGAGTGTCACAGGAGGTTTGAGTGCATCCTCTGCAACATCCCTGTCCAGGGACATGAGCAGAGACCCGAGATGATGGGCCAGCACACCCCAAGCTGAGGCATTACCTGGTAGTAGACTGTGACTTCTGAGTTGGCATCACTTTTGCTGAGATTTTTCACCTTACACAGCAGGTGTGTATTTGGCAAATCCACCACCCGGAACTGCACGGGGCAGGAATGGACCAGGGGGGCAAACTGCAGCTTCCTGAGAGGAGAACAAAGTGTTAAACACTCCCTCACACCTCACCCAGCACTCACACAACCCCCCAGGCACTTCCACACTTGCTCTGACATTAATTCCCCCTTCCCCAAAGGGGAAAAAGGTCCTGCCTGTGCGATTACTTATCACAAACAAACAGAAAGAAAATTCCGCATTGCCCCCAACTCTGTCCCTTTCTTCCAGAAAAGAATCTTTACTTTCTCACAGTCTCCCCCCACTGAGCCCAGAGATACTCACTGAACAACGTAATTCAGGAAATCCTTTGCTTCCTAGGAGAGAAAGCACAAGTTTTGCTTAGATGGGAATGTTCACCCCAATTCCCAGTCCCACACTTGAGAAAACCACCCCTGACACACAGCCCAGCTCTGCTGTGCCACCAACTGCCCAGGTCCCTCCACACGCCCCTGTACCAAGCTGCAAAGTAACACAAGTCTCCAAGCAGCTGCTGGCGCCATAATTTCTCCAGATGGAGAATGCAGAAGCCAGAGAAATTACACACAGGGGTAGAGAAGGTTCCTCTCCTGGAGCCTTAGGAAGAAGTCTCTTGGGAAATGGAACATTAAGATGGAGTTTCATGGTGCTGAAGCTGCACTTACCCTGCTGGTGAAGTTCCCTTGTACCAGACCCTCCACAAAGAGCTGGGATTTGAAAGCCTTCACGAAGGCCAAGAGAGTCTCAATGGAAAAGCCATTCATCAGCGTCTGGTATTTGTCCAGCATGGACCATCTCCCGTGCTCCAAAATCAGGAGCCTCACATCCCTGCAATGCAAGGAGGGAAACAAACCCTCAGCCTTGTCAGGACCCATTTCATGGGACAGATCCCACTTCTGACTCAGGGTTGTGCTGGAGATGGGAAGATGATCCCCAGAAGGATGGCTGTAGGTTGGTCCTGCCCTTGGCTACAAGTCACTTTAGAACAGCAGCCACCTGGATGTCCCATCTGCCCCACATGCAATGTACTGGCCACAGAGCTCTCCCAAGCCATAAACTGAGCCTGGAACAATCCACCTCCTCCTCCTTCACAGAGAGTGATTGTGGAGCTCTTCAGCTCAACCCCAGCACTTCTGGAGCAGCCCCTTCTTGCCCTCCCCTGCCCCAGCACTCACTTGGACAGAGTCTCAGGTTTGATGAGGAAGTTGAAGTAGGTTTTCTTCAGCTGCTCTGTTATCATCTCAAAAACTGCTTGAGTGAAGCTGAAGTCTGACAAGTAATCGATGATGAGCTGAAACAGAAGCTGGAAAGAAGAGGTTCAAAGTTGCTTTGTTGTTTTGTTTTTTTTGTGTTGCACCCCAAAACGAGTCTGCATCTCCAAAACCACGTCTCCAAAGTCAGATTGTCAACAAAACCCATTTTCAGACAGTTCAAATGCCTTTCCTTAGAGATGGAGAGGCTCTAGCACTCCAAAGGGACATGGGATACTTACAGGCCTTTCCAAAGCTGTTAAAAGTCTTCATGGAGATGCAGTTTATTAATTAAGGTTTCCCTGAGGTTGACTAAAAGTCAGTCATTGGAGCTTATTTAAGTGAATAAAACCTCTTCTACATGGACAGAATTGAAAGAATTGGGGCTGTTGAGCCTGGAGAAAAGAAGGTTCTAGGGAGACCTTCCAGTGCCTGAAGGGGCTACAGGAAGCTGGGAAGGGGCTGTTTGCAAGGGCATGGAGTGACAGAACAAGGGGCAATGGTTTGAAACTAGAGCAGGGCAGGGTTAGATGAGACATGAGGAAAAAGTCCTTCCCCCTGAGGGTGGTGAGACACTACAACAGGTTGCCCAGTGATGGTGGAGGTTCCATCCCTGGAGACATTCAAGGCCAGGCTTGCTGAGGCTCTGAGCAACCTGATCTAGTAGAGGATGTCCCTGCTCACTGCAGGGGGTGGGACTAGGTGGCCTTTGAAGGTCCTTTCCAACTCAACACACTGCAATTCTAAGATGCTACATCTCTAAACAAGTAAGTACAGCACAAAGCATTTGCTGCACCATTCTGTAACTGAAGAAACCCAGATTTTTCCACTTTCAAAC
Organism: Turnix velox; assembly: GCA_013400935.1. Taxonomy (NCBI): domain Eukaryota; kingdom Metazoa; phylum Chordata; class Aves; order Charadriiformes; family Turnicidae; genus Turnix; species Turnix velox. The sequence continues at coordinate 149,806 of VZTY01030649.1, read as the reverse complement.
ACCCCATTTGAAGGTCCAACCAGTTGTGCTCCAGCTGCTAGGACCAGAAGCACAATGTCCTGGGCAGCAGCACACAGGGAAGGGCTAAGAAGATGAGCAGGACTTACAGGTAGCTTGTGATTGAATCCCTTCACTCGGATGACTAAGCCGTGCTCTCCAGCCACCAGTTTGTATTCCAGCTGAGCCACATCTGCCTCGTACGCTGGCTCTCCCAGGTTGTGGGCAAGGATGTTGACAAATGTGTCAAACAAAACTATGCTGGAGGGAAACAAGGGTAGAGGATTAAAATAAAATTTTTAAAATAAGGAATAGAAGAGGTAAAAATGACACCAAATTAGTTTGATGGTACAGAGAAACTTCTCCAATGGGAAAAAAATCGAGTAAAATGAGATTCAAGAAGAAACTTTAAGTGAAACTGGAAGCAGAAAATGCAAGTTTCCTTTTGCCTAGAAAGCACAGGACACCACTCAGCTGGTATTTGAACATTCAGCTACTTATTCATTGTGCATAAGGTTCCAGCATCTCACAATACAAAAATTTTTTCAAGGTGGGAATTCACATTGTAACATGACAGTGCTCAAAACACTGAATGATCACAGAATTTGGAATTATTAGGCTTGTGTAAAGGGATAAGTGGAGTGAACTCTTAAGTAATTAGATGATTATTTACCTATGTATCAAGATAAAACAATAAGCTATAGACACAGTTGAGACATAAGAAAGTGAGGAAAGAAAACCTTATTCTGTTCCAATTTAAGATTTTTTTTTTCACAATGTTTGGGAATTTATAGTTAATCTGCAAGGCAAGTCCAAATAATAATCCTTACTTCTCTGCAGACTGCTGGATCAAGGGAGAGATCAGATGGAAACGAACATAACCTGGTGGGGAAAGAGGAAAAAACTTCAATGAGCAGCTGTATAAAAAGGTGACAGCTTTCTAAAGTTAAATATATTCCCACTGGGATATTCCCTTGAGCCCAGTAGAAATGGGACATTCAGCTCCAAGAATGTATTTTTGCTTATATTAAATCATCCATATTAAACCATCTTCGCTTTTTAATTCCAAAAAGCTTCCCTTAAAAATACTAAATAATAGAAAACTCCAGGCTGTGCCTTGCAGAACACTGAGAAGGAAAACTCCATAAAACGTCTGTTTAATAGACAACAAAAATTTTAACAATCAGTTTAGAAAGCAGCAATCCATTTTCCACATTTCACTCAGATCCAGACTATAATTTTTCCCTTCCTACAGTAGTCTCCTCTAATGCATCTCTTCTTTCACTTTCAAGCCCTTGTCTCAGCATCACATTATGCCTGCCAAATTCTATCCACAGCCAGCATGTTCAAAAGTCAGACTATTTTAGCAATTCCTCTTTCTAACCCGAGGTACCAGCAGGGTTTCTCTGTTGCAGGGAACTTCACCTGCTCCTCTCTTTTATTTAAGCTAATAAGCACATCAAAAAAAAACCCCAAAACATGGGAGAGCTGACAGTAAACACCAAGTTTGAATAGTGAACAGGGGTTTATTTGCCTTCTGATAAATTCCAGCTGGTAAAACCCAGATCCTGCTTATTCTTTGGAAAGCCCCAAGGGATTTACCTTTTGGGATTTTGAATTTATCATCCTTCTTGTACCACAGGCAGCCTTGTTGTGTGCTCAGTGTTTTGACTGGATATTCAGTGGCAGGGCAGTCAGCAACTTTCAAAGCAAAGTCAGTGGCTAACAAAAGACAAACCAAACCCAGATGTCAGTGGGTTTCACACACAGAGCCATGAAAAAGTCTTCAAAATTCAACAATGTAATAAGTTTCCTCCCCTCCCAATTTTCTAAATATGTGACAATGTTCTCCAAGACCCAAAGAATATTTCCTTTTCAGTCCCACCCCAGAACAAGGGGCTCAGCAGCAACAGAGATGCTGCATTCCATCCAGGACACAAGTTGTGGGGTTATTTTCATTTGGTTTTGGCAGCAAAGCCACACAGCATTTGGATGCTTTCAAAATCAGGAGAATCAAGTAAATAAAATCCTTCTTGCATGGTGTCTGGAGTTCTGTGTTATCTCTCACTGTGTGAGGTCTGCTCTGTCACAGATAAATTTATACCTGTAACAGGTCAGGTATCACCTTAGAAAAACTCAGTTCTTATAAATAAAACAACATTAAATAGAATTAATGTGAATAGAACTCACTTTCTACTTTTCAAAACCAGGTGGATGTGCAGACAGAAAATAAGATTGTTTTTAAACCACTGAAACTCTCAAATAAATTACTAGAGGAAGACTTCACTTGCACTCAGGTGCCTTACCTATGTATTTGTTTTCTTCTGGAAGGTGGAGATCCTCATTTAGCTCGAAGTCACTGGCCCATAAATCATCCCAGTACTTGTCAATATCTGTTAAAAAAAACATGAAATGCATTTAAGTTCAACAGGAAGGCAATAATGCCCTGTCACCTCATCTCTGTGAGCTTCATGAAGAACTGCAGTACAGTGGAAGTTTTAGTGTCACCTGGGCCATCATGACTTTCTAAATCACTTTCTCCAAACTCTCCTGATGCAAGAATGAGGAAATCTACTAAAAGTACATAATTGAATCATAGAATAGTTTGGGTTGGAAAGGACCTTAAGGATCAACAAGTTCCACCCCCCCTGCCATAGGCAGGGACACCTCCCACTACATCAGGCTGCTCAATGCCTTGTCCAGCCTGGCCTTAAACACCTCCAGAGAGGGGGCATCCACAACCTCTCTGGGCAACCTCTTCCAGTGTTTCACTGCCCTCACCTTAAAGAACTTCTTTCTTATATCAGGCCTGAATCTACCTCCTTCCAATTTCCATCCATTATTTCTAGTCCTCCCATCACATATCTTTATTAAAAAGCCCTACCCCTGCCTTTCTGTAGCCCCCTTCAGTTATTGAGAAGCTACAAGTCCCCCCCGAGCCTTCTCTTCACCAAGCTGAACAACCCCAACTCCTTCAGCCTGTCTTCACAAGGCAGTTGCTCCAGCCCTTTGATCACCTTGGGGCCTCCTCTGGACCTGCTCAATTGAGCCCGACTGCATTAGAAATCCAGACACCAACAGTCTTGTCCATTGTTCATGTTCTTTTCCCTGTTAAGAGTTTGAATGGCAGCCAGGCAGAGGGGCTGAAGGGCTTGCTGGGATTTCCCACCTTCTCAAAGAACTGGAAACTAGGGAGTGGGAATCAACTGACTCCAAAGAAGAGCAATTATGGAGGAGGAGAGAGGATTTGACTAATGATGAGGTCAGTTCAGCACACAGGGTTCACTTTGTTTCCCCTCTGGTTGTACTTTTAATCTCTCTCCTGCCTGAATCATTCTCTAGATTTCTGCTGCTGTTTTACCTTCCACGCTGTACTGTGTCCCAAACCACTCCTCTGTCAGGGGACACTTGCCCTCATGGGCAGCAGACAGCAAGACAATGTTGGCTCTCTGAGGATGGAGCTGGTTGAGGGCATCAGCAATGATCTACAAGTTCAAGACAACACTTGAGATCAAATTGCAACTCAGCCTGAACACGGGAAGAACAAGACATAACAAGCTTACAAAAAAGCTGATTTGCTTTCTGAATATATATTAGAAAAAAAAAGTTCCAATTAATCCAAAACCTGTACCTGCATTATTCCTAAAGACAATGCCCATATTAAACTTTATGCCCTCCTTCTCCTTACATCAAGAAGGATAATGAGAGTGGAAAGAATATTTACCTCAGGTTTGTATTCAAACAAAAGCTGGTCTCCTGTCAGAAAATCCTCCTTCTGAAACAGCTGCATGTTCTCACAGAGGTTTTCCACGTAGTCCACAGGATCTGTCTGTAAGCAAATCAATACAGTTACTTTTCACCCAGCCAGAAAATTAAAACATCAGTTTTCTGGTTTACAAAAAAAGAGCTTGACTGGTCAGGTAGTGGTCAGGTACACCAAGCAGGAATCACAGGCTCTGCTTGTTACAGCATTGCGTTTCAGTTATTAAATCTATTTCACAGCCATGTCTAACATTCAGAACTCCATGGAGAATCCTGAAATACCAGACCCTCATCCTTGAACAGGCAGTTCACAGCCCTAGAAACTGCTGGGTTAAAAACCCAGCATCCTGAGCCTCCAGGGAACACAAGCAGAATTCTCCAACCCAAATTCAAGATTTTCAAAAGTCATCTGGAACCTGGAAAGAGCAAGCCAAGGAGTTGCTGCTTGTATCTTGGATCCAAGTATCTTGGATAGCTCCTACCAGCTGTCAGAGAATGAAAGAAACAACATTCAGCTCAGCTAAAGAAAAATATCTCTGTCCAGAATACACATTCTTGCAGAAGAATACAGCCTTGTTAAGTGCATAATCTATTTCTGGTTGAAGAAAACTCTGAAAACATGTTTCAAAATGAAAAAGAAATCCTTTTTATGATCTGCCTAGGCCAACACAACACAGTGGGTGAATACCTGCTCCTGGTAGTGAAATTCATTCGCTTCTATCTTCTGTATTTCTTCCCATATTCTGTAAAAAAAGGAAAGAGTTTTAAACTAAAAGAGGGGACGTTTAGATTAGAAATTAGGAAGAAATTCTTTACCATGAGTGTGGTGAGACACTGGCCCAGGTTGCCTATCCCTGGAGGGGTTCAAGAATAGGGTTTGGAGCAACCTGGGTTGGTGGGAGGAGTCCCTGCCCCGGGCAGGAGGTTGGGAAATAGATGGTCTTTAATGTCCCTTCCAACCTAAATCAGTCTATGATTCTATAAACATTTAGCAAATTCATTTTTAAATTTTTAAAAATAGATTAAAGAAAAAAAAAAGAGGCAAAGCAAATACTAGAAGTAAAAGACTACTGGAGGGCAGCTTCAGGAGCATCTAATGCTGTTGCAAACACTCACCTTTTATCCGGTCCTCTTTTCTGAAGCATCTTTAAATACTGAAATACAACATGGGCCACCTGCAGACAAAAAGAAAAAGGTAAATCTTTTCCAAGTATTAGGTAAACAGTAAGAAAAGCAAGCTGCCATAAACCATACCTCATAGAATTGCTTGTAGCCTTCATCAGTCAAAGTCACAGAAATGCTGAAGACTGAGTAAGTAGAGTTTTGTTCAAATCCTGTCTCACCGTTACCTCCATATAATGCAAGAGCCCAGAATCTATAGAAGAGTTAAAGGCAATTTTTAATTACTCATTTCACCTTTATTTGAGCAATTGTGGCTTTACTTCAGTGGCTTTCAATCCATTTACAGTTTACACTTCACTTTTACAAGATGAAAACGTGAACTTTTGGAGAATTGAAGAAAAAACTGTAAAAGCGAAGTTACTGCTCTGGTTTGAGGTAAAATAGAGTCTGTAACTTCACTTCTCAGCTAGGCCTCCTCTGCCTGACTAAACTCTGAAATTAACTGCACATGGTTCAGAAACTGTTTGCTCCCAGACTGGTAAGACCTGATTTTACCAAGGAATGGGATGCAAGAGGCTCTTATTTTCATTCACTGTGGTGATCAAGGCCAGAAAATTTGTCATTTGCCCCACCAGGGGCTGGAAGTGGGAAGACATAGAGGAATCCCACCTGCAAGGAGGAGCAGACAGGGCAGATGACCCAGAACTGCCCAACAGGAGTATTCCAACCATCTACCCCATGCTCAGTATCAAAGCTGAGGGATCAATGGGTCTGGAGGTCTCAAAAGAGCAATCATAGACCAAAATTCCCTTGTTTCTTACTTGGGTCTATCATCAATTAAAAGAAGAGCACAACAAACTAACACAAAAAGGCAGACTTGCCTGCTTTTTAAATATACTTATATATTAAAAACATATATATATACACACAAATTAGAGTTTGCCCTTATTTTAATGATAGCAAGGCATTTATAACACTTAAAAATACGTACTTTTTCCTAAGGAAAGACAGAACACTGCCTTTGCCTTCATGTCCCACCAGCCACGAAATATAATGAAGAGGCTTCACCCTAAAAGATGTGAAAGAGATGAAATGCCAGGAGGTACCACATTTCACAGAAAGAGCTCAAAACACTTGGAAAATTACTTGAAATACACACTGGCTGTTCCCTCATCACAAGTTTTGCATTTTCAGCATTAGGATAACGAGCCAAAAACGTGGGAGTTGAGAAAACAGGAGCTGATGTGAGTCAGTGAGGAGTGATGTTATATCAGCTGTGCACCAGTTCCACCCAATTTATAAAAGGAACCCTAATCTTATTCATTTAAAAAATTAACCAAAGCAACCTGCAACACAAACAGATGAGATTCTTTGGTTTGTTGTGCAAGTCAATAAATTACAACATAAACGTGGCAAGAGGAAAAGGCAGCAGCCTACCTGTAATATTGTTCTTGTGGGGGAAGTGCCCAAGTGATACTCAATGAATGAACTTTCCTGATTGGAACAACTGAAAATAAATATATTTAATATCAATATTAATTAGACAGAGATAAGAAGTTTTACATAATAAGGAATGAACACACTTATTTAATATCAATATTATTACACAGAGATAAGTTTTACATAAAAAGGAATGAATGGTTAAAGGTTATTGGGAATCACACTGAATCATTCCACAAAACAGGCAGATCACACAGAGAAAAGGTGAAGACAGGAGTTCAAAACACTGAAATAAATCTGTTTTACTCACCTCTGTAAAGCTTGTGGAATCCTGGAGTGTCAAAAGGCTCAGTCAGGTGGCTAAAGCTGGGTTTGGGCAGGCCACTTAAAAAAGCAAAATTAGAGCGTGATGTTAATGACAAGGATTGAAGGATACCCTGAGATAATTCTATGAGCTCTGGTGAGACTTAGATGTTCCGCAGACATCCCAAAAATGGCACTGAGGGTGCAGACCAGAATCTACCCAGTCTTAAGTGGAAAGGTTGAAGGTAACCTGGCATCCACTTGCACTCTGACCACATAATAGAATAGTCAAGATTTAGCTACACCATCAACTCATCCTTCTCCCTTTGTCCAAGGCAGTAACAGTAAAAACCTTAAGAGGAAACCCAAGCCCAATAAACAACTTCCTGAGCTCACAGAATCCTGGTGGCTTGTCTTGTGGGGAAGGAGGAATGAAAAGGACAGAGAAGAGAGACAAGAGGCATCTCTGTTGGGTAACAAACTTTCACAAAAGGTCACAGAAATAAACAGCTTGCAAAAGGAGAAAATAAAGGAGGAAATAAAATGCTTTTCAAGACAGTAAAGCCACTGCAGAAACCTCAACACAGCAAATTATCAAAGAAAAGTTCAAGTTCTAACCAGTTCCTGCTCTAAGGGTGTTAATCAAAATCAAGATATGGTCTTAATTTATTTTGCTGATAATTATTTTTTACATAAAGCAAAGATAAAGGGAAAATGAGAATCTAGATTTATCATAAAATCAAGGTATCAGTACATGACAATATGTAGGCTAAATAATTGTTAAGCATAAACAAAGTCAACAATTAATGCCAGTCTTTAATTACCAAAGTAGCCCATTTAGACAAGGATCTTAATTAACAAGTTTAATTTCCTTAGCTACTCAAGAAAGGGCTGTTTTTCCAGATAATTATATAATATGTAATGCCTTTATGCATCAAAAGAATCTTACTTATTTGGGATCTCAGAGAAGATTTCTGTCACCCACTTTTGCAATGTATCCAGTGTTTCTAGTAAGGAGAGAAGAAAAAAAAAAGTCAGAAACTTAATTTCCTGAAGCTTTAAGACAAATCTTTATCTTCTCTCACTAGTGCATTTATCTTAAAGGAGCTGCAGGTCAGATTTTGAAGATGCAAAACTATAAATTGTAAGCTTCAAAGCTGCTGGATTGAGCCAATTGTTAAAATTCACTGAACTGTATCTTTGGTCCCAGCTCCAGTTAAATACATGCTGCTAAAACCTCATCAGCCTGATACAAGTGGGATTGGAAGTTCAGAAGTATCTGGGGTGACTGTGAAAAGGAATGAGGGACCTACAAAACCACCTTGTGTCTATCCCTCTATGCCCAGAGCATACACAGTCATTTTCACACCTAAATACAGCCCTACAGTGCTAAGAACTCCTTTTCCCCACACTCTTTTCTAAAAGAAAATAGGTCAAAACCAAGAATTTTTCTTTTTTAACCATCACTCAAGTATTGCTTACTTAAGTTGGCATTTTATACTCCAAAAGTAATGCTGTATATGCTGAACAACTTGAAAATGCAGGGCCATGTGGGCCACACTCTTGGCTTTATTTAATTTTAACAGAGATAGAAGAAGAAAGTGGATTTGACTGACCATCAAGTCCCCATTTTTTCCCCCCCAGTAATGGGAAGGAACATTCCATTGCTACCTAAACCATTATTCAAGGCCTTCAACACCCTAAAATTTTAGTCTAGACAAAAAAGCCCATAAGAAAATTACCACCTTGACTATCACAACCTCCATTTTACAGATGGGAATTACAAAGTTTTAGCATTCAACAAAACCCCACAAACCTCCCCCAAATGCACACAGCCATTTATCTTCAAGAAAGGTAGAGCTCTACTACACACTTGATTTCTAAGAAATTTCTTTCTTTTATTCTCAGCAGAAATGACTCATGGGTCTGAAGTTCTTTCCTGAAATTAACTTCATTTCCAATTGCATAGAATTTTACAGTCTAAGGGGGGAAAAAATGTGGAATCTCTTCTCTTCCTGGAGATATATGTTTTATTTTAGGGTGCTTTCTTTTTTAATTATATCTTAAAGACTTTAAGTTCTGTGTCAATCTGGAGCTCATTCAGCAGTATCAGTTAAAAGTTTCTCTGGAAGTGGCAGGATGACAAACAACACAGTACAATGGCTTGAGTTTCATTTGGAAATCAGGTTTAAATCTACATGTAAATATTCCCTGCAGGACTGGACAATCCACTAAAGCTTCCTGGACTTCAGCTGAACTGGCTCCAAAAGCATGACACCAAGAGCTAGGAGTCTGTTTTTAAGGAAAAAAAAATGATGTTACCTTTAGATTGGACAACTAGAGTCATATAGTGAGCAGAGTAGTGGCGCTGCCAGAATTCCCTTAGTCTGGTGTAGGTGTCAATATTGTTCTTCCTAGGCTGATGTTTGAGCGTGTCAGCATTACCTGTAAACATTAAAAGGTGGTCAGTTATCAAGACACTGATGTGCCAAGAATTTCTTTTGCTCCCCTGGCACCAAGTCTAGTCATAGAATCATAGAATTGTTGGGGTTGGAAGGGACCCTAAAGATCATCGAGTTCCAACCTCCCTGCCATAGGGACACTTCCCACTACATCAGGCTGCTCAGTGCCTTGTCCAGCCTGGCCTTAAACACCTCCAGAGAGGGGGGATCCACAGCCTCTCTGGGCAACCTCTTCCACTGTTTCACTACCCTCCCCCTAAAGAATTTCTTTCTTATATCTAGCCTGAATCTACCCCCTTCCAATTTCCATCCATTATTTCTGGTAGTCATGGTAAGCAAATTAAAAACACCAAATAAAATCTGGAGCTAAAAGAATGTCAACTGATGCTGGATATTTTCCAATTTCTAGTTCCTGTTGTAAGGACAGTTTATATTTCTATGACAAAGGGGGATAGAGTTCTCTTGCACTGTCACATCACCCACCCTGTGGTGTTGCCAGCTGTTTCCTCACCAATAGAAAATGCAGAACAAAGGAGAAAAGAGATGAAAATGTGAAATTCAGTATAAGTCATACAAAATTCTTTAAGAATTGTCTGTATTTCAGAGCTGGCTAACTCTATTGCCCATCACACAGCAATTTACATGCACATCAGCATCACGAGGGTGAGGGAGCTAAGACTCTACACTGCCCAGGAGCAGGAGGCCAAATTTCCCTTCTGTGTGAAGATCTACTGCAAGTTCAACAAGAAACTATTTACTTTGAAAATCCTTCTTAGACACACAAATCCAGAAAAACTTGATTTTTTTCCAGGAAATTCTAATAACAAAGAAACAAGTTTAAGCAAGACAGAGATGACTCAGGGAGCACCACCTTGACATTAGCAGAAAGTTCCATGATTATACGCGCCCAGGGCAACCAAGCTTCAACATCAGCAAAAGGCAGTAGCAGAAATTAAAAGTGTCTTAAGCAGCAGACAGATGTTTTATTTCCATTGCACTTTCAAGTCAGTGATTGCTCTAATACTTCTGGGCAAGGTTTAGTGTTTGCTGTGACAGGACAGCTCATGTTATTGCATTTTTAAAGCAGTTAAAAGCTTAAGCATCTTCACCACTTTATAACATATATTCAAGAGATTACCCCAAAAAAATTTCTTCATAGGATGTCCAGGCCTGGCAAAACTCCCAAAAAGCATCTCCTTTCTGTTGGCATCAGAGGGTTTTGCTAGCTGATACTCTGTGAATTTAAAGAATTTGCAGAGGCATCAAAATTTGAGGTCATGTTTCCACAAAAAAAACCCCAATAAAAACAAACAACAAATAACAAAACACAACAAAAGAATGCAAAACCTCCAAACAAACTGAAAAAGAATCACACCACACAGATGATTGAATGGTTTTGGTTTAATGTATGATAAATAGGAAAAGAAACTTGCTAGCAGTAATGAATGTATGTTTAGAGAAGAGGAAAACCCTGGCCCATTGTTGAGAAGTACAGGATGGGATAAGGAGGGGAAGAACCTAAAACCCTGTCCTGCCCTGTCTGAATGCTCTGAATCAAATTTAATGGGGACACAAGGACATCTACAAGTCAACAACAAGCTATTTCCCCTAGATATCACATAAAATAACTTATGGTCTAATAATGAAATCAGAAATTGAAAATTGAACAAGGTAAGTTTCCAGAAATGCAGTTTTACATTCAGTTCACACTGATCTAAAATATGTGCCAAAATCATGAATTCATTCTCTCAAACAGCATTTTCTGGTTCTTGTTTTTGCTGGCAACAAGAAACAGGCAGAGAAGAGCTGTAAGAGAATTATTTTGGCTGGGTTATTCTGCAGCCAGCTCATCAAGCTGACAGCATCAGCACAAGGGGAGGATCTGGAGGACAAAGACAGGGTAAGTGAAGGTGTAATTTGGCTTAAGCTGTTGAAGAAAACACACCTTAGCTCAAAGGCAGGCCCTTGTTTATACTGACACTTGTTAAAAACGAAGAAGAAATTGCTCAGTTCTCCTTGTCAGAGGACAGATGACAAAGTAAGACACAGACATTTGAACCAGTCAGCATATCTGACAATAATTTTTTCCCCCCTCTCTAAAACAGTGAAGTTTTAGAGTTTTAGAGAAGTTTAGCTTGGAAGTGTTCCTAACACACTAGAAAATCAAGTGAACTCTCCCACTTGCTTCTTACACCAAGTTCAGTCTCCTACTGTGAAGGAAATATGTAGTTTCCAAGCTAGGAGAACAAGGCAAGGAGCACAATGACCACAAATTAATTATTTACTCCAGGGAGAGAGCTATTCTGGAGCTATAGGCATGCTGCTCTCAGTTTATTTGTTTAAAGAAGAAGGGCTAAACACACAGAAACCACTTACCACTGTCTACAGCCTCCACTTCCCGATTTATTGCATCACTGATCATCAGTGGGTGAATAAAGAACTGTGCCCACCTATGAAATAGAAAATTCATATGCTTTTCAGTTTCTAAAAAGGGAGGGAGAGAGGGAAAAGAGCAACACTTAAACCAGACATCCACTATTTTTGGTTTATAACATTGCTTGTCTTACTCAAATCTATGTCATTCTTGATTGCACTACCTTAAGAGATAAAACCAGCTCACTCAGGGATCAAAAACCAAAGGGCAGGACTGCAGGTACACTGAGAGATGAAGTTTTTCAATTTATTTAAATCAAAAGAATACTTGAATAAGCAGAAATCATCAACAACATCCATTTATCTTCTTTATATGAAATGCTGTTCCACAGAACTCATTTTCTGTGCTTCCCCTCCATTAAGAAGGCAATTGTGACAGATTGCAATCTTCTTTTGCACTTCCCAACAGCAAGAAGCTGGAGCAATCTCCAACTGAAAGCCCAGTAGAGTAAAATTTAGACAATACTTGGTAAAATGTGCAAACTCTTGCTCTTGGCATCATCACAGCAACTTATTTTGATCAAAGGGATGCTAGTCTCCTCCTGTGATATGTTCCTAGGAAGGAGCAATTTGCTCTCACTGAAGGTAACCAAACCTGAAACTCTTGCACTAAAGGTATCCCACAACAAAAGAGCAAGTTAAATATTATTCATTCAGTTAAAGATACATTCTTTTAAATGAAGAACCAGGATTGGGTTAAATGTATCTTCCAGGTGCACACCTTGTACCACAACTTTCAAGGCTGCCCCTTTGATGAATTGGACCAAAAAAAAAAAGAGAAAAAATATCCCACTAACTCCATGAGGACAGGTATTTCAAAAGGATGAATCATGGGTATTCGGGAAGCGCTTCCCCACTGAATAGCTGCCACATCAGACAAAATTTCACCTGCCATCAATGCTTCTAGTTTAAGGGTGATAAAACAATCAAAGAGCTCCTTGACATTTTGACAAAACAACAGTAATATATCCAGAGGGAAGTCTTACAGAATCACAGAATGCTTTGGGTTGGAAGGGACCTTCAAGATCATCTAATTCCTTATATACAATATCCTCTGCAGAAGCAGGAGGACCTATAGAAATTTAGCACCAGCTTTGATCACCCCAAAATGAAGATCTGAACAGCAATACCCAACCTCCTGAAGCAGATGTTTTGTCAACACATAATTTGCAGGCATTTGTTAGCACACAATCAGCAGAGATATGAAGTTACCTATCGAGTGCTTCTTTGAAGTACTTCCTCTGCACATCAAACTGGAAGACTGTCCTCTCGCAGTCCGTTGAAGCGTTGTCACTGCCCCCATGTTTCTTCAGAAATGCATCAAACCCATTCTCATCTGGGTACTTCAAACTGCCCATAAAAACCACTGCAGAAAAAAAAATTAAAATTAACAAGATGAGATGAATTTGTTGTTCTCAATTGTAGATACAATAATCCCTACTCAGCCCCAGCATTACCTACAACTCACTCACAGTTACCATACAGAAGCTAAACACTGTCAGGGGCAACAGACCATGCTACCTCTCCAAAAATTAGTGTAATCTGCCTGCAGCAGAAGGCCCAAATAGCAGTGCCTTTCTAGGCATGATAAGCCTCAATCACAGGCCTGGAGCAACTGCCTTATGAAGATATGCTGAAGGAGTTGGGGTTGTTCAGCTTGGTTAAGAGAAAGCTCAGGGGGGACCTCAGAGTAACTTCTCAATACCTGAAGGGGGGCTACAGAAAGGCAGGGGTAGGACTTCTTAATAAGATATGGGATGGGAGGACTAGAAATAATGGATGTAAATTGAAAGGGGGTAGATTCAGGCTGGATATAAGAAAGAAATTCTTTAGGGTGAGGGTAGTGAAACACTGGAAGAGGTTGCCCAGAGAGGTTGTGGATGCCCCCTCTCTGGAGGTGTTTAAGGCCAGGCTGGACAAGGCACTGAGCAGCCTGATGTAGTGGGAGGTGTCCCTGCCTATGGCAGGGGGGTTGCAACTCAATGATCTTGAAGATCCCTTCCAACCCAAACTATTCTATGATTCTATCAGTCAAGAGCAGCATTTCAAGATACATCTGGTCAGAAAATCCTTGTGCTTTCTGCACCTGTACTATTAATTCATCCTCCTTTGCCGGAAAGATAAAGGTCTGTAGCTCCAGCTTAGTTTATAAAGTTACAGGTAATTTGCTTCCCTCCATATTTAACAGAAAACCATAGAATGTTAACATCATTTTTTTGCTGAAGCTGGAAAAGGAGCAGATACATACTGTGTTCCAGGAAGTGTGCTAATCCAGGCAGATCTTCAGGATCAGAGAAGCTGCCAACACCAATGCAGAGGGCTGCTGCAGACTAGATAAAAAAACACCACTCTCAGTAAAAGCTGCTTCAGGAAGCACTTGAGGAGAGCAACAGAAGCATAAAATCAATCCAGCAGGACAGGTATAATAAAAAGACAGATTAGTCTGAATGCCTAATCACAAGGTTTCAGAGCACAAGAAAGCTCTTACCCTGCAGTTCTAGGTACATACCTGCTTTTCTGTGCAGCCTCTCTTTCTTGTCTCTTCAGCTAGCTCTTCTAATTCACTGTCATCAGCATCATTGAAATCCTCATTGTCGCCATCATCATCGTCACCTTCATCCTCCTCATCACAGTCCTCATCATCAATACCTTCTCTACCATCTTCAATCTCAGCTCCAGAGTCATCACCTTCATCACTGTCCTCTTCAGATTCATCATAATCGTCATCCTCCTCTTCTGACGAGGACAAAGCAGCTGGGGCACCATCCAGGCAATTCAAATCCGAAATCAAAAGTGCACACAAGCCATTCTGCAGTCTGATATACCTGAAAAAAAGAATTACTTGCAATGAAATCACAGTTTTTCACGTGCATATATATAAAAACCCCCTCTGTTCAAGGCCATTTACACCTTCTCAGAATGAGAATCACAAGCACCAATGCTCTGCACTACAAGATTGCATTACTTTACAAGATCTCTCAGCAACATTTGTTTCCCCATCAGGTTTGGCACAGACTGGTCACAATTTGGCCAGTGCAAGGCTCCTGGGAGAACTTGCACCAGCTGCAGAAAGGAAGGAATGCTGATCCAGAAAATAATTGATCCAACCTAAGAACTAATGTGATATAGACTGGTGATATCTGATAAAGCAAATTACAAAAAAACCGAACCCTAGTATAAAACCCACAGTCACATCCCACAGAAATTCGAGTTACAGAGCATAAAATAGTTTGGGTTGTAATGAACATTCAGAGGTCATTCATAGAGTGCAACCCCCAAGTTTACAGCAGATCAGAATGTTCTACAACATGACCACTGTTATAATTAGGCAGCAGAAACTTCAAAGCATATTTCCAGCTCAAGGCACACAGCAAGTGCCCAAAAAGAAAAACAAAAGGCGTGTGACGTGTTTTCTAAAGGAACACATCATTCTCAATATTTCACTTTCAAAATACGAAGTTGGTATGTGATGAAGAACTTCTTCCTAATCATAGAATGGTTTGGGTTGGAAGGGACCTTCAAGATCATCTAGTTCCAACCCCCCTGCCATGGGCAGGGACACCTCCCACTAGATCAGGTAGGTCAGTGCCTCATCCAGCCTGGCCTTAAACACCTCTAGGGAAGGGGCATCCACAACCTCTCTGGGCAACCTCTTCCAGTGTTTCACCACCCTCACTGATAAATGTCTCATCTAAATCTTCCCTGCTTTAGTTTAAAACCATTGTAGTTCATCCTATCATAAAATAGTTTGGGTTGGAAGGGATCTTCAAGATCATTGAGTTGCAACCCCCCTGCCATAAGCAGGGACACCTCCCACTACATCAGGCTGCTCAGTGCCTTGTCCAGCCTGGCCTTAAATACCTCCAGAGAGGGGGCATCCACAACCTCTCTGGGCAACCTCTTCCAGTGTTTCACTACCCTCACCCTAAAGAATTTCTTTCTTATATCTAGCCTGAATCTACCCCCTTCCAATTTCCATCCATTATTTCTAGTCCTCCCATTACACATCTTATTAAAAAGTCCTACCCCTGCTTTTCTGTAGGCCCCCTTCAGGTATTGATCACTGCATGCCCTTTCAAACAGCCCCTCCCCAGTTTTCTTTCAGGCACTGGGAGGGCTGCTGTGAGGTCTCTCTGGAATCTTCCCCAGCCTGAACAGCCCCAGCTCTCACAGCCTGTCCTCATAAGGACAACCTGCCATGAAGCTGTTAGCCAGGTGAATCCTCTCCACATGCCTCCACTAAACTAGTGGAACAGATGACCCTAATTTTACATTACTCTTCCTCTAACATTCTAGGACAGAAAAGCACCCACTGGCAAGGCAAGAGCTGAACTAAACCACAGCTGAAGGCTATCAGGAGAATCTAGAAGAGGAGAAGAACAGAGGCACCAACTGACAAAGGTGTTCTTTACTTTTCCCATGTTTCAGCCCAATGGAAAAAAGAACTGGTGTAATCAATACATAAATTCCAATTAGTGTGCAGAATACAGTATATATAAAAAAAAAATTAGAAAAAAAGTGTGGCCTGGCTGGTTTTTTTGAGGAACCATTCAGGCATTGAAAGGAATAAGGCTTAAATATAGAATAGAATTCTGAGTCTTAATAATACTGCTTAAACTTCCTGGAGAAGTTCTCACTCCAAGTTTTTTCCTCCTGTCAAAGATAGTAGTTGGAAATACTTATTGATTTATACCAAAAACATAACATTGTAATTCCCCAAAGTGCCCAAAACAAGGAATACAAGGCCAGAAAATGTCACATATGGATAAACTCAACTAAAACAAATATTTTTGGTAGAGGTAACTAGCCATTCATAGCTGTAATAAGCAAAAACAACTTTGATTATGACCGTAACTATTGTCCCAACAAACTCATTTTTGAAATGATGCTTTTCAATCTCTGTCAGAAACTTTTTCTTTCGTGATTTGAGAAGACAAAACATTGCATCCTCCACTGAGTCAAGACCAAAGCCAGCAGATGGACACATTTAAGCCCACTGTGACTACTCTGTAGAAGACATCATTGCTGACGTGTGAACAGGAGAGAGAAAGTGTAAATGCATCATGGAATCACCTGCCATTGCATTCCCTTTGGAGCTGTGGCATACATAAGTGCCTTTTATTTTCAGCCACACTGAAGTTCTCCTTCCTAAGGGTAACACTTGTCCTTGCTGTGTCCAAAGCTCACTCCCCACACATGAAAATCAGTCTGAGATGTGACCCTCTGCTTCCATCTGAAAAATCCATTAAGCAGAGACAGTAGGATTTCAGGAAGATGCTGGCATAAGTTTATCTTCTGCCACAAACAAACACACTCTCCAGTTCTCTACACACCTGAGCCCCAAACTAGATCACCAGTGATGGTTTTTGATGGACTTCCTCCACATGCTGCATGAGGGAGCAGAGGCAGAAGTTTCCTAAGCTGTCAGCCTCTGTGAGCTCAGCAGGAGAAGGCAGCAGGCCTCCTGCAAAGTAGGATGAGTAAGAAACCAGCAGGAGAGGCAGGCAGAGACCCAAAGGAAGCAGCAAGGAAGTAGGGCAAGAAGGGAGAGAGCAAGTTTCTCCCTAAGCCAACAGGCACAGAGCTCTCCACGCTGCCATCGGGGACTTTCACTGTCAACCAATGTCACTGCAAATCCAAAAGTCAGTTTCAGGCTTAGGCAGATTCTCCACTGGATGCACAGATCGAGCATCATAAAGAGCAAAGATTAAAAAAGCATTTCATAAAAGAACTGAATAATCTGTGGCCTGACAGAAAAGTATTCTGCGTCCCTTTGAGTACAACTGCTTTACAGGGTCCAAAGAGCTTGGCATCATCTAGTCCTCCTTCGCAAAGGCTCAGTGTGGGCTGGGCTCAGGGAGGGGGATCTTTCCTCGGAAAAATTCAAAGTTTGTAACAAAATCACTGCAAGTTAAAGGGGAGAATCACACCCTGCTCTGGCTGACTTCCCCTTTTAAATCTTCAAAATATGTGGTATGACCTTAGGAAGCATCAGCATTTATAAAGATTTCTGTATTTTGAATAGGATCCAGGATGGCAGGACTAGGAGGAATGGATGCAAATTGGAAGAGGGGAGATTTAGGCAGGAGAGAAGAAAGAAGCTCTTTGCTGTAAGGGTGGTGAGACACTGGAAGAGGCTGCACAGAGAGGCTGTGGATGCCCCCTCAGTCCCTGGAGGTGTTTAAGGCCAGGCTGGACAAGGCACTGAGAAACCTGGTCTAGTGGGAGGTGTCCCTGCCCATGGGAGGAGGGATAGAACTAATGATCTTTAAGGTCCCCTTCCAACCCGAACCATTCTATAATCCTAATTCTATTCTATAAAACAGCAGTTAAAATTTCTCAACTCGCCAGCATCCTCATGTTAAAACCTGGAAGTCCATCTCAAAAAGGGCAACGGTCCCCTTTAAAGTTGGAACCTGCTGTGAAATACTTCCAATAGAGTTTCGTACCTAACCCTTAGGGAGCAGAGGCAGCCGCAACCAGGCTGCCAAGGAAGCCCTGGGTGCTGCCGTGCCTCGGAAACACCGTGTCCCAGCGGGATCTGTGCCCCAGCGGGATCTGTGCCCCAGCCCTCATTTCTCCTCCCCACCCGAGCTCCAAGCCCGTGACTGCGTGTGAACCGGGCAGCCCGGCTCGGGCAGGCGGACACCCTGAACCCCCAGCCTTCATTTACCGCAGACACCTCGATTTCTCCCGGTCACTCGGTTTGAAGAGACAGGGTACAGGCCGGTGTCCAGGCTCTCCTCCCCCGGCCGGCACTGAGGGGAGGACCCGACACATCGCCAACCGCAGCCCATCGCCACCGTATTCCCCCATTTCCCCCATTCCCCGTCCCCACGGGCTCTCACCGGTATTGCTTGGGGTCGCTGGGGGACTTGACGATGTCAGGGTCGCCCAGGTTGGATCCGGACACGAAGTCACCACAGTCTTCCTCATCCCCCTGAGGGGAGCGGCCTCTGATATCACGGCCGCCCTCCCCGGCCTGCTGGCCCACCGCCAACTCCGGGCAGCTGTGGTGGAGGGTTGCCTTGTTCCTCCCGGGCATGGCGGCGGCAGCGGCGATACCGTACCGCAACGGGTGGGCAACGGAGCGCCCCGGCCAGCTACACTCCCCCAGGCCGTGGGCCCCCCCCGCCGCCCGCACCGTCCGGCAGCTCCGTGCCAAGGCAGCCGCGATACTGCGCATGCGCCACCACGGCCGGCACGGCCCGACCGACTTCCTCCGCACGAGGAAGCGGCGGCGATGGTTTAGCGACGGCGGCGGAGCTCCGCCAATCAGCGCCCGCCGCGGAGACAGGGCGAAGGAGGGGAAAGGGGACCTATGGCAGGTCGGAGCTCCACAGGGGTGGGGCAAACCATAGGTGGAGGGGGAAGCGGGGGGAAAGGCAGCTCCTGTCAGAGAGCGGAGCGGGGGAGCGGAGAAATGGAAGGGAGAAGGGGGGGATGGAGAAATCAGAGAAGGGAAGGACGGAGAAATAGTGCCAGGTCCCGGTAGCTCCGCTCTTTCCCGACATTTACGCCCTCCTGCCGCCCCCCGGCCTGAAGATGGAACAGCCCGACAGCCGGTGAGCGGAAGCCGGCCCTCGCCACCTGTTTCTTCAGCCATTGGCCCAACGAGCTGCCGCTCGCTCCTGACGGGGCCAGTCGGCTGCTGGGAGCTGCCGGAGGAGGCTGCGGTGCAGGCGGAGTCACCGGGCTTGGAGCTGCGGTACCCGGCGGCACCAGCCGCAGTTGCCGGTGGTGCGGCCGCCCCAAATGCGCCGAGATAGAGAGCGAGAGGCGGCGGTGGCCATTGGCCTCCCTCAGCGGTCAGTGGGGAGCCGAGGGCTGGCAGCGCTGTGGTCTTTACAATGGCTGCGGTTCTTAGGAACTCAGATCGGCCGTGAGCGCTGAGACGGCGGCGGAATTAGCTTTCGGCAGGTTATTTCTCAACGTTCTGTGAGCGAGGCGTGAGTTTGCAATTGTACTTCACCCAGCAGTGCCGCTGCCTGTCGGAGAGGTCCGTTACGGGCTTATTGCTGACTCCTGGGTTTGTATTCTTAAATGGCTTAGAGCAGAAGTTGGGGTTGTTCAGCCCGGAGAAGAGAAGGCTCGGGAGGAACCTCAGAGTAGCTTCGCAGTAACCGAAAGGGGCCTACAGAGAGGCTGGGGTAGGACTTTTTTAATAGGGTCCAGGATGGCAGGACTAGGAGTAATGGATGCAAATTGGAATAGGGGAGATTTAGAATAGGTATAAGAAAGAAATTCTCGACTTTGAGGGTGATGAGACACTGAACAGGTTGCCCAGAGAGGTTGTGGATGCCCCCTCTCTGGAGGTGTTTAAAGCCAGGCTGGATGAAGCATTGAGCAGCCTGATGTAGTGGGAGGTGTCCCTGCCCATGGCAGGGGGGTTGGAACTCGATGATCTTTAAGGTCGCTTCCAACTCAAACCATTCTATATACCCCTGACTATTTCATTTTTAACTGTTTACTCTTCAGCTAGCCAGGCCTTTGTGTTTCTGTACGTTGCAGCATCTTACAATATGTGACTATATCCTTTTTTCCTCATGTCCTAAAAGCTAGCATTTCTAAAGAGTTCACACTGCCCAGATCCTTCCTGTAACGCTTTGAGACCTGTTAAAAAGCTTGCCCTTGAAATTTAATCCCATCCCTTTTGCCTTGTTCCACACGTTCAGTTTTCTGCTACTCCTCTAATACCACTTAATGTGTGTGTAAGTCTGTGATGACTGCAAAAAGAGATGATAAAGAGTCAGAGACTAATACAAATGAGGCAGATTTGGCTGAGATACAGAGATGATAATTTGGGCTGGATGCCTAATTTTGGTCGATCTTGTACTTCAGTGCTTTTATTTCTCCACAAGAGGGAAACCAAGACCTGTGTCAAACCCAGAGCCTCCTGCATGGCTGTTTCAGTACTGCACTCTCGGTGCTGTTTTCTACAAGCAAAGGAGAAAACCTTGTAAAGAAAATTGCCTTTTACCTTCCCATTCTATTGAGCTTATTTTATCTTGTGACCAGGCTGTATTTTTCAACACCACTACCCCGGGCCACTGCTGCCAGTCAAATAGAAAGCTCAACAAAAGGCCAAAAAGCATTTGGGGTTTGTCTTCAGTCTGCTGTTAACCTCATCTCCACAAATTCCTGTCCTTCATTCTGCCATTGCCTCTTACACTTCGATACAAGTAATAATTATTGACTTTCTGATGATACTGAAATCAGCTGCATAACCCTTAAGGCAAAAGGCTTTCCCTATATTCATTCACAGCATTAAATGCATATGTAAGATGAAAGACATTCTCCATTAATGTATATTTTGTATCTCAGTTGCCTGTAATTATTTGATTCCTTATTTAAAATAAACTCTGCTGCAGGATTTCTGTGCCCTGTGTTAGGTTTCTCCATAGGGCAGGGTAGAATTCATAACTTCCCCAGCCCCTCAGACTATACAGCCATGATGCTGCTTGGTGGCTCATGCTGTAACCACCAGTTCTGCCCATCCTAGCTTGAGGAGCCTGGAATGCAGCTGTATTCTTCTTTAAAAGTATTAACAACACACCTTCTACATAAAAGCACAGGATTGCCTCACGCAATGGCAGTGAAGCTCACACAAGCTCTCTGGCCACACTCAGTGACTTTTATTTCTCTTTATTTTGCAGTTTCAGGGGGGTTGATACAATAACCACATTCCACAAATCACACTTCCAGTACTAGATCACACACACAACCCAAAATAACTCGCAGGAAAGATTTCCAAAAGCAACAAACAAACAAAGGGATGGAGCCTTTAGCACAATGAGCTCAAACTAATCAAGGTAGTTGCATTTTTCCCCAGAGTATTGTGCTTTTTCCTTACAACTCTTAACCCTTTTGAGACAACAAAGTTTACAAAGGCGTTCACTAGGTGTTATGATGCAGCTAATTACAGGGCTGTGGGCAGATACTCAACCCCAGTTTCTCATATCACAAAGTCTTCTGGGTCAGAGGAGGTCATAGGCCTGAAGTAAAGCCATAAAACTTCTCAGAATTGTCACCTGAAGGTATGAAACTCTCCATACACACCCAACATGCACTTAGAGATGCAATTTGTAATTGCTGTTTGGAGCTGGGATGCACAGACAAGTGTGTGATCACAAAGGCAAACAGCATGTGTCATTCCACAGACTGGCAAGAGCCATTTCTCCATGTATTTTTCATTTGCAGTGATGTTTTATTAATCTTCCTTTTTTTTATAAGTTATACTTTGTGGTTAAATCTGAAACCAGAAAAACTCTACCCTCACACACACACACATACATACACACGTAGCACAATATTTTAAAAATTTCATCAACAATGAAATGCAGAAAGAAAATATAGTCATCTTGGCACTAACATCTGCCAGCACTCACATTTTGGCTTCTGATAGTTTATCTTTCTGAGACAGTGCTGTTCCAAGGCTTACACATCAGATTTTGCCTCCCAACTAAACATGCAGCAGCTGATTCCTCCTCTCCTCAGTCCTGCAACAAACCCACAAGCAAGCATTTGATGAGACTGAATCCAAACTATGGTAAAACTATTGGATACCAGGTGGAAACACTGCCAGAGAGTCAGCTGTTGTGCTTCTAGAAAGACAGGATTTGGGACAGTAGCACCCCCAGCACCTCTCACACTGATGCTGGTGGTGAAGGGAAGGGAAGGGCAGCTCCTGGAAGGGCTGCTCCTGGAAGGGCTCTTGGTCCTGCACACATCCAAAAGTATGGCTGCAAGGTCTGCTTCTCCTCTCCCCCTGCCTGGCAGCTCTTCCTCCACTTAGAAGCTTGACAGAAAATCCACCCCCTCCTGGTCACTTCTCGGTTCTCTTGAGAACCTCTAGCTGTCAGGCAAGAATGCTCTACTTTCTGCTCCGTGGTACAGAAAAGCTGAGGTCCACCTCTAGAGGACCACAACAGTGACTCAAGATACCTGGGGACTGATTTATTTTTTAGTGTAAAAGTAATTAAAAAAAAAACCCAAAAACATATTCTTGCTTTGATTCCCCCCCCCGCCACACACACACCTGGTCCCTTCTGATGTGTTTTTCCATTTCTTCTTGTTCTTGGCAAAAACCCTCTTTCTTCAGGAAAGGAATTTACAATTAAAAATGCAACATTCTCTGTGGAAACAACATTTGCAACACTATATAGCTCTTTTTCTTCAGTGTAATGTTAACACTAGGTTCACTGAACAATATTTATTCATATTTTTGTGGTTTTGTTTTTTTTAAAGTTAATGGATTAGGAAATATAGAATATGAACACTCCAGCACATTAAACAAACATACCAGTTTCCTACAACAGAGACTTGGACTACATAATAACGCACCACCACAGATGAAAAGATAAAATTTTGTCAGGAAAAGGAGGAGGAGACCTCTCAGAAGGGTCACTAGCAGGAGCAGTTCTGCTGCGAAGGGGATGGGCTGTCTGTGAGCCTCATGCTCCTTCCTGAAGCACCCCTGGAAGGGTCTGATTCTATGCTCTCCGACATCTTCTCACAGATTATATCCACCAGGCGCTCAAACACCTGCCTGACATTGATGTTTTCTTTGGCACTAGCTTCAAAATAGTCAAAACCTGTGGGGACAAAGCAGGAAAATAAATATATAAAATCAACAGAGGCTGATGCTAATGAAGGTGGTCTTTCAAACAGAATCACAGAGTCTGAAGGGCCCTTCAAAAGCCACCTAGTCCAGCCTCCTGCAGTGAGCAAGGACATCCTGCACTACATCAGGTTGCTCAGAGCCTCATGAAGCCTGGCCTTGAATGTCTCCAGGGATGGGTTCTCCAGTTTTTTTGGAATTTGGATTAAGAAAACAAGACATGAAGCAATTGTGAAGCTCGGTTGATTCCCAGGCTCACTATCAACCACAGACACAGCCTAGTGGGAGCAGAGGATGAAATCCTGGCTGTATGCCTTCTACTTGACCAACTTTGGTACTTGTGAGCAAAATGCTTTGTTTACTTTGGTCTTGTTTTTTTCCCCATCTTTGTCTGTTTAGCCAGAAAGCTCTTGAGGGTGATTAAGCACCCTGACAAGCACCGTTCAGCATCTCTGAGGCTGTGTGCTTCCTACAGAGTCATTTCAGTGCCTGGTCCTACATCAGAGGGGGGCTCTGTCTACCCCACTTGCTGGCTTTTTGATGATGATTAAATATTTATATTAAAAGCACAAGAAATCAGAGGACTGATCTTCCTTATTTGTCAGTCCAACATCACTATAGCTTCTGCTGGGGCTGAATCTCTTCTAGTTTAGCTCGTGTTCAGGCCAATAGCAATTTCTTAATCTGATTAGGAAATTATTTCAATGATGCTAATGCCACTCTACAAGCTTAGATAAGCATGCTGAAGGATAACGTTTACATGAATCATTCCAATGAAAACTAGCTGTTTAAGCAGTCAATAGTCAATTAAAAAGATTCCTCCCACCTCACAGACTGGGTAATTTCAGATAATGCCATACACATTAGCACAGTTAAGATAAGGAAAAATTGACTGATAAACTCCATTTTCTGGACAGGTCAGGGGATTCTTCAGCAGAACACTTTCCCACTGATGGAGTCAGTTGCTATGGTAACTCTCTGTGTGTGCCTTTGTGAGTGTCCCATACGTAAAAGATTCAGCATCTAACTGCCAAGTTTGTCTTTGAACAACCAGATGAATTTTGGTGGGAGAAAAAATAAGGAGTCCAAGTAGGAGTGGGAGTTCCGGTAAAACTCTCTATATGCTGTTACATTGTTCTGGATGAATTTTCAATTACTGAAAGGGTAGTGTTAACTACTCTTGGAAAATATGGGGAAAATATGAAAAACACGTGAATTGCAGAGAGTCTGCAAGCTAGGAACTGAGACTATTCACATTCATATTTTCAAAATCAAATGTGAAAAAGATTTGGCAAACTAACCATGTCTTCACTTGCTTTGCTAGTCTTAAATCCAAAGGATTGTTATTACAGTAATAATAAAGATGTGGAATTCGAGGGTTTAGTTTGATGCTTGCTTATCATTTGTTCATGATGGCAGTGCCTCAAAATTCCAGTCATGAATGGGTTTCCTTTGGGCTTAGTATATATTTAATTTACTTTTCAAGACCCTGAACTGGTAGGCCTTTAGAGACATGCTGCTTTTTTATATGTGAAACATTCAAAAATACCTAGTTCCTTCTAATTCTTTGTGACAGTGACTATCTTTTTGTTTATATCTCAAAGCCACACTTCATACCCATAAGGGTTTCTATGCCTTCACTAAAAAAAACCCAAACAAAATAACAATGACAAAACCTCCAAATAACAAATACTCATTATCTAATATTAAATCATAATTAGCAGTTTGATTGAGGTCATATTTAGACTACTCCAATGTATTGCAACTCCAGTACTCCCAGTCTGACAATATATTATGCACTCTCCAGTTACTGCTTAAGAATTGAAGACAACATCAGAATTTAGAGATGGGAATTCCTTTGGGTCTGGTAAGAATCTCTACTCACAAAATCTTTTATTTACAGAAACCAGCTGAAAGGGTCTCCACTATTAACTGAATTAAATTTTAACAGGATTTACTCGCCACTATGAATTTTTAAAGAGAAGACAACAGTACAATTAAATCTCAACACAGAAGCTAAAATGCCACACTGAAGCATCATATATGCTATAATATATAAATGAGAAATGAATGATAAATCAGGATGAGTTTATTTTGCTTTTCCTTCCAAAATTGTCCCTGCAATCCCAGCTTCCTCTCAATGCTTTGTCTAACCCACATCAATAATGTACTGTCATTTCCTTGCCCAGACAGAGAAGCCTAGTACATTTTTAAAATGTATTTTGCTGAAGTTTAGAAGCTCAGATGTATAAACATTTTTTTTCATTGTTTAGGTGCAATACAGAAAAATAAAAAATCTTCTACAAAATCAATGTTTGCATTCTGAAAATGACTACATGGCAATTGCAGAACTAGAGACAGGACTGTATTTATGAAAGGAATTTCTCTTCTCATTCTGGTGAGCTAATAAAAGCTGTTCTTTCCAGACAAACTTTATCTTCCTTATATCCCTAGATATTAGTTTTGCAGATGCAGCAAGGCTACAAGAAGGTAGTATTCAGCACTCAGCAAATAAAATATCAACCTGGAATATATTGCACTTCCTAGTTGTGATACTATTATTAAAGAATTTCTGCTTAAAAGGACTTTTCATCTTACAAGCTAATAGAAGCCCAGTGTAAAGAAGCAGAGGAAAAGACAGGGGGAGGAAAAGCTTTGGGGTGTGTGTACCTAGCTGATCTGCCAGAAGCTTCCCCTTCTCCACAGGAACAATTCTTTCATCTTCCATGTCACATTTGTTTCCGACCAGGATCACTTGTGCATTGTCCCAGGAATAAGTCTTGATCTGTGTGGCCCTGCAGCAGGTCAAAAGAAGATTGTTACCTTCCAAATTACAATCATATATTAAGTATGAAAACAAGTACCATTAATGCCAACATCCTCATCTCAAGGCTGTGTGATGGGTAAAAGACAAACGACCAAGCTTATACATAAGGCAAGATAAGAGCTCAGCCTATGTAATTTATGCCATCATTCTATTTTACTGCTCCTTAACTTCGTGTGACATTAATGTTTCTGGTTAAAACCTCGCAAGTGTTTTAAAGATCCTGAGATCCAGACAAAATGCCAAAGAGAAATAATGTCTGAAGTCCAGGGACAAAAAAAGCACTGCTCTAAAGCTTTTTCTCCATCAGTTGTTACCTGTCAGAGAGACATCAATCAATTACAGCCCATAAGGACAATGTCCCTACAGAGAAAGCCAAGCAATAGATACACACCTCATGCTAGATTTACAGCTTCTTAGAAAACATGTAACAACTCCAGCAAACAAAAAAAGATGCTCATTTGCTGCACAGTTTTAGTCACATCATAAGAAATTGTGCTTTGAGAGTCAAATGGATGGAAACATTGAGTCCTTTTTGCTCGAACAGAAAAACTGGTTAACGAAGACTGAAAATGGCATAGAAATGTGGAAATAGAAGCTGAAGAGAAGCAAAAAATTTACTGAATTGGGAAAATCCAGGATCAAGATAAACCTCTGTGAGCTAACAACAAAACCCAGGAGGATTAAGTGATACCTAAGGTAGGAGGGAGCAGATGCCATGACAAGACAGCAACTACCAGACTTCAAAGACAGCAGGACCAAGTGCATGGGAGCTTAAGCAGGAGCACTGGGATGAACTTAAGGCATTTAAAGCTCTCTATGGCTCATGCAGTAAAACTGGAGAGAAGCTAGCTCTGGATCCCAGGGGTATGACTTTACAGCCCTCTTTACAGCTTTTTCCATGACACAAAAAGATGTTTTTTCTTTTCCTCTTTATCTAGAGGGACTAGTTCTTTCCCACTGCTCTGAGGTCTCTGAGCCAGCAGCAGAACAGCATTACCTTGGCAGCATTCCTTCCAGTCATTTTTCAGACCATCCCAACCTATTTTATCTTCACAAAGTCAGCTCTAACTTTTATGAGTCCCTCCTTCCCAAAGGTAATTAGGCTGTTCAGCCAGAAGCAATATGCTCCTTCCCTCCTACAGTCCCTAACTCACCTTTCTACTCTTTGTCCTTTTCTCACAACCCCTCCACACAGGGTTCTACAATTCCAGGCAAACCTGACAGGAGAGCCAGGAGCCCTCATGGCTTTTCACTTCTGCTTAGTTTTCTTGAACTCCCTTAGCAACAAAGCACTCGATTCCTTCTCTTTTGAATTAGCAGCAGCCTCCAGCTCTGATCTACTAATAATAATTTTTAATTAGTTTGAATTGCTTACTTGCTTTTTCCATGGAAAACAGCCAGTGGCATTACTCTGCAGATATCTAAGAAAAAAGGGGGTCATCTCCCTGTGCCACTTGCCTTTGAGCAGCAGCAGCCTGTTTGGATTGCACCAGAAAAACACAAACCTAAACCAAACCCACTGCACAAGCCCAGAACCATACTACCATGCATTAAAAAAAAAACCCCAAAGACTTTGTGCAGTGAAACTTCTTTCTTAGTATCCTTCTGGACATCCAATCCAAATTTTGTCTCGTCCAGTCCCACCCTTTTAAGTTCTTCCACGTAGTCAAGCCTTGTGAGAACTAATATGGGGCCAAGATTAATTTATATGGGTTTTTTTGGGGTCTAGCAAGGGTCATCAAAACCCAACCAAAGTCCAGGAAGACTAAATCTCCTTAGTCTCCCTCCATAAGCAGTAGAGAAAAAGAAAATCTTTCCAGATTAAGATTAAAACACCTTTAACCAGGCTTCTCTTCTAACTCGCAAGTCTTCCCTCTGGATTCATGTCAGTCCCTGGGGGATCATATGGGGACGCACAGACAAATCTTAGTCATTTAAACAGAATTACGTAAAAAATGAAAAAGAAAAAAAGCACAAGGATCTCCCACAGAAAGTCACCCTTCTCCTTGTTATGTACAATGTAGTGAAAAACCTTGTTTGCAGAACCCAAGATTTATTGGGAATAAAAACTGAGCAAACAATGTTATAAAGAAGAAAGTCTAGAAAAAACACAGATCTTCATACACAAACAAAAGCATCCAACTTCCACAAGCTCTTGGAAAGATAAATAAAGAAAAAAGCCTGTGCAATTGAGATGCTTCAACAACTATCAGGACAGTTGAACATTCTCACTGGGGAAAAATATATTTGTGTGACACAGTAACAACACTGTGTCTTATTTGTGCTGAATTCATCCTAATTTGTGCTGAATTCCCCAAATTAATGATAAATCATGGGTTGATGCTTCATGCTTTGAAGAAAACTAAGTCTCAGGTTCACAGTTACATGGCTATATCTACAACCTCATTTGGAAAACAGCCTTAAAGACAAAGAAAGCTGATGCCTTGTGAACCCAGCTGTAACTTAAATTTAAGTTAAATTTAACCAATTTTTTCCTTCCCTTTTGTGAAATTGCCTAGATTGTCCAAAGCAGAGTTCCCGTAATATTTTCTATTTACTTTACAGAGTCAAATGGTGAGTATGTGCTAGTTTTAAATGAGGTATGAACTACGTGACTCATCTACACACAAAACTATGGAGGCAGTGTCAAAGAGTAACTGTCAAAGCTCCCTACTAAAAAAAGAGAAAATCTAGAAACTAACCTGAAAGCCATGACAGTTTATGCAGGAAGAGATGGCTCAAGAGAAAGCAGGGAGATGGGCTGAGAGTCACACTGACAGACTGATCACCCAGCATCTTTAAAACCACCTAAATCACTAAAGAGCAGAAGGCAGGGCACCAACAAGAAGTAATGAGCTTTAGGACTGGAGATCATCCTATTGTAAATTATGTAGAAGCAGAACTCGACGCATCCCAAGGTTTTGTGACAATTTTAGGACCAAGGAATTATGTTCAGATGGGAAATTCTTAGCAGTTCGTGAGAATGGACTGGGATGGGCAGCAGCCAAAACTCAGTGGAAAAAGCATCACTTCAGATTTTATTTGCTAATGTTTTATTTAAGGGATCCTCCAAAGCTTGGCTGTTAGCTTTAGCATATATTCTAGGTGTACGCTTCATTGCATTTAAACAAGGTTTGTAGGGGGCCTACAGAAAAGCTGAGGTAGGACTTCTTAATAGGGTCCAGGATGGCAGGACTAGGAGTAATGGATGCAAATTGGAAAAGGGGAGATTTAGGCTGGAGATAAGAAAGAAATTCTCTACTGTGAGGGTGGTGAGAGACTGGAAGAGGTTGCCCAGAGAGGTTGTGGATGCCCCCTCAATCCCTGGAGGTGTTTAAGGCCAGGCTGGATGAGCCATTGAGCAACCTGGTGTAGTGGGAAGGGTCCCTGCCCATGGCAGGGGGGTTGGAACTAGATGATCTTTAAGGTCCCATCCAAAGCAAACCTTTCTATGATTCTATGTCTTAGAACACAGGTTATGGGCAAGACAAGGCAGAGCTAAACAAGACAGGCATGCTGCTGACTTTGCAGCCTGTGCAGCTTCCCAGTTGCTGCCATCCCCTCAGCAGCACCCAAAGAGGAGCCCTGCAGGACAATAGGGCTCTGTTTTTATCATCAGGCATGCTGCTGAGTTGAACAAGGGAGCAGGCTTATAGAGATACAACTCCAAGCTAAAGGAGCTCAAGCAGCAGACACCTTGATGTTCCAGGGAGAGCACAGTTTCTGACTGAAGACCAAACCCAGTGCAGTAGTTTTTTGAAGCACAACTGTATCACCAAAACCCAACCAAAAATCCTATCTGCTTGCTATGCTGGCAAATTGCAGAGGCTGATACAGCAGAACTAGACAAAAGTTTAAGTTTAGAAAGGTATTTTGTAGAGTGGGAAGAAAACATCTCCTGGCTGCATCACCACTAGAGGACTCTGCTGGCACAGGGATACTGGCTTTGCCATGGTCATCTATCTCTCCTATGGACCGACCCGGTTCAGAAAGGAAGGAAAAGGGCTTCCACAGGCTGATTTTGTCCACCCTGCTGCATCATTTGGGCTCAGAATATTAAAGGTGGTTGGAAGGATTCCTAACATACAGAATATATCTGCCCTTTACCTGACAAGATACTCTTAGCAAAGATATTTGTGCAGCCTCCATGGCACAGGAAAACATAAATTCAGATACTCAGAGCTGACCTTTCCCAATTTGTGCACCATCTCCTTTGATGGTACCACTTCCAATACAAAGCTTCAGGTTAAATTAATCACTACAAAACTTCAAAATAGCAGTAGCTCGCAGACTGAGATTTGGTGGTTTTTGACTAATTTAAGACTGTAAGAAAAATTATTTACAGAGATTTTTAGAAGGCTGAAGACTTCATCCTTCCCATTTAATAGATAATGGCTTCTCCACCATCCCACTGAGCTCTGCCCTACACAATTGTTCAGGTCCTCCTGTAGTCAGCTGTGATGGACAGGCCCCTTTCCAGACAGGCTTGTTTCCTGCCCTAATCCTTGCTCTTCCTCTTCTTATTACAGCTACAACTAATTTAAACTTCACAAGTTTTAAGTGGCTAAAGTTTGATTTTTAATTATTTCGAGTTAGGCAAGGGTTAGGGTTAGGCCAAATAATGTATTAGGGCATTAATTTGTTTACAATGCATTAGGATTTTTAAAAGCAACAATTACTATAGTGTGCTACTATATTTTAAATACAATTTTTTATTAAAGGGAAGCTGCAGAACTTTTTTCTAAAGTGAGTTGAAATGAAAAAAATTATTTATCCAAGAGTTTAGATGAAAAGGAAAGAATACAGTGATGCAAAGCACTGTGGAATGTGGGATGTCAGAAGTTCTCAACAAAAAATCGTGAGAATTGACCAACAAACACAAAAACAACAATAACTAATTCCTACCAGTCCTGGACTGCATTGAAAGAATCTTCACTGGTGATATCATACATCAGGATGAAGCCCATGGCCCCTCGGTAGTAGGCTGTAGTGATGGTCCTGTATCTCTCTTGTCCAGCTGTATCCTGGAACAGAAAGAAGCACTGGGCTTTAAGACTTCAGTTCTCATAAATGGGAATTGTAGTTAGGTCCTGTATCTAAAATAAGGCAACCATCTTCTCTCATTATATGTTTTAGAATTCTCATTTGCTCTCACTGAAATGAACTCTACTTGGATTTTAGCATTAATTGGCCTTTTGCATCAACTATAATTCGTTAAATGCATTTTGACACATGTACTATTAAAAAAATAACCAAAGATGTCAACCCTTTAATTGCTCTTCTCTGCCTCAGCCTCAGTGCAATAATAAAACCTCAGCAGAGTTCACTGAAAGCTGACACTTGGAAGCAGAGGCAATGGAAAACAGCACAGGCAAAAGACATTCACGTGTTGCAGTTTTGTGTCACAGATAGGAAAATGCCCTGGAGATAAGAAACCGCAGGTGACTCGGTTCTTAGCTGAGGTTAAACACAACAATTAAAGACTTGATGCAATGAAAATTATTCTACAAACTGAATTTAATATGGAATGTCCCAATCACAGTGTCCAAGGTGCAGAGACTGATTTGGGGTTTACTAATCTTCTACTGTTGGTTTGAATTAATTCACTCTCTAGAGTGAAGAATACTTTTACCCACAGCTGTCATTTCTGTGTTCACCCGGGCAACATAAAGGTGAAATTCTGGCAACAGAAGCATTTTGAGACTTGTGACAGCTGAAAAACACATCCCATCTACCATCTGTTGGGTGCCAACATTTATTCTGCGCATTTTGGGTTTCTGGTCTTAAAACTAAGAAGTATTTCTACCTGGAGCTACTCTGCTCTCCCTGGACTCGTTTTCTGAACTGGGAAGAGAAGTCATGTGCTTAATGTACACCTCAATCAGGAGATACCTATGATTTTAACCTACCATCCATCTTTTGGCTCATACAGCTGCAGGAAGGCAGAAGATTTCACCTTCAAAGTGCATGGTCAATGTAAGGTGTTGACTCTACTCACTCTTACGGGTCAACAGCTCTGAAATGAATGGTCATTTAGTCCTGCAAAACCCACACTTAAAGCATTTACTGCCCCTGGTTTAAAACATAATTAAAGTTTCTCTTCTCAAGAGATAGACCCTAAACGACTTACCCCTCTATTGTGATACATCACTTATCAGTGAGCTGGAAGAGTAAAACAAGGTCATGCAGGGCACTCTCATGGGAGTACAGAGCCAAATTCTCATCAGACACCAAACCTCATCATAACCCCAAGACACACACAAGGTGGGAAACTCCTCAACTTTAAAATCCTCCTGTCCATCATCCCCATACGTGCTTTGCTGCAGACAAGAGACAGCGTCAGCCCTGCCAGAACACATGCCAGCCAGTCTCTGAAAGGGGAAAAGATCAATGATCACCTGTTGTTCTACATCAGAACATCACAGAGGCTCTCAGTGGGAGGAAAGCGTTTTTAAATAAACTCCCTGCAGCTTGTTTAAAAGGCTCTGCCTATTGCACTGCCAGGAGACCATCCACAGCTGTAACACACTGCCAGTCTCCCAGGGGAGAGCATATACAGCAGGAATCTTGTTTTTCCAACACACTTCTGGAAAGAGAAGGGGGTTTCCCCTGAATCTTTGTGCATTTGCATCAAGACAGAGTAGTCAAGTGCAATGCTTATCTTTTACTGACACCAAAGGGGAGAGAGGTTTTCTTCACACCTCATAAGGAGAAAGAACTAACTCAGGAACTTCTCAGATCCTGCCACCAACAAAAAGAAACAAATACATAGAAAATTTGGCTTCTCTTCTCATGCCCCCAGCACTGTGTTTCACACCTGCATTCCCAGGTTCTTCTGTCTCCCAAATCTCATCTTCTCTTTTCTGCTCTGTTTAACTAAGGCTCGTTTTGATTTAGGGTATGAGCCCGTGACCATGCAGGAAGCAACTGCAAGGCACACACATTGCCTAGTTACACATCGAATAATTTGGAAAGAAATTAAATTTGACAGTGACTTGGAGGCAAAGAGTTACATCCAGCTGTCCTGGGAAGCAACCCCAAGGGGTCCTGAGAGCAGATTCCAAAACTCACCCTGGTACTACTCCAGTGCCCCGGCTCAAGAAGGAACTGGGTTCAGCCCACAGAGTTCATCCATAGAATCATAGAATGGTTTGAATTGGAAGGGACCTTCAAGATCATCTAGTTCCAACCCCCCTGCCATGGGCAGGGACACCTCCCACCACACCAGGTTGCTCAATGCCCCATTCAGCCTGGCCCTAAAACACCTCCAAGGATTGAGAGGATATCCACAACCTCTCTGGGCAACCTGGGCCAGTGTTTCCTCACTCTTGTGGGGAAGAACTTCTTCCTCATGTCTCATCTAACCCTGCTCTAGTTTCAAACCAGACCTATTCAAGAGTCTTCCTCCATTTTGTAGCCCCTGGAAGGCCACTGGGAAGTTTCATAGAATGGCTTGGGTTGGAAGAGATCTTGAAGATCATCTAGTTCCAACTCCATGCCATGGGCAGGGACACCTCCCACTAGACCAGGTTTCTCAACGCTTCATTTCACCTTGATCCTTATTGTCTCTGCTGTGCACAGCTTTGCTGTCATCCTGCAAGATGCTGAAAGACCCTGAAAACCATCAGGTTTCTACCGAGCTGCCATCAGGGAGAATCTCCAGAGCCAGAATTAGGTTCCTGCCTTGTCATGCTACTGCCTGAAAGCTCTGAAATTTAGTTAGTTCTGGTGTTTTGATTTCAGCATTCTGCCCACAAATCTCCTGTGTTGAGGGTGGACTCTAATTTATAGGTGAACAAGAGACAGGAATGTGGCTACAGGAAGTACAGAGCCCAAAGGTTTGCTCAGTCATAACCCATCCTCTGGTCTCAATGCACTCACTTCATTAGGAAGGCAATTTGCATAGTCATTAGTGCACTGAAGTGCCTGCCTTCTCAGGTTATCAAAGGTAGGGGAGAAGGCATCATGGTAGGTAAAGTTTATTCACAACCTTGCCTTGAGAGCAATGTGGTACAACACAGAGCCATGATTCATCTCTATGTGAGTCACTGATGGATTCCTGCTCTACTGTACAGGTACAGAGTATGTCATCTCCCCTTGGGGGTCTTCAGTCACACTTCCCAAAACCCATAATATCACCCCCAAGTGGTGTTGTGGTTTTTTTTTTCCTCAGCTTATGACAGCTTCTTAGACAGCTTAGTTTTCTTGACTCACACCATGTTTTATGCCAGCTTCAATGAACCTTCCCTTCTCCCAATACTTGAGCACAAATACAGTAAAACAAACTCCTCTGTTTCTTCAGCAATTACAGTAGGTGCCCTTACATCTGTTTAAAATATCGTGAATGTTAGGTAATTATGGAATTTTAGTGGTTTATATGCAAGATGTTTACCTAATGAAGGAGAATCAAATCACTGACACAGATTGCTTCCTCCTCCTCCCCTCCCTCCCAAGTTGTTTGCAAGTTTTCCAGCTAGACCACGTTACTCATTAGAAGACAAGAAGTGAAGCCCAGGCAGGGATGAGCAGAAAGGCAGTGCAGCTCTAATTAACAGTCTAGCAAACACCTAGGAAGAACAGCTTGAGCTTTCAGCATCCAGAGGCCTGTTTGGCTGTCCCTGATGAGGAATCAGAAAGCTTGGTTGTAACCAAGCATGGAAAGGGTCTCTGTGAGGGATAGCTGCGCTAACAATGCTGTCCTTTTGTAGGTTTACATATGCACCTGTCCTTGATACAAACAATTATAAAACCCCAAAAGACCGTTAGTTAGTAGCTTGAAAGAAAAATCTGAAGGCTTTGCATTAATGAGCAATTGAAATTCAGCATTTAGCAGAGGAGAAAAAAGACTTAAATGCATTTGTATTATGGGCAGATTCCCACTACTCACAAGACCCATCACTTAAATGATCACAATAGGAGCACAACCAGCTTTTCTTAAATTTACTTGACCATCTCAGGATAGATGCAAATTGGAAGAGAGGAGATTTAGGCTGGAAAGAAAAAAGAAGTTCTTTCCTGTGAGGGTAGTGAGAAACTGGAACAGGTTGCCCAAAGAGTTTGTGGATGCTCCCTCCAAGGAGGTGTTTAAGGCCAGGCTGGATGACGCAATAAGGAACCTGGTCTAGTGGGAGGTGTTCCTGCCCATGGCAGTGGGGTTGGAACTAGATGATCTTTAAGGTCCCTTCCAA
Source organism: Turnix velox (assembly GCA_013400935.1). Lineage (NCBI taxonomy): Eukaryota > Metazoa > Chordata > Aves > Charadriiformes > Turnicidae > Turnix > Turnix velox. The sequence continues at coordinate 114,652 of VZTY01030649.1, read as the reverse complement.
CCCAAACCATTATATGATCTCCGCAGAAACAGCAGGGTATCTACACAGGAAACATATCTGAGTTTCAACATCACAACAGATGCACCTTGCTGCAGGTCTGAAAAAGCAGAATCTTACTCCAAACCATTGTTTATCTGATGAATATTTCCAGACCTAAACTCTTTGTTCCAAATAAAATCTCACAGAAGCATCTCATCATGAACTGGGTTTAATCCCCTCAGCGCAGAACGGAACCATGACTGTTCTGTCAGTGTATGTGACAAACAGCCTTTAAAGAAATAAGCCCTTCAGGGTTTTTAAAAGGATTATAGCTTGGTTTTGATTGCTTTTTTTGTTTGTTTGGGTTTTTTTTATAAAACAATTTAACAAAAACCCCAACCAAACAAACAAAAAAAAAAACCACCATAAGAATCATCTGTTGTTAAGATGGTTGGCAACAAGTACAAGATGCATGCACTTAGCATCATCCTTCCTTAGGCTGCTTGGACCCACATCAGGGGCTACATCAAACCCAATAATTCTCACCAAACACAATACTGCATCTTCTTCAGCTGTGGTGAAGGAGAAACCTCTGCTTCCCTTCAGCCTCACTTCATTTTGCAACTTTTCTCAGAGGCTGGTCAGCCTCGGAAATAGGATTATGAGCTTCACAACCCCATGGTTATAGGGGCAGCAAACAGTTCAGACATCAGGTTATTGTGAAACATTTGACTCACTGCAGCCACAGCTCAGATCTCAGCAAGAGCTCTCAGGACCACCTCAGCTCCTCAATGTTTATAAGACACACAACCTGAATAATCAAGAAATAAAGGCACATTATTTCCCTTCTATCAAAACTCCTGGACATTTCATTACCACACACACACACATGTACTTTACTAAAGTGGATTTCTGAGAGGATGGCATCAAGAATCAGCTAAATAAAAGTCACCTTGAGAAAGAGGAAGGAGGAGTTAAAAACAACCAAGAGTGAAAAGAGTGACCTTGGGCAGACTGGTATGTGCCATTAATAAGAAAATGCTAACATTGAGCTTACTGTTCCTGCTGGCAGCTAGAAATAGGAACAATCAGGCAAGCAAGATGAGTCACTGGTGAAGACATGGGAAAGATGTGATGTCATGAAAAGCCTGAGAAGTTTCAGTTGGTGCCAGGAGCAAAATAACACCTGGTTCCTTCGAGCTCAGCTCTGATTAAAATACTTCAGTTCAACAGGTTGTATTAAGCATGTTTTCTTTTCCCATCTCTTGTCATCAAGCGCTCCTATTGCCCAAAGTCACTGGAACCCACTCGACACATTTAGATACCTTGAGAGCCAGTTTGATGTGAGCAATTTTAGCAATATGCAGCAAACCATTTCTATCACACAAAAGAAACAACCCGCCAACACAAAGCACCTTGTCTCTTTTGTTAAAAGGCTCCATCTTTGCAAAGTGTTTTTTGAACATTTCCTCATTATGGCTGTACTGACTTCAACTCTTTAGAGGCAGTGAAACCAGAAGCCTTGGATCATTTCAGATGCAGATTTTCCCATCCTATCATGATGCATGCCCTGTACTGAAGTTTCTACCACTCTGTTTTCTCTGACATTCCCTCACTAACTGCTTCTAACACAGAGATGGAAATTTTACAAAAAAAGAGACTTCTAAATACACACACAGCCTACAAAAGCTCTGCAATGTGTGGTCAGTCATCAGAGGCCTCTGTCTTCCCTGACACACCACACTTTGAAAATTGTCCCCTTTGAAAACTGAGTTCACAGGTGACTGCCCTTTTCTTTTCAAAGTAGTTTCACAAACTAAGCTGATGGAGAAGGAGGAAAAGCCAGTGCATGTTGACCTCCTCCATCATTAAAACATCAATTGTAGCTGGGAAGCCTCAGTTCTTTAACTTTGCTGGGTAACTCCACACCATTTAAGTCAAGCCCAATACTACTGGAACTGCAGTGGGGTGCATTTGCCCCACAGAATGCAATTTCCCTGCTGGAATCAGGCCACAGCACTGTGATTAACATTCATGACCTAGTAATATGTTAAATAATTTCTTGCCATTTTCCCCAGTGCTTTAAGATTGTAGTGAAGATTAGCAGCAGTTGTCCTTCCTGATCTATGAAAAGCTAAGGAGGGTGGAAGCAGAGCTGCTTCCTTACAGAAGGTATCTGCCCTTCTCATCTTTTTCCAGATTGAATTTCTCTGTTGGAGCATTTAAAAGCAGCTGCAAAAGAGAAATCCCATGAAGAGCTACACGCAAAGGTTAAGTTCATTGTGCACATTTCTTAAGTCTTAGAGAATTTAAAAGTCTTTTTCATGACTAAGAATTAATACAAAGACCAGCCTGGTATTTTTTTGATTCTTCCTGGTGCAGTTATCTTGATATGCCAGCAATCAAAATCTGCAGCATCAACACCACATACCTACTACTTCCACTTCCTCTGCTGGAAATAAACAACAGAAGGTAACAGCAAACAAAGTTCAGGGGTATCATGCATTTCAAAGTACATCCACTGCAGACAAGTGATAAGAGCAACACTGCTATGATAAAAAAAAAATTAAGAAAATACTGAGTGAGATCCTAGAATAAGCAGCTTTTAGGGCATTTTTATACAAGAATATTTTGCCAGTTCTGCAAGATCTTTTTAGTTTTCTCACTTGTATTCTGTTAAACAGCCACTGTAAGAACAGCTGTACCCCACACAGATGTCTGAGCAATGTTAGCCACTATAAGCATTATTAATTAGCTTGTTGAGAAGCAGATAAATTAATCACATGTAGAGGACTTCTGCTGCAGCACTACACTACTGTAATTAGCAAGTGCAGACATCCCAAAAGGTCCTGCAAGGTAGTGGACAGACATAAAAGGTCCTGCTGGAGTTCAGGTACCACCACTGTGTGGGTCACACTAACCCACAGAGATGTCCAGCAGAAATGAAAATCTCATACACTATGAATGAACTGCCAAAGGGACCAATGTAAGGTTGGCAAGGAGGAATGATCTCTGGTGAGACCCCATGTGGAGTATTGTGTCCAGTTCTGGAGTCCTCAACATAAGAAGGACATTGAGCTGTTGGAGTGGGTCCAGAGGAGGGCCACCAAGATGATCAAAGAGCTGGAGCAACTGCCTTATGAAGCCAGGAAGTTGGAATTGTTCAGCTTGGTGAAGAGAAGGCTCAGGGGGGACCATCAATACCTGAAGGGGGTCCTACAGAAAGGCAGGAGTAGGACTTTTTAATAAGATATGTGATGGGAGGACTAGAAATAATGGATGTAAATTAGAAGGGAGTAGATTCAGGCTAGATATAAGAAAGAAATTCTTTAGGGTGAGGGTGGTGAAACACTGGAAGAGGTTGCCCAGAGAGGTTGTGGATGCCCCCTCTCTGGAGATGTCTAAGGCCAGGCTGGACAAGCCTGAGCAGCTTGATGACAGCTGAGCAGCTTGATGTAGTGGGAGGTGTCCTCGCCTATGGCAGGGGAGTCGGAACTCGATGATCTTTAAAGTCTCTTCCAACCCAAACTATTCTATGATTCTATAATCTGCAGTACAAATCTGCCTAAATACAGTAGCCTCATTCTATGATCTCAAGAAGAACAAGGACGGGTGAAGGGGCCTGCCTTCCCCTCAAACCCACACAAGCAAAACAGAGCAAATCCCAGCTCCGAGAGCAGCAGAACAGGACCCAGACTTCCCGGAGCCTATTTCTAAGGTGATCAAATGTCATGGTAACCAGGCAGAGAGGCAGGCAGGGAGAGAAAGAGAGGGGATGCTCAGCTCTGTGGAAGGCTGGTCTGCCAACCCCTAGCTCCAGTGCTCTGGGCAGCATCATGGTGGTACCCAGTCCTGATCACAGATACACCACTCTTGGCAAGACCTTTAGGTCACTCCTTCACAAGGCAAATATTCATATCTGTGGGCTTTCATGATGCTCAATGAGTCTGTGCCTGGAAGACCTGTTAGCACCTTGAAATGTCAGAAAATTTATCACTCTGCTAAAAGCACCACACCTAGGGCTTGTTCTCTAGCTAGGGAAGATATCAGCTTATTTACTAGAGGATCAGGGCAAAATCCAGGCCTCATACCTCCAAAGAAGCCTCAAGAGACATTATATCAAGAGGATCAATTCTCAAAGTGCTCAGAAATTCTGGGAAGGTGTTTATGAGATTTTTCCAAGATTAAAATACCAAATCAAGTTACAACTGTGAGGCAAGAACATGTAGTCTAAATTGAAGGGCAGGAGCAAGACAAAAAGATGATAACCAAACATAATTTACATTAAGAACAACACGCCAAAATTAGAGGAAAAAAAATATTTTAAGGTCTTTAAAACCCTAGTGTGTAATTTTCCAAGATTTGATGGAAACTATGAGCTGATTGGGCAATTTCCAGTTTATGATCTTCCAAACCCCACTGCTGAATTTAGGTGAGAATTAAACAAAAATATAAAGCTAGAAAGCTTAAAGACAACAAAACCAAAGAACAATCTGAAGCTTATAAATCAGAAGGTAAATAAAAAGGAACAGAAATGGGTACATAGCTCACTTCAGTAGACCTTGAAATACATTTTCCAAATGTTGGAATGAGCAATAACATGAACTCTCTCATAAGATTATATTTGACATGTGCCCACATACTCTGAAAAGCAATGCAATAAATGAATCTGATACAGTTTTCCCACCAGTGAAATGAAAGGGTTTTTGTTTAAATTCACAAAAATGTAAAAAAAAACCCCAATCAAATGGAATTTGAAACTTTCCAAGTAAACCCACATTTCTACTGAGAATAGAAAACTTTCAGTGAAAGGACAGTTATTTTGAAGTAGTCTTAAGCATCTTAAAATAGATCCTTAAAATTCAAGCTCTTTGTCAACCACAACAGTACACACATGATGATGCTCAATAATAGTACAAGACAAAAAAAAAAATAATCCGGTACCATTTACTGTCACGTTATCTATTATAAACACATAGTCCAGATGTTAAACTGGAAATTTCATTGTGTGGCAGCTGCAGATGGCTCTAATGCACTCCTGTGGTGGTTCAGTGAGCAACTGTGAGGTCCCTTTGGGGCTGTCATGTGGGTATGGTGCCTGTGGGCCTCCTGGTGTGAGGTCCTTTTGCATCCTATTTTAAGTTCACCCCTTTTGTGGTGATGCTGTTCTTCTGTTGGAAAGAACATCCTGACTAAACAATTTGTAATATACATGTGAGATGTTTTATTGTTTGGTATTTTTACTGTGTACTAGTCACTTAATCACCATGACACCTACCTGCTTCATCTAGGCTGTGTGCCACCTCCTAGCCTTTGGCTAGTGGACACAGACCTATGTCTGAAGAGCTCAAAACATAGATAAGTTCAGGTAGGAAGAGCCCTTAAAGATCATCGAGTTCCAACCCCCCTGCCATAAGCAGGGACACCTCCCACTAGATCAGGCTGCTTATTGAGGAAAAGCACATCTTCATATTTACCTTTTTAGAAAGACAGAGAAAAACCACAACTGATTTCTGAGGTGAAGAAGACATGTTGTTGGCATAGCAAAAAAAGGAAGGATGTATAATTATTTAATCTGACATTCAAACAAACTTCTAACCCAGGCCCAATCCTGTCCAATGGGGACATCATGAGATTCTATTTGTACAGAACCCTAACTGGCATGTGATGCTTTACAGATCAACAAAAATTTGGGGCCATCATTCTTCATTATATCCTATTGATTTTATGTGAATATATCTTGATAAGCAAGGGAAACTGCACAGCATCAACTCAAGCAAGTGTTTATAAAACCATAGAATAGTTTGGGTTGGAAGGGACCTTAAAGATCATCGTGTTCCAGCACCTCTTCCTATGGCAGGGATATCTCCCACTAGATCAGGCTGCTCAGTGCCTTGTCCAGCCTGGCCTTAAACACCTTAAAAACCATCCACAACCTTTCTGGGCAACCTCTTCTAGTGTTTCACTACCCTCACTAAAGGGTAAAGATCTAGCCTGAATCCCCCCTCTTCCAATTTACATCCTTTATTTCTTTCCATCACGTATCCTATTAAAAAGTCCTACTCCTGCCTTTTATCAGCAAATCTGTAACTGAAGCAAACGTAGTAGCAGGTAGAACACAAGCCCAAGTTCAGGCATAAGCATTATCCTGCTTCCTAAACCACCCAGCCTGTCCACCAGCAGAAAAATGACAACAGATTCTCTGGATTGTCAACTCAGCAAAGGGCAATTCTACACCTCATTACCATCGTGCTTCTAGAAGCACTTCCCAGTTTAGGAATGAATCTGCCCTGTTAAATCAGGTAAAACACATGAAATATTTATGGAATTAAGCCAGTTTCCTCAGTGAGAATTAACTTCCGGGAAGACTGAGCTCCTCTGCTTTCATGGGGAGCAATATGATTTGTTTGGAAAAGGTGCAACAAGTTGAAAAGGTGCAACAAGTTGATTGCTTTGACAAATGTAAGTTAAGAATCTCTACTGTGATAGAGAAGGAAAAGGGGGTTCTTAGGACTTGTTCTTGGTCCCAGTGAAAAGGCACAAAATCAAACCTCAAAGCAAAGCCTAAGTCATAAGTAACTGCTTGAAAACATTATGAAACTACATTTAAATGAACCACACTTTCTGTCCTCTGCCGTTTTGCTTTAATGACAAAAAATTATAAATCAATCTAATTTTGGAGGCTCTAGAGAAGCAGGGGAATGTGGGTTGTTTGATGCCCAGACCTGACCTTCACGCTTTATATCAAGATGCAGGCAGCAAGAGTATCTGGCCTTTGCAGAACAGAATGATTTCTGGCCTCACAGGAAACAGATAATTAGTTTCTATTTCACTGGTAGACAGTCACCTTTCTAAGAAGAACAGAGCCCAGAGAACAAAATGCATCCCTATTTAAAGCATTAATAGCATTAATATGATGAGAAGGGAGGAAAAACCCAACCAAACAGCTTCTGTCCTCACATGGCATCCAGGTCTTCTTTCTCCATCTAAAGTGACAGTAATTTCCCTTGACCAAAAGCTTTCTCTTCATGTTCTGAGTCAGTTGGAAAATTGTGAAAGCCACAGTAGTATCCAGATCTCTTTGCTTAGGTGTCTCCTTTTGCTAATTCTTCATATGAAGCCTGAAGGGAAAGCTGACTTCATGCCTGCCCCACCAGCACTCACTGCACCACGACAAAGTGAGTGAGGATAAGTACATCCCCTCTTACAAACTGAAAGCTCCCTTAGATCTCAGAAGACACCCTTCAGCAGGCCTTTTCGGCTGCCCACGGGGAAGCATTAGAGCTCAACAACATGCAGCCGAGGAAAGGGAATCCTAACATAAAATCCTCACCAAAGAGTCTTCAGCCAAAGCTGAGCACTACTTCCTGGTGCTTAAAGACCAAAACCTGCTTAGACCCCTGTAACCTTTATCAAGCAGGACACAAAACATGCTGCAAATTTTCATTCACAGTATGTACTCTTCCTGTGTCCAACAGTCAGATAGTAAGTACTAGATGATAAATAATTAACACTCTGCTCTAATCTCAAAGTGTCCTTCCACATCACTAATGATACCATATCAAATCAGCCCTGCATTCATTTGGACACTTGTATCAACAGGCAGCAATTATATAAAATGTCTTAAATAAGAACAGGCAACATTCTGGCACACTTTTACCTCCTTTCCATTAATGAACAGACTAGTTGCAGTCTATCTCATGAAAAGAGATGGAAACATAAACAACCTCCACATATTCCCTGTCTTTCAAAGCAGCTTATTGGGAAGAGCTGCCAGAACAACTTCTTGCTTCACTGCAGCATCCATTGCTCTGCAACTTTGAAAATGCAACTTTGAGGCTGCGTTTTTGTGCAGAAAGTAGAAAAAGAGCAGGTGTTACAAAAGAAAATACCAGAATGGAACCTGCTGCTGAGAACTACACTATACCTGGATGTATAGCTCAGTTGGGAGAGCATTTCACTCCTAATCTGAGGGTCAGGGGTTCGAGTCCCCGTCCAGAGGATTTCGGCAAAGAGGACTTACTACTGGTTGGACTAGATGATCTGAAAGGTCCCTTCCAACCTAGATGACTATGACTATCTATTGAGAAGAATCACAGAATATCAGGGATTGGGAGGGACCTCAAGAGATCACCTAAGTCCAATCCCCCTGCCAGAGCAGGAACACCTAGAGCAGGTCACACAGGACCTCATCCAGATGGGTTTTGAATTCAAAGCAGTTCTTTGAGGGGCAGATTACCTGAGAGAGTCAAGAAAATTCCTCTCTCTGAGGCATGTTTGACCACCAAACCTTTCGTCTGTTACCCCCTCTCCGTGCTTGAGAGCAGGTCTAAGAGTGTAACTTTCATGTCTTTATTCAGGTTAACAGCTTTCACCCCCAAAATTCTCACAATTTGGCTCTGAGCTTTTGCTATAGATGGAGAGTTGCCCTATGCACAAGCTACAGGAGCTTTGTGCATTGCAGTAAATTCACCACCACCCAGGTTTACAAGCTGCACCTGAACCATCTGGTGGCTTCAGGAGACTCATGTGAGGACAGAGACAAGCATTGCATGACAGGGCCTGGCCCTCATCATTCTGCAGGGTAAATATGGACAGGATCAACTGGAAGAAAGAACAGCTCCCTTGCAGCTTTGTGGGCTCTCTTACAATTAACTTTAAAGGGCACTAATGTCACAACGCAGTGATTCAGAAGTCATAAAGAACTAAAAAAATACTCCAAACTGGGAGAAGATACAGTGGAAGAAAAAGAGACAAAATGAGCCAAAAGGACAGCAAAAATAAGGTTAGGACAGGCTCACTGAAAACCATTGGAAAGGTGAGCTGTGTTTGGACAAGCTATGTAACAGCAATCATGCCAGGATGTTACAAGGCCTGCTTCAGCAAAGGCAAACCAAGGTGGGATGGATGGGATGGGGACAGGCTTCTTCAGCTATGCCAGAGATTGGAAGGGACCAGGTCCTCAGACAGTCTCTCATTTGGGCTTGAATGACTCCACTTCTGCAATTCCCAAGGAACACAAGAAAGTAGAGATAATCAAGTTATATTATTCTTGTCATAGTCAGTACAGCAAAAGAACTGCTGTTGATCTTACCAGGTCTAGACTTGTGCCCATTTCACTAATTGAATTTCTAATGAAGTAAGGAAACTCTTCAATCACTTACTTTATTTGGTAATCACAGAAGTCTGCTCTGGGGGGGG
>VZTY01030649.1:89850-105364 GCA_013400935.1 Turnix velox | reverse complement strand
GGTTTGTTGGGGTTTTTTTTGGGTTGTTAGGTTTTATGTTTGCATGTTTCTTTTTCGAATCTTTGCATCGAGTCTCTCCTGTCACTTACAGGGGTTTGGCCAAACTTGGCACCCAGAGAGTTGTAGAGAAATCTGGTAATGCTGAAGATATTAGAAAATGAATTTTTTTTTCCATTGCATTTTGCCAACTTGTAACATAGTCTAAGTTGTCCAAACTATTTCACAGTATGGTAATGCAGGTTAGAGCACAGGCTGCAGGGAGAACTGTAACCACGCTCTGGAGGAGCAGAGTTGTCTCCACCTCTACATCTATGTGGTTACTGAAAAGCCCCTTCTCAGACATTATGCTCAGATTTCAGGAGCAAACGATGGGAGTACAATTAGTGAAATTATCTAATGAAAAGAGAAACTCAATTACAGGCTTCATTTTATGTCTCAATTAGACAGCACTTCGGTCGGAATTCTCAGGTATTAACAGGATTGTTAAAGAAAATGAACAAATGAATGGAAAAAAATTATCTGTGCTCATATTTAGAATCTTTGGTTTACTAAATGTATTGCAGAGCTTCAATTGCTGTGTGTAGCATTAGAGAGTTTTCAAACACACCATTAAAATAAAAGGAAAAACAAGAAATTCAGAAAGAATGTGCTACATTAACTTGATATTGCCATGGTAAACAGCTCTACAGTCTTGTAAGGAAGATTAAAATGATGACAAGTTACCATGGTACCATTGTTCCTTCCAGATTCATGTTTTCAACACAAGATCAAAAACTTTAAAGGCATCATGATGCTGTACTCTCTTCTCTACAAACTCACTCATGTTTTTCTGTGGGATGCTGCAATAACTAGCATAGGATTTTTTTCTGAATTTCTTTGTTCACAGAAGTCACCAGCATGTTATTCATAATTCATTATAGATTCCATGATTTGAAATTGAAATAATTTCTGCAGTTTTTTTCCCACATAACTTCAGACAAAGCACCTGAACCAGATTCTGCTCTGGGACACACTGCTGCAGAAGCTGGAGTTTTCTGGGTTTGGCTGATCTCAACTGAGATTAACAGCTCATCTACTGCTTGTTCACTTGCTTAACACTGACAAAGAACTGCCAGTTGCAGAGCAGATTCCTGTCACTCCAGATGGACAGTGCTAGAGGGGCAGCCCAGCAAATGGGAAGAGAAAAAAGCATGTCATATGGCATTAAAGCAAAGGAGACAAGGACACATCACCAGGACCATTTATAGTTCTGCCTTCCTGCCCCCATTGATTGCTTCTGGCCACTTCCAGTGCCCTACACACAACTGTACACCAAATTGTCCTTGCAGAGAAAGGCTTGAATTTGTATGAGAGACAGATATCTACAGACAAAGGTGTGACAAAGACAATTCCAGGACTACTTTGTGTACTCCTAAAGCAAAAGAGGAGTTCAATTTAAAAAACCACAAACAACAAAAAACCCCAACAAAACAAAGGTAACACTACCCTGGAGATAGCTATATATTTTATGATGAAATACAGATTGATTTTGCCATGAAGAAACAGAAGCAGTAGTTTTCAAAGGTTTGTATTAAGAGTGTATTTTGTTTGCCATTATTGCCTGCCATTATTCCCTCCCTGAATGAATGCAGGTGTTAACTGACAGGCTGCACTTCCTAAATAGCATATACAGACTGCCTCATGGACATAATCAAGGCTGTCATCTCCTACATCCAGGAGGAGAAGCCACCCTGATGCTTGACAGGCACAGATTAACTATCAGCTGAGCTCTTCCTGATCTTAGCAACCATGTTCATGTCAAAGGAATGATTCCTGCAGAATTCACAGTGAAAGCAGAACAGTCAGGTTGTGTCATCCTGTGCCCAAGGAGAGCACCACAGTTAGCTAAAGAGCATATGTCAGGAGCACTTTCTCCTTCACAGGAGTTCCATCACCTCCTATTGACACATCATGTTGCCTTTAGGCAATTCCAGAGTCCTCAAAGCAGCCTCACTGGCACTAGTGCTGGCTGCGATGCCCACAGCAAAAGGAGCCCTGGGCTCACCTCGGAGCTGGCCTAGGAGAAAAACCACTGCAATTCTGCCATCTGTGGGCACTCATCAGCTTCCTTTTAATCCGAGAGTTTCTTTTCCATGTGGGATAATATTTTCCTTCCTAAGCCCAAAGTCTGATCCCACTTACAGACTTCTAGGGGGAAAAAGCAGCAGAGCTTCCTTCCTCTTTCTCAGGCTTGATACAGGAGGGTCTCATCTGCTTAAATAAATGTTACTTGTATGGCTCACCTCAATAGCACAGGCAGTGTGATTACTTCAGTGCTGTATCAAAGAGTGCAGCAAAACATCCCACTCTTTCTCCTCCTTCAGCAGCTGTGCCTCTAGCGATTATTTGCATAAGTCACTCAGATCAGTTACTATCAATGACTATATGGTGGATTATCACTTAAGGTTCTTATACTCACCTCCCTGACAGAGTGGGTAGGGTGACATTTCTGGCTAGGTGGAAAACACTTGGGGACCTCAACATCAGCCTATAAGGACAGCAGATGACTTGCTTAATGACACAACTTAATTTACTGATGATTGGGAAAGATTTATTATTTCAATACCATACTCACACAAGTAAGAACACTGGAGCTGGGTGTTTTATATTTACAGTACTGCATGTTTATTAAACATTTGCAGAATCACAACAAAGATAAGGTGATGTGACACTTTGGGAGTACAGGAGGAACAGCCAAATAAAAGAAGGACTTGTCACTTCTAGTTCCTTTATGAAGAACAGCGTTTTATACCTTGGCTGATTTACACCCACACAACACAACAGAAAGGCTTCCTACCTAGAACTGAATGCTCACAATAAAAGGTTTTAGCCCCAGGTTTGCGAAGTTGCATCCAACAATCTGCTTTCTCTTAAAATTATCCACTATGATATTATGCTTCTTCTCCCTAAGCGACAAGTAACACAAACACCTAAAACGAACAGGCCCCAGTAAATGAAAAACTAAAGGGCTAATTTCAGTCTGAGCTGGGTGCCTAGAGCTCATACATGACTCCTGGGAGTTCAGTATTGCATAAGAACAGCCTCCTTCTGGAACTTCTTAGATAGAAGAAGTTATTTTGGCACTTTATCCAGATGATGTACCTACAAGCAGAAGTTTTGCTGAAAAACTGCACTGGTTACCCTCTTCCACTATCAAGTGTGGTACGTAAAGGCTACTATGATCCAGCAGTTAGAGAATTTCACACACCTTAGCATGGGGTTACAAGGCTGAGAGCCCCTGGTACCAGGTTAGCAGGCTTTTGGTTTGTTTGTTTTGAGGGTGTTTTATTTGTAGGGTTGTTATTTGGCTTGTTTTGGTTTTAAAAATACATAAAATAACAAAACTACCAGCACTACCAGTTTTCTAAGGCAAAGAAATAAATCCATCCTAGCTAGATATATTCAGTGTCTTAATTTGTACTGACAGAAGAATGTGTTGTCAAGCTGCTATCAGAATAATGTGTCTCCTCCTGTTCATCAAGGACTAACCACTGAGAAAAATTTCAAAGTAGTCCAACACATTTTTACTGTACTTTTCATGCATGTCATCCAAACATTTATGCATCGGCTGTGCCAGAAATCAAAGCAGCCTTTTAGACTCGATGGATTGTTTCTCATTAGCATACCCTCCTGTCAGTAATCAGGATCAATCAACCTAAATCAAATTAATTCTCCATGTGTTCAGTTAAAATGTATACCATATGCTGGCTGAGACATACACCAAAGCAAGGCTGTGGAAAGCTCCTTTCTGCAGCTACATCTAGCAGCAACGTTGGGTCAGTTTCCATTAAAAAACAAAAAAATGAGACCTTTGTGTAAATATTTTCACCCAGCCTTGTGTAGCTCCAAAGGATCAATTAACTGAATTGCTGAAACTGGTCCTTAGTGACCCACCACAATACATGCTGTGTCTGTTGTGTCCAATGAGGGGCTAAAGACAAGAGTTTACTCTCCAATCAAACACAGCCTGTGAGAAATCACAATTCACAAGGCGTGTCTGGAGTCTCAGCTCCAGTAGCATTTGCAAGATTTATATGATGATATTTAGAGTCATCAGTTACTCTACCTTGTTAAACATCTGGTGGCTGTCAAATTTTCAAGGTAGGTAGAGCTGGCTTGCACCTGCTCACAATACCAACTATTTCTTAACATCATTTGTACTGCCAAGGTGCTCAGAAAGGACCCTTCACTGTGAAGCCACTGCAGAAAGTTAACTCAAAACTGGCTGAAGGGCACCTCCTCCAGGCGTTGGATGGTGGGACCAGAGCCATGGGGCTGCAGGAACCACCATCCCAATCAACACAACAGTTGCCTCCTCCCTGCTAGACAGATTGTCTACCTTGCATTCACAGAAGACTCTCTGAAGATCCAAGTTGCATTCATGGAAGACTCTGCAGATCCGAATCTCCAGGCATTGCACAGTAGGACCAGAGCCATGGGGCTGCAGGAACCACCATCCCAATCAGCACAACAGTTGCCTCCTCCCTACTAGACATGCATTCATGGAAGACTCTCTGCAGATCCAAGTTTGGTTTTTATCCCACAGTTTAGTTGCAGAATCACTATCAAGTGCGAGATGACACACCACAGTGTGCTTGCGTGTCCTGAGGGACGAAGTGATAGCCAAGGCACCCCCATAGTCCACTCAGTCCTCAGCCTCTCCATTGCAATCCCTAACAAAACCAGCAGTAGTGGACTCTATGAAGTTGGCTGGGAAGTAGACATATAACCCAGTTTTATATTAAATCCATTTCAGTCATTTTAACTGCTCTAACAATTTCTAACAGCAGGAAACCTTCCCTTGCCTCTCCAGCCTCCTCACCAGAAGCCTCAATTTGTACCCAGTGAGATGACTTGTTTTTCTCTCAGCTGATCACTGTCATACGTCTAACTAAATGTGTCAAGCAAACAGCATTATAAGAGATTCATAAATGCTAAACCTCTAAGAGGCTTAGGAATGAGAAACATAATCGAGTGTCACTGCTGGAGGCAGAAGAGTTGTTTAAGAATTCTGATAAGCAGCAATTCAGTAGATATTCATTTTTATGCTCATTAGCCAGAAACAGGCAGCTTCAGAAAATAGAAATGCTTGTCTGCCTCTGTGCCCAACCACCACAGGGTAGAGAAATCACCACATCACCTGAGACCAGCAGTTGTCCAGTACAGGCTTTTAAATCAGTCAGTCAGAAATGGATGTTTCATAAATTTATACAAAATCTCAGCAAAGTACAGTTAAGAAAAACTTTACAAATAGAGGAAATATCTTCCTAACTTATAAGCCAGAATCTTCCAAATTAGAAGCTGTTTTTCAGTGCTCTTTTGTGTGTAACTGAAACCTCTTCTTCTCATGCCTTGCCAGTATGGCCAAACATGCAGAATCAGACAAATTCCACACTTATTATGACACAGTGCTCTCAATTTATAAGCTTTTCCTGTCCATCTAAGCATGATTTAAAATGTCTTGCCTTCACAGGTCCTTCCATCACCAGTAACTCTGTATAATGTGGCTACAAAATGCCTTGACTGCAATATTACATCAACCAGTACCTGTTATGCCACCAATCCATAAACTGACTTCCCACAGAAATCCATCAAAAGGTCCTCTTCACAGCCTCAGAAAGGCCCCTGACACAGCAACAAAGACAACCTGATGGAGGCATTCACTTTGCTGTCCCAATTTCGTTACCCAGCAATCACATTACCTTGCTCCTTCAATACCTCTGGGCTCACTTCAATTTACTTTGGTCTCTCTGAACTTGACAGTATTCTGTCTGCTGCTCTAAGATGATCTCTAGACAGGAGTTGGATTTTACAAAGGGCTGGGCATTTCCAGCTCTTATTTCACCAGTGGAAACCCACCTTCGGTTAAAAAAAGCAAAGATCTAGATCACTGCATCTCTATCAACAATGAGATGTAGCCTTCCAGGGGACTGCCTGAATGAAGTTAGGACAAAACAGTCACCTTTGAACTGTCATATTTCTTAAAGGCAATACTTAGAAGTGTCCTGCACTGATAAGCTAATAGCAAGTGACTTCCTTGTCGTTTCAAGAAGGAAAACATGCCCTTCCTTTAGTAATGGTTTGCACTATTCTCACTATATCCACAGGAAGTTTCAATGTCAAATCAATATGGATAGGCAATCTGCATGCACACAACTTTAAAAACAGTAAGTGCTTTCTGAAAGATAAAAGTTTCACATTACGAGAAGAATTCTTAAGACATATTGAATTGCATGGCTCCTCACTGCTTTCAAAATTCAGGTCTCTCCCGTAGACAAGAAAAATCTCTAAATAACTTCATAGCCTTCCATTCATTAAAAACAAACCCAGACTTTGCAAAGCCACTCTGAAGGAGGACTTCTGCCCAAGCAGAGCTGTAAAACTGAATGGTATTGCAAGATGAGAAAAGCAGGAAGCACACTGCCATTCATTTTAGTCACTTTCCAAGCAATTTTGTTTGAATCTGCTGAAGGCAAATTTCAGTGTAAAGTATGAAAGCTCTAGATCATCTAGTTACCAAGATGAATGCCTGTTAAATCTTCAGATGGAACTATTGGCTTCATTTATAAAAACACAATTTCTGCTCCAACGACAGAATTAGCATAAGTGCCCTTACAGTCTTGCTCACAGGACTCACCAGCTACATCTTCTTTCTTATTTCAATCTGAGATTGACGTCAGCAGCATTCACAACCTTTTGAGAACTCATCCTCCAGCTTCTACTTAATTTGATGTCTCAGAACATTTATATGACTCACAAAATTTGGTGTCTGAAGCTTCAGGGCAAGGAGACAGAAAGAAATCCAAAGCGGAAAAAAGATTCCGTTTAACATAGTAAAATAATAGTAAAGAAAAAGAGAGGGAGAAAATACAGTCAGGTTCTATTTTTGGTAAGGGCTGTGTGGTAAAAGAAGCACAACTGCTCTTTCATTGTTTAAGAAAACAAATGCAATTTTCTGTTCCATTCATTACTCAAAGTGAATGAAGAGGTTAGTCATAAAAGCAATGTTAAATGCATGGGATCTTGCAGCAACCTGCAAGAGCTGAGTGATATTTTGGGACCAGCAAAGCAAAGAAACAGAGAATCAAGCCTCCCAACAGAGAACAAACATACCCAATTCTGGGACAAAGCTCCTGTAGGGTGAGAAATCCCCAAGGAAACAGCTCCAGAGTGTGAGTGCAAACTCAAAGCACAGCCTGGCCTGTGCAGAAGCAAAAACTTGAGATGAGCCCATTTCTGAATAGTAGGAATTAGGATGTAACCACTGATGCAAATACAGATTTAATTCTTGCAAACCCTTTGCTTGCTCTGCAGGCACACAGGACCCGTGCATTCCCTGGGTGAAGGAAGGACCATGCAGATGAGGAGATGCACTCCTGATAGCACCTCACGTGGAGTCTACTGCAGTGACCCCACTCTCTCAGATGGAAGTCTCTAGTTCTGAGTTCTGTGCAAGCCCACCTCTGGTACCAAATAAACAATCCTTCCTTTTCTGAAAGGAGAACAGCAGTTACACAAACCCCTCAAGCCTTGACCTACTGTCAGTTAATGCTCTCATTTTTATTAGTCAAGAATTTAACAGATGAGATTTTAAAATTAGTTTGTCTTGGGAATGTTTTAATTTAAAAAAAATAAAAGAGACCAAAATGAGTCACGACTGGAAAAGTCACTGAGCTCCTCTGTTTCAGAGACTATTTTGAACAAACACTTATCAAGCAGACAGATTATAGCAGAACACACATGACTCACCTGTGACACGAGGGGAATAAAATTTTTATCTTTTTTCTTTTTTTCACACCCACAAAATAAGTAGGCAAATTAGAAATGAAAGATCTCCTGCTTCTCTTATTTCTTAGTCTCAGTGTAGTTAGCAAACACGATAGCCTGGATTTAATTTCCACTTCCTGCATGAAAAGATATAGAATAGTTTGGGTTGGAAGGGACCTTAAAGATCATCTAGTTCCAACCCCACTGACAACTCCCACTAGATCAGGCTGCTCAATGCTTTGTCCAGCCTAGCCTTAAACATGTCCAGGGAGGGGGCATCCATAACCTCTCTGGGCAATACATCTTGTATTTTATACAGTGGCTCAGAAGCTACCTAGTCATTATTAGAAAAGAGAAGAGTTGCAATTAATTCCCCCTTTTTCTTTCTATAGGATTTCCTTTAAAAGGTGAGAGTGGACAAGAATGACTTCCAAATTAAGCCAGTGCTGCAGTTCCTCAGAGAGGTAGTCTTTTGTTTAAAAACACAAAAAGAGAAGGCAACCACAACGCATGAATTCTAATGCTAAAATCAACAAAACAAATACCACCTCTTCTCTGCCCTTGTGTTAGATAATAAAAAGTCTTCTTGTTGTTAGATGTTTGGGGTTTTTTTAAGATAAAAAAACAATTCTGGGATTTCTTTGATCATCAAACTGACTTTCATAATTGTGGAATAGCAGAATATTATACATTTAGAGAGCACACTCTCAAGCAGGATAAACTGCTGCCATTCCAGGGACTTTAAAACTCTTCAGGATCCCAGCTGATCCTGATGCAACAGGTGTGATACATTCAGTACCAGAGTGAACAAACACCCTGTACCCAGTTAGTGGAAAATAAAGCTATTCATTTTCCCTCTGTTTAAACACTTGGATTTTGTAAAGAGTTTGGCAGGTGACAACCTTGGTGTCACTTAGCAACATCAGGTTTTGACATGCAACCGGAGCTCCTGTGCTTCCTGGTCTCCCAGCCACGCAGAGATGATTTCCAGAGCCCAGGCTGCAGACAGGAGAACTGAGAGGACCTCCAGCCAACGATGCAAAGATGATGCTGTGTCTAAGTTACAGCCAGATTCCACAGGTACCAATGATTTGGGGAAATCTCCCATTGAAACAGTGAACATCTGGAAGGCCAAGACCATTTCCACATTTTGCCATGACAATGGCACAGATGGGCTTTGCTGGATCTGCTCCCTTTAGATTTCTTGCAGCCTCTTGGCAGAGCAGTTAGTACATCCTCTGCATATTTACCATCAGAACTTCAGCAGGAAATCTGAAATAATTTCAAACATGGCCAAGTTTTCAGAACAGCCACAGCTCTGAATGTGGTGCTGCACACACAACTCAGAACAGCAGCAAATATATCACAGGGGCAGAACTTTATGCAGATTCTTCCCTTGGGAGAGTTTGCTCTTCCCTAAATAAATCACTTACCAGCACAAGTGAAAGGAAATCATTAATGTTACACTTCTAGCTCCTGAAGACTCAGGGGGACCAAGTAGTTCCCAGATTTACCTCATTTAATATCTTTGCAGTAGTGACTTTTCCTGCATGCCATTTTCAAGATGAAGGGCATTCATATAAAAAAGAAAAGATCCACTTTAACTACGATAAGGAGACTTAAACAGGTATGGATTTGCAGCTGCCACATAATTATAGTCCAACAGTTGGAATGAGCATCAGCACAGGAAAACTGCTCATCTGGAGCCCACAGTTCCTATAATCAGCTGAAGCTCAAAACATCAGAAGTTTAGTGCCACTTTAGAAATTGCACTTGGAACAGGCTGCCCATGGAAGTGGTCAAGCCACCACCCCTGGAGGTATTTTAAGAGACTGGTAGAAATAGAGCTTAGAGATATAGTTTAGAGATGACTTTGTCTGAGTTACATTCATAGTTGGGCTTCATGATCTGAAAGGTCCCTTCTTAACCAAGGTGATTCTACAATTACATTCTACACAGAGACATATATACATGATCAACATGAGCTGCCAGTGTGCACTTGCAGCCAAGAAGGCCAACCAAGCCGTGGGTTGCATCAAGAGGAATGTGACCAGCAGGTCAAGAGAGGTGATTTGGCCCCTCTACTCAGCTCTGGTGAGGCCCCACCTGGAGTTACTGTGTCCAGTTCTGGAGTCCTCAACATAAGAAGATACTGAGCTGTTGGAGCAGGTCCAGATGAGGGCCACAAAGATGATCAAAGGGCTGGAGCAACTGCCTTATGAAGACAGGCTGAAGGAGTTGGGGTTGTTCAGCTTGGAGAAGAGAAGGCTCAGAGAGGATCCAATAGTAGCTTCTCAATACTTGAAGGGAGCCTACAGAAAGGCAGGGATAGGACTTTTAAATTAGATATGTGATGGGAGGACTAGAAATAATGGATGTAAATTGGAAGAGGTAGATTCAGGCTAGATATAAAAAAGAAATTCTTTAGGGTGAGGGTAGTGAAACAGTGGAACAGGTTGCACAGAGAGGTTGTGGATGCCCCCCCTCCCCAGGGTGTTTAAGGCCAGGCTGGACAAGGCACTGAGCAGCCTGATGTAGTGGGAGGTGTCCCTGCCTATGGCAATGGGGTTGGAACTCGATGATCTTTAAGGTCCCTTCCAACCCGAACTATTCTATGATCCTCTGATCATGCTGAAATCTGATTTTCTTTGTAGTTTTGGCAGTTCTACAATCCAGCAAGGCCTGAGAGAAAGTAAAAGAAGCATGAAGTCTGGGGTCCACTCTCATCATTCCACTCTCATGTAAGAGAAATGCAGAAAAGACATTTCTTAATTAGCCTGGCTTGGCTGTAAGTTTCCAGGGCTGTCATTCTATGCGATCGATTGATGCACCAGCACAGTATATTAAAGTCAGAATATTTCTTGTCTGAAAAGGAAAGAAGTGAATTGACTTCCCCTCTTTCTGCACAGTTCTTTTTGTTCTCTATTGCACACAAGCCCATTTTTCAAACTCTGTTATGACAGTCTGCAAGAACCATCCTTACAGTTAATGCAAAAGTGTTTTCAGAAGTGCTGTCTGGTTTGCTTCCCCCCAAAAGCAAGCCAGGATGGACAGCACAGAGCCATGAAAAAACCAAGGGCAAAGTGGAATAGCCTTACACAGACTTGTACAACACAAGGCTGAAATGCACAGCAAGGACACAATTTAACATTCGTTGATAATTCCAGTGGCAGTGAATTTGCCAGCTTTTCAATAATGCAGGGCAGTTTTAGAGTTCCAAAAAAAAAATCCAAAACACATTTGATGGGAGTTATTTCTCTTCCCTCTCAAAAAGAAAAGAGACACCTGCAGACCACCTGGTAAAGGACTTTTCACAGACTTATCAAAGCTGACTCACACCAGAGGACCACAATTTGGCACTTGGAGCACTTACTCCCTTTCAGAGCTGGGCAGGGCTTGGTGCCCGCTGGCAGCCAGCAGAGCAGGATGCAGTTTCCATGGCACTCAAATGCCTGGTAACTTCAGAGCTGTCACAGCGTTATCACCAAAGTCGGGACCAAAGGAGAGGAAGCTGCAGGTGGATCTTTAACTAAAGCATGTGCAAAGGCAAAACCAGCATCAGAGTGGATATCCTGCATAATAAAACATCCCTTATGCTCTGTTCTATTGTTCTGTCTAGAAAAAAAGACAGAGACTGTAATATCTGACAGACACGGGCAGCAAGCATGCATACTCGAATCTACACATTCTCCATGACTTTACCCTCTGGCACTGGTACAGATGTCTGTATCAGTTTGTCAGAGCTACTAAGCAGCCAGAATCTGGCTGAGAAAATATCATCGAGCCTTCTATAAGTCATACACAAAGTTCTATCTCTTGACTCTTAAGCATTTGAAGTTATTTTGGTTAATAATCAAAGAAGCTCCTAACACGATGCATTTATCTGCTTTGCTCACACCTGCTCCTCCTGAATTCTCTTGCTGTCTCCTTGTTTCAGTTTCTAACATAAATTAGTAGCAAATCAAAGACTATCTGATATATAATTAGGAAAGAAACGGATTAGAAACAGAATTAGGAAAATCAAAAGACTTAACAAGATAAAAGTGCACAACAGGAGCAAAGAATACCATGAGTAAGCTAGGCAAAACACTTGGGACCAGCAGTTCCACTTGGAAGGAGGAGCATCTTACTCTTACAGCAAAACCTGGCTTGCAACAGAAGCAACTGAGGTTGCTGAAGCCTGGAGAAAGCTCTGGGAGACCTTGTAGCAGCATTCCAGTATCTGAAGGAGGCCTATAAGAAGGCTGAAGAGGGACTTTTACAAGGGCACATCTGTGAAAATGCTGAACGGGATCAGGCCCATTAGAACTTTAGAGACACCCACTGGTATTGCATCTTTATATTAAATTACAGACCTCATTATCTCTTTTTTTAGAAACAAGTTTTGTGCAAGCATTCAAGTTTAAAGTCAGAGCTTATAAGGAAATTAGCAAAAAACATGATGGGAATGGGACACCAGGGGAATAGATGATTCTCTCATCTGAAATGCATAATCAGCTTCTGGTTAAGTGTGCAATTAACATTAAAATTCACAATCAAGTATGATGGTGTTCTAATTTTACCTGCTTTAAATGAAAAGATTAACTTGGTTACCAGTGTTGTTTCTTTGAATCCCTTCCCTGCAAGGTGAAGCGCACAGTAACAACCTGTCATCCAGGCGACAAATGATACAAAAAAGCTCTTAAAAACATTGCACATTTGCTTTCTGGATGGCTACACAGCTTGGGTTTTATTTTGGCTTGCACTTTTTTTAGTTCTGTAATGCTAACTGCCACTCAGCATAATTAGCAGTTGTCATATGTCTGTTTGCAAAGATCCTTCCCACAAAAACAAGAGCGACGTCACTTTGCAGCCTCTTCCCAGCTGTGCCCGAGAGCTGTGACACGTGTTTCAGGCATCCGCTACAGCTAAATTCAGACCCCTACAGGTTTCAGCAGTCAAGCCATAGAAATGTTTTTGTTAATGGAAAAGAAAAAGCAGCACTCGTCCTAGCAGTTTAAATCTGATAAACAGCACCTTAAAAGAAAAAAATCACTCTGGAGTCTAAACACGCTGTCTCCATCTGAACATCACATCCTTTCTGCCTTTTTAACCTGAAAGTTAAATTTAACCTCTGCTTACCTCTAAAAAAAGGGGGTTGCAGCAGTTGCAACCGTAACTGATAAACTCTGTATTTAATTATGCTTATGGATTATATGTTAAAAAAAAAACAAGGCTCAACTGTGCAGAGTGCCCCACAGAAGTGGAAAGGCAGTGAAATGTCATTCCTCACCCAACACACACACTGTGTTTTGTGCCAAATGTTGTGGAGGGGAGGTGATGTGGGTTGAACTCAATGATTTTTCCATCAGTACATTTGTGTTATCATCCAAAACACTCACAGAACTAACCTGGACTGGATGAGAGTCTGCCCCTCAGCAGTTAATCTCAACACCTCATTGCTCAAGACTTCTGCCCTTATCACTGCTTACCACTGTTACTACTTATCACCAGGAGACACACAAACAAGAGGAAGGAGGGAAAGGAAAAAAGCAAAAAAAAGTAATCTCACATTGCTCTAACCTAAAACCAAAATCACTTTTATTCATTCACCCTGCTTTCCATCTGGATGTGGACAAAGTGGCCTTCTCCAGCTGCTAGGTAACCTGAATGCTGCATTGAGTGTTAACTGTGTGCATTCACTGTGAATATAATAAAGTTACCTTTGAGATTTATTTATGATAAAAAGCATACCTAGCTGAAAATAATAATAGCTTTCCTTCAGTAATTAGCAGCTCTGAGAACACAAAGATGTTTGTCAAGAAAGAAATAATCCACATGTACATCCTACATACAAAGAGGCTTCTTATAAAAATATGGTGAGATATTTTATAGGAAAATAATAGGTGGCATAATAAAATTCTAATCCTAGAATTATACTTGTGTAGATATATTAATATATATTATTATTATATATATTATATAGATATTTGCAGAAGTACTATTTTAACTTTGAAACGTTTACATTACTAAACCTCATCCAGCTAAAAATTGAACTTTCTCAGTAAATGTAATTTATTCCATTTACACACAACCACCATCCTCAATGAGACAGAAAAGACTTAAAATGAAAACAGAGTTAATCTAATGTTGGATTTCTTCAACAAAGTAAAAAACCTAAAAGTGTTATTCCACATAACACCTCTCTGGACAATTTAACTGTTTTCTTCTCTAGCAGCAGAGCCATCGTTCTGCCTGAAAAATACAGTGAATCTTTTTTGATGTGCCCCATTCCTCTCAGACTCAGAAGTAAGAGATATTCCTTTCAAGTCATTTCAAAGCAGACCATTTCCAAGACTGCAAGGTCACCAGCACAACTGATGGGAATCTTACTAAAATACCAGTTTGGGTGATTGATGTGTTAATGTCAACAAAGCAGGAGGCCCACCAGAGACATCAAAATTGAACAGAGCAGCACTCTTTTGATCATCACATCTGACAGCTTGTCACATTCTGATTCACAAACTGGCTTGGCACAGGCACAAAAGTGAGATCTCTGGCTTAGAAAAAGCTCATCAATTTCTACTGGAAATATTAACCATGAGAAAGGCCAGAAAGATGTTTACAGCCACAGTGACATGCTGGTAGTCTTGCAAGCAGCTGTGGGGCACTTGAAGTGGTGTGAGTTTTTCCTTAGCTTTAAGAAAACCCAAGGAACTCTTTCCAGCTGGAGTCCCACACCCAAATATTCTACTCTTCCCTTCAACAGAGGCAGAAGTCCACGTAGAAAGGTCTGATGATCACTGATCTGTTTGGATCACAGCAATAACTTCAGCAGTAATAACTTCCCCCTCCCCATGCCCTCATGCCCTGAGATTTCTGTAGGACAGAAAACAAATTTATCTGTGCACAGCCTTTGAGCACCTCAGCCTGAAACAGCTGCACACTCAAGAGCTCCACAAGCACCCATGAACTGAAATAAACCTGGCTTCACAGAGTGGAGAACATGAGAGGTTCTTCAATGTGCTCCTCTCTGGATTTTATAAAGAAGTTTGAAGTGGTTAATTTAAGCACTTGTACCTTCACCTTCTTCACATTGAACGTGGTTCAAGTTAAAACTTAACATCAAACTTAGAGGGAACACAGTCGAAAAAAAAAGTCAACATAATTGTAAAGTTTCAAGTAAAAGCAAAGTGTTCAATGGAGCTGCAGGGTCTTGCACAGCAGCTGGAAACCATTTCAAAAATTAGTTGGAAGACAGGTTGGTAAGAAAATTCTTCCTTCCTACACATAGAAATGCACAGTTTTGGTATGCTAATAGACCCCAGTTCTGCTAAACTTACCCTGAAGTATATACTGAAATTAGAAGTTCAATCTCAGGACAGGCAGGAGGTAAACAAGCTAAAATACTGTGATTTTTTTTATAAGGTAGCACACTTATTGTTTTTGTTAAGGTCCTTAAATTGTGACGCAAAGAACACAGAAAGAGAGAAGAAAGGAACATGAATCGCTTTGGAAACTGTCACACACTGACATGCACCTTTTACTGAAAATAAATTTTAAATCAACAGTCTCGTTTGTAACTCAAACATTATAAGTCCTATAGACAGTATCCTCTGAGGAATCTGCCTGACATCTCTTTTTGTAAGAAGTTTAAGGTTATTTATGCCTACTTTCCCCAAAAAGCCTTCAAACAGATCTAATTAAAATTAATTTATTAATTTATTAT
>VZTY01030649.1:57965-89782 GCA_013400935.1 Turnix velox | reverse complement strand
ATTAATTGATTAATTTTTAATTAATTTTAATCCCAGTTCCTACCTAAAAAATCCCAGATATTTGATGGTGTTTTCTGTCTTGCTCTCACACAACTTATTAGAGAATTTCATGTTCCAAAATTAAGACAGACAAACACGATGGAAATCATCGACAGTTGCTCAAGGGGTCTGAAGTACAAATATTCCTATTACCTAAAACCTAAATTAAATCAAACAGTTTCACATCAAGTTATCTACACCAGTTTCAAGGCCCAAATTCTGCAGCCTAAAAAGAATCTTCTATTAAATGATTTGTACCTTGTACCCAGCAGCACAGAAATAAAATTAATCATATTGTTGCAGTAAAAAAAAAGCAATGCAAGCCAGTCACAGAAGTTCCTCATTTTAGATTCTCACTAACTTATTGTGACAGTTTCAGATAGTCACAATAAATAAAAATATACACACACAATAAATAATTATTGCATTTAAATGTAACATTAATTATAAACTGTAAATCAAGTGTATGTAGGACTATTAGAAGAATATGCTCTTAGCTAGGCCAGGATTTGGGTAGAAATGCCAAATGATTTCAACTCATCTTCAAGTCAGAACTTTAAGTTCTGTGAGAAACCACCTCATAGGCTTCAAATAGGCTGAAAATTTCCCATGACTGAGCAGAAGGAGCCTCCAGCTCTTCCCATCTGATTTCCCAAAAATCAGCAGAAACTGTCTGAAGCTTACCTCCATCCCCGCCATGAGGAACCCTGAATGGATGAAGTGAGCTGGGTTGGTACTGCTGAACAGGTACGTGAGTTTCAGGAAGATACACAGAAATACAGGAAAAAAACTTTTTCACGGAGAGGGTGACAGAACTGTGGCACAGGCTACCCAGAGAGGGTGTGAAGTCTCCTTCCCTGGAGATATTCCAAAACATGCCAGGATGCCTTCCTGTGTGACCTGATCTGGGTGTTCCTGCTCCAGCAAGGGGATTGGAGTAGATGATCTCTTGAGGTCCCTTCGAATCCCTGATATTCTGTGATTCTTTGTGCAGAGTTCACCCACTGAGGGCTCACTGCATTTCTTCACCTACCAGTACTCACTCAAAAAGTGCTACCAAAAGGCTTTGGGTTTTTTGCAGTTTAATAGTTCAGACTCAGGGAAAATAGAGCAGCTGCTCAAGACTGTATCAGGAGTCTCACCAGTTGAGCAAGACAACACCACAAACTTACTCAGCTATACTGCAGTGATACAAGCTAGATATAAGAAAGAAATTCTTTACAGTGAGGGTAGTGAAACACTGGAATAGGATGCAGAGAGAGGTTGTGGATGCCCCCTCTCGGGAGGTGTTTAAGGCCAGGCTGGACAAGGCACTGAGCAGCCTGATCTAGTGGGAGGTGTCTCCACCTATGGCAGGGGGGTTGGAACTTGATGATAAGGTCCCTTCCAACCCAAACTATTCTATGATTCTATTCTATGATTCTATACAAACAACCACACAAAACTTAAAAAAGAAAAAAATCAAAACCTATATCAATCAAAAAAACCTGCTTCCAAACATGCTATTTTCTACCACCACCTCTTTGCTGAGATTAATATAAAGCGTTTTTGAAAACACTGGCACTTACCCAAATCTGCAGTTTCACCCGCTTGTCATTCCTGTAAACTGTTTTCACTTTGAAGTCAATTCCTACTGTGCTAACGAAGGCTGGAGTGAAAGTGTCATCAGCATATCTGAAGAGGAAGGATGTTTTACCCACGCTGCTGTTGCCAATGATCAGGAGTTTGAACATGTAATCAAAATTTTGGTCCGAAGTATCTTTCTGCCTGTATCTGGCATCTGTTACTGAAGCCATCTAAGAAAATGACAAACATTGAAAAAGAACAGATTTAAGAGCAGTTAGGAATCTGTTTTCCTTAACTGTGTACCATATGCTTATAGCTTTATCTGTCTTCTTTCTAAAATCATAACCACTATATCTGCTGAATAAAAAGCAACACACCTTAAAATGTTATTTAAATCCTTGCTTTAAATTTCTGTTACCCACTTGTACTGGTATGGTTTCCAAACCCAAGAAATACACCTGTTGCACTGTTTTCTGTTCAAAAGGATAACAGATGGCTGTTGCAGATTGTTCAAATACTAGTGGGGAAACAGCATTCTTTACTCCAGTGGCAGGGTGCCACCTCTGTTGCTCCAATAAACTGGAGAACTGCAACCAACAACTACAATCTTTGACAGTGCATCCAGCTATGTAATTCATTAAGCTGTCTCCAAGGTAAACCTAAGGAGTTCCTTTTACTATTAGAAGGGGGAAATCTGCATTTCTAGCACAGGCACCACCACCTTTTTTTATCCTTAGAAGAGTTCTGTGTCCTCAACATTTACAGGGGAAAAAAAAAAGGCAAAGAAAAGCAACAAGAAAAAATGAAACGCTGGGAATTTCAACTGACATCTTTGAATCTGTCCAACAGCATCTGCTCTCAAGACTGCAATTAAAATAAATGGCACCTGCATAAAACATGAGGGCTCAGTGGAGCTGCCAGCAGCTTTTGGAGCAGATAAATTATCCCTTTTTATTGTGGGGATGTGAGAGTTGGGGACATTAGTGGAGCTGGGAGGGGGAAAGATGCAGCCTCACAGATTCCTTCTTCTCTTGTGATCACGAACTGGATTGAGAAACCAAAAAACAACTGTAGCTTCTGAAATATCATGATGAGTGGAACTGATGGAGCAGCTCTGGCTGCTCAGACACTCCATAGGAGAAGCCAAGGCCCTGACTTTTCATCTCTGTTTGCACAGAGCAGAAGATAACTACACAGACCAAATTACTACAGAGAGGAGAAAACGGAAACTTTACCTTCTGACAGACAGGCAACACTTGTAATCTCTAATGCTGTTTCAAAATCTATCCCACATCAAACAAGTGAAGGTCTCTGCTCCTTACAACCAGCCATGAGATTGTGCAGACTGGAGCACAGCTCTGATTAGCAGCTACTTGTCCAAATGAGGGCATATATTATTTGTGTGCAGTGTCGGAAAGTACTGAGTGGAGACCAGAATCTCCTCTTCCCTGGTATTAAATTTTCTCTTCAGATCTATTGACACCTTTGGGAACAAAATTCCCACCAATGCCTATCTTACCACGTGCCCAAATACTTCCCTTCTTAGCAAGTCTCACTTGCACATAGGTCATCACTCACCAGTAAAAAAAAAAAAAAAGAAACAGTTCAAAACTCACTGCAGTTAAACTGCTATAAACCAAAATGCTGTCCAAAGGCAATTTAAATTGGGTTGACAGTTAAACTTTGGTTCTCAGCAAACCAAAACCAACTCAGCTTAAACTTCAGTAAAAGGTGCATGATGTTTTATCTGGGCTTAAACACATGCAACTTTCTCACACAGAAAAAGGCTGGTGCAGCCTTTTTGTTCACAGACTGCATGAACAAGGGCAGTTTCTGAAGAACATTATCAGCAGTTCAAGTGCCACCAGCTGCACTGAATGCAGTACAATCTTCCCACAAGTGATCCTCTGTAGGATACAAGACAATCTGATACACACAATTCTGAACTTCAGCTGCTCTTCAGTAAGACTACAGCTCTGTGCCAGCACTCCAGATAACCCAAGTACAAATTTTCTTCTCAGCAGCACATGAGGAAAGGGCTCTTCTGCTCACACCTTATGCTTCATAAGAGGAATTTCTAAAATGAGGAATTCAACATCCAGCTGACTTATACACACACACTTGGGCCAATGCACTCAATGCCTCTAGTTCAAATGCTAGAAATCTCAGCTGCAAAAATTAGGAATCCAGATGATGAGTTGATTTGTAACATCACCAACCCATAAGACAAGCTGTATGAGGAATTTCTCTTCCTGGTACACATACTTAACTTTTACAAATGCCAGTGAGACCACACGTACATTTGCTAAAGAAGAAGAAAAAAAAATTTAGAACCTCTAAATCTCCATTCCGCTCACGTAGACTTGAAAAAGTGAGATGCCCTCATCACTTGAATCCTGGTCATTTAGAGATTCAGGGGCAGACCTTCAACAAAGAAGTATTTCACTAATCATACAGGAATCAATACCTTCTTTCTAACCCTGCCTTTGCAGAATCCATCCGCTTACTCCAAACCCATCTGTCAAACCAAACACTGCTGCTTCTATTAACCTCCCCCCCCCCTTAGATTGCTCTAATCAAAAGTGTGTACCTGGCCACAAATGCCACTTTCAGATCTCACTTTAAAAAAAGCCATTACAGAATGCAGGCAGCTATAGCANCAGGAATCAATCCCTTCTTTCTAACCCTGCCTTTGCAAAATCCATCCGCTTACCCCAAACCCATCTGTCAAACCAAACCCTGCTGCTTCTATTAACCTCCCCCCCCCCCTTAGATTGCTCTAATCAAAAGTGTGTACCTGGCCACAAATGCCACTTTCAGATCTCACTTTAAAAAAAGCCATTACAGAATGCAGGCAGCTATAGCAGCTTTGTTAGAAGCACAAAGCAGAAAATAAGATCCAATGGCACTGGCAGAGCGGGGCTGTTGTCATAGAAGCACAAGACACACTGGCTGGCGAGTCCCTCCGTGCTGGGTGGAGGATGCTGCAGGTGGAATCATTAGAGGCAGTCCTCAGAGCACAAACATTTCAAAGAAAATTCCATCCCCTCGTCTTAAATTTGACTTTCCCCTCCTCTGGTCAACAGGGTGAAACTGAGAGGACTTTTTAGTGCTAATTACTTATTCCTGATCATTACTGAAGCCTGTATTTGGGCTGAAGGCATTCACAGGGCTAACCCTGAGCTTGTGCTTGACTCCCAAAGCCAGGAGTCAGCATTTCTTCCAATTCTCCTCCTCTCCCTCACTTCATGTCCCAGCTCTGCTACAAGTAATCCCAGTTATGCCAGTCCCAAGGACTATGCATGGAGCTGGTTCACAGAACAGAGAGGTTCCACTTAAAAAAAACCCCTCCCACTATTTCTATTGTTGTGCTGGGCTGTTTTCTTCAAGTTTGTACAGTCCCTGATCCAGCTGAGGGAGCCAGGCCAGGGATGGAGAGATGTGAAGCAGCAGCAGTTGCCCTGCTACTGAGAGAAATTTCCACAAAGTCCCATCCCACTCTGCACCTGGCTGAGACTCAGGAGAAGGGGACAACACACTGATATTGGGCAGTTCCCATATAACTCATCAGAACAGCTTGCACAGCCATCACTTCCTGAGGATTTTCTTCTCACCTTGGTGAAAGGACATTCAGGTGGCAACATTACAACCTCACAGGGGTCTACAGCTACAAACACCATTTGCTCAGGGTGTCTCCAAATACAGCAGCATCTTTGCTGTTTCACAGCCATGTGCAGACTAACCAGGGCTTCCTTATTGCGTCCAGTTCTGGAGCCTTCAACACAAGACTGACATTGAGCTGTTGGAGCAGGTCCAGAAGAGGGCCACCAACATGATCAAAGGGCTGGAGCAACTGCCTTATGAAGACAGGCTGAAGGAGTTGGGGTTGTTCAGCCTGGAGAAGAGAAGGCTCAGGGGAGACCTCATAGTAGCTTCCTAATACCTGAGGGCGTTCTACAGAAAGGCAGGGGTAGGAGTTTTTAATAAGATGGGAGGACTAGAAATAATGGATGTAAATTGGAAGGGGGTAGATTCAGGCTAGATATAAGAAAGAAATTCTTTACAGTGAGGGTCATGGGACACTGGAACAGGTTGCACAGAGAGGTTGTGGATGCCCCCTCTCTGGAGGTGTTTAAGGCCAGGCTGGACAAGACACTGAGCAGCCTGATGTAGTGGGAGGTGTTCCTGCTTATGGCAGGAGGGTTGGAACTTGATGATCTTTAAGGTCCCTTCCAACCCAAACTATTCTATGATTCCTTATCAAAGACCAAGTCAAACATGACTGGCACACAGCGTGCAAAGGAAAGGCTCACCACTCTTTTCATTTTGACTGCCTGGGAATAATCCTTAAGAAAATACCCATAACAGGAAAGATTTAGCTACATTACACAAACCCCATTACACAAGAGTAGAAAAAGCTGCCGATCAGATTGTTCTTGAGAACACTTCAGTGTGAGACCTTGTATCTTTGAGTTCTTTACTTGGCTATCCCACTTCTATGTAGCTAAGAGCATACTAATATTGACAACCTGTTCTCCCCATGTGCTTTAGTAATGGAAGCAAGGTCTCAAACATACCCACTTCCAGCTAGTTTTGCAAGAATAGGCAGTTATGTAGCTATGAGATAGCTTATTATTTCCCTATTGAGGAAAAAAACCCTGCAGTGTGAGCTCATCTTTTATTAGACAAAGAAACCACACAGGAGGCAGATGCTACAAGTGCACTAAAGTAATAAAACCTTAATCAGAGCTTATTGGCCACCAAAGAGTAAGTTCCTCAGTCAAGGTGTCTCTCCCACCTTTATTTTCTATCATGGCCTAATGAAGTTTAGAAAAATGAAGGCTATCACCATAAGGAACCTCCATGGGAAACAAGTCTTCACTGCTTTTAGTGCTTCCTGAAACATGTCATACAGATGGCTCCACAAAGCTATGCTCTTTAATTTGTGACCAACATCGTGGTCACAGACTGTTTTGTAGTGCAACACAAACCATGAAAGTGTTACTGCTCTTACACATCCCTAAAAATGGTCTTAGGTCTTTAGGCTAGAAATAAGAAAGAAGTGTGAGGGTGGTGAGACACTGAAACAGGTTGACCAAAGAGGTTGTAGATGTCCCCCCTCTGGAGGTGTTCAAGGCCAGGCTGGATGAGGCACTGAGCAACCTGGTCAAGTGGGAGATGTTCTAGTTGGAACTAGATAATCTTTAAGGTCCCTTCCAACCCAAACCACTCCATTCTATGATTCTATGGTCACTGCTACCCTAGTTCTGCATTATCAACTGCCAACTTTAGTGCAAAGCTGAATATGAACTGTCTAAAACTGATGCTGTTGGTTAGCAATTAGCTTCTTCAGCTTCATTTTGTGTGTGTTCAGTAACCGAGCCCCTGCTGTTTTCCTGACATCCTCTTTTACCACCTTACAGAGCTGTTAGTGCTAAATCCTTCCTCTATTTCATCCAAACTCCCTTCCCCTTACTGTTGTTTTCTTATCCCTGAGTTCCAGTTCTCAAGATCAGCCACAAAAGAAAAACTGAGAAAGAAGTTAATGACCATTAGCCCAGAAGGAGTAAGTGGTAACAGCAGGCAAAAAGAGGAAGGGCAGAGGCTCAAAAACAGCTGTACCTGTTAGACTTCCAGCTATCGACAGGCACTGGGGAGTGTGGAAGGAACAAAAGAGATTACTAGATACACTTACTTAGTAAAAGCAGAAATAACGAGGCTATATAAAGACAGAACTTAACCCCCTCTGGCCCCATGAATATTGTGCTAAAGTCAAATAGTTCACACATCTGCCAAGGCTCTTAGAGAAACATAGGACAGAAACATTGCAGACAGCTCTGAAGATGACAAAAGACTGTAAAAACCATTTTAGAAGTTATGTGGCAGGGAAAGCAAAAAAAAAAGTAGGTAAACCAAGAGATTTCTTCATCTCTAATATTTACAGCTTAGCAGTAATCCATGAGAGGCTTTACTGATATGAAGCATAACGTCTTTTCAAAAGAGTTAATACCTTGTGGGGTTTCCTCCCTCCCCAAAGTCTTAAAAAGTGCATCTACATTAAAAATAATGCAGTTCACAAATTACACATCTATGTCTCTGTTGTAAAAACTCACTCCTTCAGGTGCTCTGTCACGTGAAATAAACATATTTTTATTTTTCAGGAATTAAATTGAATCCCAAATCAGATTTCTATCAAGGAATGGAATTTTTTTTTGCAGCCAATGTATACTGTACTAAGAATAAAGCCTATAAAGTAAATAAGGTCATGACCTTAAGGAGTCTTATACAATATACACTAGTACTACAAGAGAGATCTATCAGAAGCAGGAAAGCACAGTATAAGCAATTAACACAACTGCTAATAAATATTGCAAGCAAGCGATAGTTACCAATTTAGATCTATAATCCATGAGACAGATGGAGGCTTTGCTGTGAGTATATGAATCAAGAGAGTGGCCACACTGTTGAACCTGCGATGCAGAAGCAAAAGGATTACAATGTTTAAGGTAAAGATGGATAATGAGAATATTATGTAAGGGACTAATGAGTAGGCAGGTTAGGCTGTGAACACCCGGCTGTGCAACGCTCTGAGCTTCCTTCCACCACGGGAAAAGGGAAAGCCCTGCAAGGTACAGAGAGAACAGAAACAGCACTTGAGTTAGTGACAAGATATTAAGACAACAGCAGATACTTGGAGCCATCACTTTAAAACTTAATAAAGGGGCATTATCTAGATTGAACCTGCAGTAAAAGTTCCAGATAAATCCTACAAGTGGAAGCAAAACCCCGGACAGGAATCATCACACTTCTTCTGCAGAGAGGCAGCAAAGCAAAGGGAATACAGCAGAAATACATCTCTATGCATCAGTGTTTCACACAAAGCCTGGGTCAAAGCCCATCCTGCTGCAAAGGCAAACCCCAATGGGACATGGGAATGTCTGCAGTCCCCCTTACAGCACATCTACACTGAAATAACTGCTTTGAAGCAACAGTTATTCCCGATTTAATGTGGAAAAACATAACAGAATTCGGTTGTCTTTTTTATGGCTGATACAATTTAAAAACCAACTTTGTCCCTGGCGCATTTCTTCACCAGCAAACCAGGGTAAACCAGTGTTTTTCATCTTGACTTGCATTATCTTGCCTTCAGGAAGACTGCCAGAGCACAGGGGCAAACTCAGACCTTATGTAAATAATGGGCTGTAGCCACCCATTCCAGTTCAGAATTTGAATCAAGTAAATACAAATCCTTTCTCACGATTCATACAATTGACAATCACCTCTCCTGGCAACAAGACAGCACCTTGCTCTTGCCCAAAGTACTGTACATTTTTCAATACTGGTTACATTTCCTCATTTTTTCCTCATCCCTGCCCTCTGCAGCAGCTGTTCCCCATGACAGCCCCTGGCTCATGCTTCAGTGATGTCCAGAACTTGATTCTGAGACATCATCCAAATAACTTAATTGGTAGATCTAGAACAAAACAAAAAAAAAAAATTCAACAATGTAAACTGAAAGAAAACTATGTCTATGGTTATTACTTTAAAAATGAGAGGCCCTCATCTTGGCAGCAACAAGTAAAATTGATTTATTGAGTCCAGAAGTCTTTGCAGGAAGATCCTTGTGGTGGGTTTGGATTTGCTACAAGTAAGGTCAATATATGCACGACTATGAAAGGATAAAAACCTCTGAACAATGTAGGTGTTTATTTACTATTGTTATTGCCAATTCAGATTTGGGAACACAGGCTTTAAGAAGCCCTCTAAGAACTTGCTGGGTGTGGAACAAAAGTCAAGAACCTGCAGATATCACCCTTTTCCCATCAAGTCTTTACAACGACCTTCAGCTGGGCAGCGGGCTGGGACTGCTCTTAGAAAGATTTCCCCAAGCTAAATTTCTCTCTGCCTGAAACAGACATTTCCTGTATAACATTCAGCATCATTAAAATCCGTTTTAGAGCCATGACAAAACTCTCAGGAAGGAGGAATTAGTCACTCTTTAATTTTACAATGGCAAAAAATGTCAGGAAATAAAAGTTCTTGCATTTTTTTAACTCTCCTCTGTGAGTGTTTTCATGGTGGCCCTTTTATTATCACACAGGTCCATGCCTGCTGGCAAACATGATACTCCTGAAGATAGAGAGAAAAATATTTAACAGCACAAAGATCTCCCATTCTAAAGCCACTAACAGAACCCAGTTCAGCTCTTTCCCAAAAGATGCACGGAACAAGATTTACATCTTTTTATGCCCTGGAGAGCAAATGCAAAGGTTTCCAAAATTCCCCTAATATTCCACTGATTTTGCAAACCCAAGGAGCCAGGCAATTAATTTCTGGACCTAAACTGCCAGCTGAGGCTGATCCCGACTCTATCCCTGTCTCCAAAGCACAGCAGTGTGAGCTGAAGAGGTTAACTGCTGTTACAAAACTCACCATTATTAAAGCCCTTCCTTCCTGTTACAAACACAGCCACGGTGGCTCCGATAAGAGATTTCAGCCACCTTCCCCTTGGCTCTCCAGCCTTGCAGTTCTGCCTTGGTTTCTCAGAGAATGAACTGTCAGTAGTGAAATACTTCCCAGTATCTCACTGCTGAATAAATACAGTGCAGTATCAGTGGCATAAAAGCACTCGGAGCAACACATGAGATCCGCAACTCCCTGCAGATCCTTCCCCAGCTGGAAAGCAGGAAACAGCCACATTCTGCACTGGGGTACAGCCCTCCTCAGAGGAAGACACGACCATGTCCTCCCACAGTGATGGAAGACAAGGCAAGTTCAGGTGTATGATGAAACTCATACTGTCTGGAGCTAGAAACAGGCCTCTACTTCTGCACCAGAGACAACAGTTACAGGTTTTTCTGCATCACCAGGTCTAAAACCTTTCATTTAGAGGTAAAAGTCTGCTGCTATCCTGGCCAAATCAGGTGACTAGAAAATGGTATTGTCTTTTAAACCTATAAAGCAGAACTATATGAATACAGGGCCAGCTCAGGATTCCTTTGCAGTGCAGAAGTTTAAATTGCTGGCTGTTGTCCTCCTCCAAGAAAGTGTTTTTTCTTTTCTGTTCTATGATGTTCATCATGCTGTGAAGTAAGCTACCTGCTAACCTGGACTAGAACAAGCACCCTCACAATTAGCTAGTACTTCCAAACATTAAGTCTTACTCAAAAATCAAACACTACAGCACTGCAGTGAGCAAAGCAAAACACTGCAGAACTTCCAGCACAAGATACATTTTCACAGCATGCAGTACGGCTGAAATTACCAGTTTGGGGCATTTCTCAGTGATAACCATTGAGAGAAGTCTCACCAAGAGCTTCATCCTCAGCTCACACTAACAACAGAGCAGAGGCACGGATTTAGAGGGGAGGTTGAAGTGTGTGGATGCAAGTGCTCTTCCCTGGTGCCACCACCAGCAGAGCACGATCCAAGACCCTGAGGTGTGATGCTGTCACCTGCCTGTTTTGATCTGGGGCTGCATCAGATCATGTGAAAATTAAATCAGGAAAACCTGAAATACATACAAGCCAACCAACATGATAACGACTACACTAATGGATACTTCATGGATTGCCTTGCTGCACACCTGGGGAAGACTAGAAATTATGGACGTAAGTTGGAAGGCAGTAGATTCAGGCTAGATATAAGAAAGAAATTCTTTACAGTGAGGGTAGTGAAACACTGGAAGAGGTTGCCCAGAGAGGTTGTGGATGCCCTCTCTCTGGAGGTGTTTAACGCCAGGCTGGACAAGGCACTGAACAAGGGGGGTTGGAAATAGATGATCTTTATGGTCCTTTCCAACCCAAACTATTCTATGGTTCTATAAAGCCTAAATCTAGCAAATCTTTTCAATTTGTTACCTGAAAATGTATCAGATCTGGGAAAAAAAAAAAAAAAAAAGGCAGCACAGTTTGGTCAAAATTGCAAAGGAAATTTGATTTAAAGATTGGATTATTTACCTTACTACAAATTGTCCTGATAAGAGCGTCCTGGAGGTGGTGATAACCACAAGGTAAACGCACATACAGCCACTTCCAGGACAGCAACCACAAATATCAGGAAATAAAACCTTTTTTGTTATCTGCTCACATATGGCAGGATATGGATTTGATCTTGTACCCATTATGATCCAATACCAGTGCTCCCATGATCTGGGTACAGCATCAAATACACAAATCAAGATTATGGCTCCATTGACATTTTTAGCTTGAGAGAAAAAGTGATTAAAAGAGGAGGTTTCTTTGAACCTAGAGCTAATCCAGGAGAGTGTGAAGCCCCACAAACAGTTACCAGCACGACTATGAGAGCAGGCCTGGGTCAGGAGGGAGCAATGAGGAACAAAAGCCAGGTCTGAAGCCAGGTTTGCCACCAAGGAAGTGCACTGAAACATGAATTAAACTACTGTGGCCACAGTCTTCTATTGTCTCAGGGCAGGGGGAAAAATCAGGGTTAAAATTAAACACTCCCTCTTTATTATATGTTGGGGTTTTTTCCTGTCAAGTTAATCTCAATTTAGGTCAGATCAACCTGATGCACTGCACAAGCACAGCACTGCTGGTGCCGTAAGAAGGAAAAGGGCAGAACCTTTTGGAGGAAAAAAGGTTGGAAAAAGCTTGAGCTGGTGCTGGAGGTAACAGCCTGTGATTCTGCAGCCCGGTGCTCCCCTGTCGCCTGCCTGGCTGCTGAGGGAACAGAGAAAAAACATCGGTGGGGGGAAAGCAGCAGCATCTCAGAACATATGGCAAAAAAAAGAGACCACGCATATATTTTTCGGCATAAACCTGGAGAAATTGGGAAGTTCAGACTTTTTAAATTAGCATGACTGAGCCGGGAGGCTTCCTGAAACAAGCTCAGCTGTGGCTGTGGGTCACGGTGGACGGGGGGATGCTGTTCCACCATAGCGTGCCCCCCACCCCAGCGGGTCTCAACCCATCAAACAGCATCAACACCAAAATAAACAACAATTAAAAAATTAAAAAAACCAAACAACCCACCCCATTTCGTCCGACCGCTGCACGGGTCTTTGTTTCTCCATCTCCCGAGGAAAAAGAAAATACACGCACAGGGTGAGAGGAACTGACAAAAGGTTACACACACAGTTGGGAAACCGCCGCCAAGGGCCCGGTCTCCAGCCTCCCTCACACCCCACTACCACTACCACCACCCCCGGGGTATTTAATAGATAAAGCAGCGCTATATCGCCTCTTATTGCTGATAAATATTTGTTTTAGGGATTTAACAGCTGTCCCGTCCTCCCCCACGTCGCTGCTGAGGGGGTGCGTCTCGCACATCACCTGAGGGGCAGGGAGAGCCCGCCGACACCCCGCAGCCGACACCCCACAGCGCGGGACACCTCCCGCCAAACTCCCCCCGCCCCGCTCCGCCACCGTCCCGCCGACAGCCCGGACGCTGGGCACAGACAAAGATGCGATTTGGGTCTGGGGGACGCTGAGGTGAAGGAGCCTGAGGAGATCTGATGGGGGAGGCAACGCCCCGCTGCTCGTTTCCTTCCCCCTCAGGGTGACTTTTGGCGGGGCAGGCTGAGCCCCGACGGCGCGCACGGTAACAGGAGAAACTCCCCCCTCACCCTCCTCCGGGGTCCGCGGCTCTTACCTGAGGCGGAGAAGCGGCGGCAGCGCCCAGCCCAGCCGTCTGCCGGTCCCGCGGCCGCCGCTCGCCTGGCGGGAGCCGCCCCCCCGCCGGTACCTGGGGCGGCCCCGGGGGCGGAGCTGTGGCGGCGGCCGGGTGGGAACGGCGGGGCCTCGGTGAGGGCTGAGGGGAGTCCTGCGGGGAGCGGGAAGAAGCAGGAAGCGGTGGTGGAAGGGAGCCACGACGGGGGGCCCGTCCTGGTGCTCAGCCTCCCCTCAGGTGTCGCTGAAGCTCCGTCCCAGGGGCGTCCCCAACTTATCGTCCTTGTCACACTCTTCTCCACGGTTTGAAACTCGCTTCAGTACAAGTGTTAACTCTGAAGCCTACTGATGGCGCCTGTGGCATCGAGAATTGCATCTCTACCCGTGGGGAGACCAAAAATTGAGGTGGTGGCTTCGATTTTTCCAAGTGGTTTGTGTGATGAAGAGGCTGCAGCAGAGACCCTCTTGCCTCAGAGACCCTCTTGCCTCAGGCTCTTCGAAGTGACCTCCGGTGATAGGACAAAGGGAAATAGGTACAAGCTGGAACATTCCAGAGAAATGTAAAAAAAAGAACTTTTTCACAGTGAGGGTGACAGAACGCTGGAACAGGCTGCCCAGAGAGATGTGGAGTCTCCTTCTCTTCAGACATTCAAAACCCATCTGGACAAGTTTCTTCTGTGTGACCTGGTGTAGATGTTCCTGCTCTGTCAGAGGGATGAGACTAGATGATCTCTTGAGGTCCCTTCCAATCCCTGATATTCCATGATTCTGTAAAATTCCACAAACACCTCCCAAGTTCAACACTGGAGCCTGTTCCTCACTGGGAAACCAAAACCACTTACTTTCAGAAATGATCCCCTAGAGAAAGTGAAGCAAATCCTGGGTGTTTTAAATGTCTCTCTGAGACCAACCAGCATAAACGGCAGGTTTTAAACAAAAAGAACTTAAATCCAAAGTGAATGTGCCCCAAGAGAGGGAGGGGGTACACCAAAGGAAAATCCTCCTTATTTGAACAGGTAGCACTCATACAGCTGCTTCTTCACTTCAGTGTGGACTTAACATCCTCACGTGTGAATTCCATCCTGTTTATCAAGGCTGATGCAGCAAAATCCTTACAAACTAAGTTTGAAAATTGATTGTAATATTAGAAATAGTGCCACAAAGTGACATTCAAATTTGACTGTGCAGCCAGTGAAGCTTCTTTTCTGCACAGTGCGTTAATTTGTGTCCTGAAACACGCACAGAAAGTGGGGAGAACATCTGCAGTTCTTGTCAGCTGATACTTCTGTGGCATGCTTAACCTACACCATGCTGTGCATGCTTAAAACAGTCTAAAAATGAGAATACACCAACAAACAAGCTCTAACTCCCAACCAGTTACCCACAGACTGAGTCAGATTCAGTCCAGCCTGTCTTGTCCCTGTCCCAGCTCCTGAGGGATCTTCACTCCATTGTGCTGCCTTGGAATGGCAGCAATGGGATCATGACCTTTTGACTGGGGAGAAACTCTAAGAAGTTGACCCGTGGCAGGGGCATGGGAAATGGAAAGAAGGAAAAAGTGTAGGTGGGAGGAAAGCAGAAGATGGGAGCAGCTCGATAGGTTTTACAGCAGCCCTCATTCCAGGGAGGTACCCGCCTGCTCTGTGCTTGATGGGCTGCTCTTCTCCATCCTAGGACGAGTGCCAGCATGGGTGGTGTGGAACAGCCTCTCCTGCTGTTCTGAGTCAGAAACTGGAACACTGTAAGCAAAGGGTCAGCTAGTTCCTGCTTCCAACATAGTTATGAATGGTGAAATTTGGAGGTCCCTTTTTTTTTTTTTGGCTCCTAATCAAAAAAACCTGCCCTTGCAACGTTGCACTGTGTCATTTGTCACAGCCCGAAAAGGATGGCACAAGCCTTGGATTCTGTCCCCACCACCTGTGACAGGCCACAGGAGCTGGCTGGCAGCTGTCAGTGGAGATTCCTCCTCCTGTGGCCATGCTGACGTGGTGGAGATTCCTCCTCTTGGGGCCATGCTGACGTGGTGGCAGCGGGCTGGTGCTGCAGGAGGTGAATCACCACCTCTGGTGGACAATGGCAGGCCTGGGAACCCCAAGCAGCCACTCCTTACACTAGGCAAACTTTGAAAGGAAAAGCAAACTGACTTTGTTTGACTGAACTCCTTAGCAAATCAGCATCTGTTTCCTGGAAAAACAAAGGAGGAAAAAGTCAACAAGCCAAATATTTTTTTGAGATGAAGTGACTCTTACCATTCTGACAGACCATCATGGTTGTTCAGTGGTTCCCTCCAAGCTGCAAATACCCCTCTCCTGTTAGCCCCAAAGACAACTTATACAGCAGTCTGAAAGTGGGGTGTGACCTTTTAGATACACTTCATTCTTGGGGTTTGCTTTCTTTAAGATAAGCATGAACTTACAGTGAGGTTACAGCCCTTTTTATCCCACTCTGCTGATAGAGTTCTGCTGGGTCTGATTCCACCTTTATCACTATCTGAATGTCCATCCTCAGGGTCTCAGGTTTTCATCCATGTGTAGCCACAAGTGACAAGGAACAACCCTGAAGTGTTTCTGCTGGTTGGGCAGAATACTGGGTCAACTGCAAATAAACATCACGGTGTACTGGAAATGCAAATGCCTCTCCCCCGTTGCCAAAAGTTAAGAGATGTTTCATCACCTTCAAGGCTACATGACCTTGCATTCACACGGGTTTAATAACACGGCACTTCAGAGCTATTCATTAAACAAGCTCTAAGTACAGACAATGAATGGAGCTCATTAGCGGTTTGATACAGGCTCGATCTGATGGCAGACAAAAGGACGTTTGAAGTGGATGGCTCCTAAACTCAGCGTGCCAGGATGACAGAGAGGACACTCTGGCCGTGCTGACCTTCTTGGTTTTGTTGTGCTTTCCCCTCCCTGCTGCTGAGCAGGGCAGAGGAAAGGCTTTCCAGAGTCTCTGTCTGACACTTGCTTAAAGCCCCTTCAGCCCCAGGTGCACGGAGCAACCTCTGCTCCCAGGCAGCCAGATGGCTAGCTGCAATCCACTCTCTCTCTAATTAGCTTTGGTGGGTTTTTTTCTTTTTTTTTTCCCTCTTGTGGGTTGTTTCTGGGAGAGGGAACTGATGGCCTGTTTGTTTACAGGAGACTGATCTGGCCTGGGTCTGTACTAAGCATCTTGAAGCGTCTTTGGGTTTTTGCTATCACCATAAAAGGAGCAGAAGCTGAGAATCCAAGGGGATTTCTGGGCTGTATCTAAAATACCTTCTGCAAGTGTGAAGGTAGATGGGCATGGACATGAAACAAAGCTGAGGGTGCCAACTAACCTGCTACAGTGGATAATTAAATGCAACTACAACAAACACTGCCCTGTAAGCAGCTCAGTGGAGTCGCTCCTGTGCATGGAGCTACACAACAAAAGATAAAACCACTGCTGGATGGAAGGCTGAAGATGTATCCCCCTGTGCTGGAGAAAATTACAAGCCAGCAGGATGGCCTCATCTGGGTTAAAAAGCAGAAAGGGCCTGAAGAATCTGCAGCTCAAGGTCCAAAGCTAACAAGTAGAATAAAAATATTGAGGTAGGAGATCAAAAGTAAGTTTGCTTTGCCAGTGGAGAGATGTCAAACAGCTTTTATTCTTGTTAATTGGTTGTCCCTGGCAATCAAGCTGTGGCAGCACCTACATC
Source organism: Turnix velox (assembly GCA_013400935.1). Taxonomy (NCBI): domain Eukaryota; kingdom Metazoa; phylum Chordata; class Aves; order Charadriiformes; family Turnicidae; genus Turnix; species Turnix velox. The sequence continues at coordinate 72,865 of VZTY01030649.1, read as the reverse complement.
ATGTTCTACAGGGACACCAGCCACACACCAAGCAGGGCAGCAAGAGCCAAGTGACAGAGGACAGAAGCAAGTAGAAGGGGAGGGTGTGGAAGATGTACCAGCTCAACAAGTCTGGTACAGGAAGGATAAGAAAGAAAATTGACTATGGAGTATTTTCCCTTCAGAAGTAGCAAGTCTGGATGGCAGAAAGCACTAGAGGAAGAGGAGGTGCATTGGGGGAGATGTGAAGGAGAGCAGTTCTCAATCAGGATGATTTTAAAGGTAAAGGATGAAGCCCACTTCCCACACCTCACACTGAAGGGGGATCTCTCTAGATGGAGGACTATTTAAGAATTACATCAGGACCATGTTGCTTCTGGTCCCAGAGCATTTTGCAAAGCATGGCTTTGGGACAAATGATATACAACTCACATCAGGCAGGAATTTCACTGCAGAGATAAGACAAAGGCAGAGCTGTTGCCAAAGAGTGCATCCTGCTATTTTGCATCAGAAGTTGGGGTTTTTTTAATTATTACTTGTTGAATCACATAAAAGATGAACAAGCAAAGTCCTCCCCCTGGTGGTAAGTAAAAAAAAAAAAAAAAAAGAAATAAATTTTTAAAAATCATGACAATCTAAGGCTATAAATGAAATAAACAGCATCAGCCAGAGCCTATTTTTTTATTAGGTCAAACCATACAACCTGGGAAAAAAAAGTCAATTTTGCAAAAGAAACCCTTTTCAAGACTTATGTGGAATTATTTACTTTGAAGGCAAATACAACTTGAGAATAGTTTCCAAGATCAATTTCATGGTTAGTTCATTAGATAATTCGAAAGAGAAGCAGAGGTAACCCTTCAAATAGCTGAGTAGGGTAATTGTAATGTGCAGTAATCCCATTATTTCCATTGAGTCCTTGTCTTTTAGTGCCAAATTGAGTTTAGGTGTCTAAAATCCCTTATAATTAGGGAAGTAGAACACTACTCAACAGTAAAAACAGACTCATTAGACAAGCTGGGCTTCTTGTATATAACACTTTTCCCCCATTAATGCCCTTGGGTAGCTCTTAAAAAATTATCTGTAGAAAATGATCTCTCTGTTTTTGTTGTGACAAGTACCTTTTGGATAGGATTTTTTCCTTTAGACAACTTTTCTAGTGATGAGGGGAGAGCAGTAGATGTTGTTTAGGCTTTGGTAAGGCTTCCAACACTGTCTCACATAACTTCAAATAAACAGGGAGTAAGGTGGATAGAAAACTGACAGAACCACTGGGCTGAAAGGGGTGGTCACTAGTGGCATACCCCTGGGGTCAGTCCTTCAGCCTGATGTAGTGGGAGGTGTCCCTGCCTATGGAACTCAATGATCTTTAAAGTCCCTTCCCACTTGAACTATTCTATGATTCTATGATTCAACATCCTCATTATCAACCTAGATGAACTGAGTTTATTCTCAGCAAAATGACAAGATGATACAAAATTAAGGACAGATAGCTGATAACCAGACAGTTGTGCTGCTCTTCAGAAGGACCTCAACGAGCTGGAGAAATGGGAAGAGAGGGTTGTCCGGGGATTCAACAAAAGAAAATTCAAAGTCCTTCATCTGGGAGGAACAAGTTTTGCAAGCCAGGGACTGACAGACTGAAAAACAGCTTTGCTGAGGAGAAGACTGGTGATCCATTTGGAGAACAAGCTGACCATGAGCCAGCAATGCGCCCTTGTGGCAAAGAAGGCAAACAGCATCCTGGGCTGCATTATGAAGTGTTACCAGCACATGAAGGAAGGTGATTATTTTTCTCCCACCGATCTTTTTTTTCCAATTCCAGTAGATAAATACTAGGTATTACCCTGCCCTCAACAGTATAGGTAGTAGAAGAATGGCAGAATTGTAATTACATGGATAAACAAGTGTTATCTTTAATTATAAAAAGGAGAAACCATTTTCGGTGGCGACATTCAACATTAATAATCACTACAACATAAACAAAAACATATTCCCCCATCCCTAAGAGCAGGAAGCACTGGCCTTTACCACAGAACACTGTCTGCATGCTTATGTTTAAAAAGGTTTCATTTTTTGACCCTGGTACAAAATTACAGTACAATGTGATGGCAAGGCATTCACCAGAAAACATTCAAAGAATAAAAGGGGAACCCCCACCCCTCCCCAATAAAGCTTCAACGTAACCCACCCTCACTTGATGAAACAATCAAAAGGTGAATGCACATGGAAGAAGTTAAATTTCTGCCTGAAGGCAAATAAAGATGAATTACACAGTTTTACAGAAAAATGTTTGCAGAGCTAGTAATTTCACATGCTACTTGAACATTCATTAAATCCAATCTACTTGGCTTCGTGGTAGGATTCATGGTATGTTATGCCTTGAAAACATCTGGCCCAGGAACATGCCCCATTCGTGGGAATTCCCAGTGAAAGCAAGTGGGAACACACAACACCAGTGAGAAAAGGAGGATCCAACCTTGATTAATCATCAAAGTGCTGGTTATTTCTAGCTATTCCCATCTCACTGTTTGTCCTGAAATGAACCTTTTGCCCCACACACCTCCATTTTAACATCAAGTATCAGTGATTGCTCAACCAGACAAATAGATCTGTTTGCATATCACCTACTTGCAAATAACCATTCCCATATGAGCCACCAGGCAGAGGAGATAACACTGTAATTGCTCTGTGTGTGTGTGTGAGCCCCAAATGGGGTTTAACCTAACATTGTGGACAGGAGGATTATGTGCCTCCAGTGCATCTACATTCTTCGTCTGTTTAATCATTTCCTTTTAGAGTTTCAAAGTGATGGGAAAGCATCATTCAGTGTATTCATTATAGTTCATCTCCCAGGTGTTTTTGCTTGAAAGCATCACCTGTTAGCTTCTCCTGGGCCTCCTTCATCCCTTGGACAACTGAAAGATTAGACAGAGAGTCAGCAACTATTAATCTCATGATGAGAAAACATTAAGGTGTCCTGGTAATTAAGTGTTTTAAAATGACACAGCTACAGAAGGTAGACCTGCAAATTAACCTGGGGAAAAAAACCCACACCCCCAAAAGTCCTGTGCCCTTTTCTCAAGTGCTTGTATCTGGATCATGCAAATAGCATGATTTTCCATGCCATAGATGGAGACAAAGTGTAGGTTGTGTAGACAATACAGTAAATATTAAGGTGAAACATCACTCTGAACATACATAAGAGAGCCACTCACTCATGTTTTATCCAAGAGCTCCCAGTTATGCTCAAAAGGATCACCATTTTTGCTCACTTGTGAAAATATGTCCTTTACTCAGGACACATCCAGAAATTCATCTCACTAAAAAAAAAAAAAAAGCTTAAAACTAATTTGCACATACCTTGATCAGCATTGGTATAGAAATGCTTGTAGCTGGGGTTTCCCTTCTCATTTATGATTTCAGGGTGGACTTTTCCACTGGGATCTGTGAAATGAGAAATCAAAGAGGAAATGTAGGAGGCTGCACTACAAACATGGTCCTGTGAGTGGATACAAGAGCTGGAAGCCCTACCCATGAAGAGGATTCTGGGGATGTAACTTCCATCGGGACTAAAGGCTTCATCCTTTGGCTCTTCATCATCCTAACAAAGTGAGATGGAAGAGAGGGAACATATTAACACAGAATCCAACAAAACACATCACTTTTAAAGAAACAAGCTGCTGCATTCATATTCCATTTATGCTGAGTAATTTACATTTTGAACAGGTACTAGATAACTGCAATCTCTTCCACTCTCAAAGGAAAAAAAGTTGGTTTTGCCTAAACAAGTACCATTTGTAGAAAGAATTACATTTTTTTGTGTTCTCTCAATTTGCATTAAACGCATGGGAGGTGGCCCTACCCATGGCAGAGGGGTGGAACTAGATGATTTTTAGGTTCACTTCCAACCCAAACTATTCTAAGGTTCTATGAGAATGAATTTAAATTCCTTTGTCACAGCAACAGTGTGACACAAGGTACAAACTGTTAAAGAGATGATAAGAGAGCCAGGTTTATAAACACAATTGAAATTACCAGACTGAAGAAAATTCTTTTTAAAACAATCAGCTACATCAATCAATCCTGAATACCTATTTAGGAGTGCATGATTTAGGATGTGCACAAAACAGGATGCAACCAGTTAAGCAAGATTCCAAATGGTTAATTATTATTAGACAATAACACAAATACAGTATCAGAGAGCAGCCTACCTCAAGGTTGACCATAACAAAGTTATGTGCAAGTTCAGAGATCTCCTTGGATTCAGCAAACTTTGGCTTTAAAGCTAATTGGGGGTGGAAGAAAGAAAGAAAAAAAAAAAAAGTGTAAAGATTTAGGTTTTCAGGTCAGCATCAAAATCTCAACTTTACTCCTCCCTCTGGAGAGCTGGTACTTCCCATAAAGCACTGAGAAAATGGAATATATATATTTAAAAAAATCATCCATCCAGGCTGAGAACAGCAGGTGATGAAGAACTTGATGAAGCAGCATGATGAAGCCTGGCTAAGACACATGTAGTCATACAGGAACAAATGGAATGGGAGCAAAAACCAGACAGTTCTCACCCAAACAGCTCATCCTTTAAGCCAAGTCACTTTGCCCAGCTTGTTTGTGATACTGAAGGAGACAAAGCCTGAAAATTAAGGCAGTTTACACTTAATTCTTAAAGATTATTCATTCTGTTCCATTTTTTATAGCCAAATGTGGGAGAACTTGCAGCCACTGAAGAAACTTTTTTTTGCTGGCATTTAGGCATGGCTGGGTTTTGGCAATGGTGTGACATTATACTGCTCTAAATTAAACAAAATTAAACATAAATGCCCTTAACTACATTTTGAATGTAAAGTTCATGTTGCTCACAGTTAAATGATTTGTATTCAAAGAGGTCATCCTCTTCAAAGAGGTCATCCTCTTTGAATACAGCTGTAATATTAATGCACTCACCTTTGCAAGCTCCACACCAAGACTTGTGGATGATAACCATAAGAGGCAAACCACTAAAATACAAAACAAAACAAAAAAGAGGAAGAGAATGAAGAAAAATGTCAAAGAAAATTTACAGAAACCATATCATATTCTATTATTCTATTTCATGTACATTTTAAGACTTTTACAAAGGCTAAATGTTACAGGAAGCAAGAGATGTAAAGAGATTCTGCTGTCTTTTAAGGTTGTCCTGCAATAAGTTTTCCCAGTCTTAAAACACAGTAATCATTTATTGTAACTACCAGTGAGTAACATCTCTTGTAGAGGAAGAGATGTTCCCTTTGGAAGGTTAGCTCTTACTAAGTTTACATTTGTTCAGACACACAGTTGGTCAAATGTTTTACTGGAAGTGGTGAGTGACAGCAGCTGCTTGAAATATTTACTTTATTTAACCCCGTTCTTCAAAAATCCCAGTAGTATTTTAACCTTCTGAGAAAGTCAAGTTTACCAAGTCCAATTTCTCTAAGCTCTTGCAGGGGGGGTTGGAACTAGATTATCTTTAAGGTCTCTTCCAACCCAAACCATTCCATGATTCTACAACATACTCAGGCAGCAATATGCACTTAGACAGAGGTCTTGAACACACTACAAATTCCCATTACTAGTTCTTGAAATTAAATTAATACACCATTTCACTGCTCCTGAGTATTCTGCATCTATTTTAATTTTCTTTAGCTGTAGAAAAAGAGAAATCTCTGCTCAGCAGCACTGAGTTGTGGACTTCAACACCAGGAAATGTTGGAGAGGAAGCAGTTAACATTGCGAGTAGTTCAAACAGAAGTCTGTCATTAATAACTAACCAATATTTTACCATCTTTACATAGGACTCTGTTTGCATTAAGGAGGAATCATACACATTTCCCTAGAAATGTATTGCATCAGTGTCTTATTGCATATTGCTTTTGTCATCAAGGATCAGTATTTTGTGTCAGAAGAGCTCAACTGTCTGGTACTCAGTACTGCAACACCCTTTTCTTGTCCAAAGAGAGATTTTCAAACTAGATTTTAAACCTAACTGCTCACAGGCCTGAAATACCAACTCCTAGCCAGTGAGAACTCACAGCTTTAGAGACACTGAATGTATTTTTTCAGCTTTATTGTCTTTATTTTGACAGGGGGAATAAGCTTATTTATATAACAACATTTTTATAGTGATTTCTTAGTTCTGCAATACTTAAGTCCACCACACACCCGTTAAGTAAGTGAAATAATCCTTCCTACCTCTCTTTACCATTTCCTCCCAGGTAGCCCTACACATACAATTTAAAAGCCACAATTTATTAAAATGAGAGACAAAGTATCTCCGAGAAAGTGAACAGTTCATGTAAGCTATATTTAAGAAACTAAGTTACCCATTTCAATGGTACACACTTAAAGAGTTTCAAACAGAACAGATGCTGTTGTTTTAGCTCAGTTTTCCTGAGAGTGCTGATTCCTAAATAATTGTTTTTAGAAGTATTTTAATGATGACCTTGCAGAGAAAAGGCATAGCAAATTATTTCAATAAAACAGTCCTGCAGATAAAACTAGGACTTTACTCCATTTAAGGCACACGCTTTGTTGTTAACCTGAAAAAGAGGTATGAATTTGCCAAGCCAGCGCCTCACTGTTAGACACAGTTTGCAAATCTATCTCTTGGGTTCAGTAAGATTTTCTGAAACAGTCACATCCTAAAAATACAGCCTGTTCCAGTTCTGGACCTGAAGTCTCCTTGGCAGCTTGACTTTAGCTGAAGAAAGCCATGGAAAAACAATGTGTAGGGGGAAAGTTTTCCCTATGGTGACAGTCTTCCATGTTGAGACACTATTTGATTATTGAGGTTTAGGTCTCTGTAGGAGACTCCACTTTCTCTGGGATTCAACAGTAGCTCTCTTTTTCCAAAGATGCAAATGGGAAAAACACAGGGCTGAGGAAACAGCATCACTACTAATGCTCACAGCAATACAGTTTGCTTGGATGCTGCAGGGATGTAGCATCCATCTTCCCAAGGCTGCTGTGGCTACGTGAGTTTGACTTGATGATCCTTATGGGTGCCATATGCACTAGGTGGGACCCAAGCTCTGCAGGGTCTGTGGTTGGAAGGCATGTTCTTACTGTTAGGAGCACTTTGGAATGGGAACATAGACGCTGCCGGTGCCAGGGTTCACTGGATGCTTCGGCTCAGATACTGCAGGAACATGCTGGCCAGCTGGGGCAAGTTCTCATCGCTGGGCTGCATCTTGGTGTAGCTGATGAACTGCCTGCGCAAGCGGCTCAGCTCCGCCATGCTGACGGGCCGGCTCAGCACCAGCCCTTCGGCGACGCCGGGGACCCGCACCACCTCCCCGGGCTGCGCCCCGGCCCTCTGGGCGGCCATGACGGCGGCCAGCACCTCCTGCGTGACTCGGTCCAGCTGGTGGAGGAAGCCGCAGGACTGGAGGGGCTGCGTGCGGGTGGAGCGGTGCGGGGGCGGCGGCGCGGTGTCGAAGAGGGCAGCGCGGATGGCGTCCAGCGGCAGCGGCTCCTCCCCGAGCACGGTGAAGAGCGGGCTGTCCCACCGGTTGTTGGGGTCGGGAGCCTCGAAGGGCGGCTGGTCAGGGCGGTCGGAGCCGCCGACGCAGTGCAGGAGGCAGCGGGCCGCGCCGGCATGGCGGGCCGCACAGTACAGCTCGTAGCGGATGCTCCGTAGCTCGTTCCCCGCGTCTACAATCACCACGTCCCGCCGATTCAGCCGCCGCTCCACCTCGGCCCGCAGCTCCGACCGCCCGCCCTCCGCCTCGCTCACCACGTGAACCTGGCGCTCCGGGGCCCCCAGCGCCTCCCGCAGCTCCGCCGCCCGCCGGCTTTTGCCGCTGCCCGCCCGGCCGCACAGCACCACCAGCGGCATCCTCCCTCCGCCATACCGACCCGGATGGCCACACGCACTGCTTCCGCTCGGGTCACGCACACCCCCTGCCCGTGGTCTCCCCGGCAACTGGAGCCGCCATGGCGGGAGGCACCGACCTCCGCCACAGCGGGGCGGGGACACCGTCCCGAGGGGACCTGCGGTGGCCGCCATAACACCAGCAGCTGTAGGAAGGTGCCCACAACAAGCCCAAAAAGGGGCGGCCCCAGGATAGAATCATAGAATAGTTTGGGTTGGAAGGGACCTTAGAGATCATCAAGTTCCAACCCCCCTGCCATAGGCAGAGACACCTCCCACTACATCAGGCTGCTCAGTGCCTTGTCCAGCCTGGCCTTAAACACCTCCAGAGAGGGGGCATCCACAACCTCTCTGGGCAACCTCTTCCAGTGTTTCACTACCCTCACCCTAAACTATTTCTTTCTTATGTCTGGCCTGAATCTACTCTTCCAGAATGTAAATCTTCTTAATGAAAGCCTTGGAGTTGTTCAGCCTGGAGAAGAGAAAGGCTCAGAGCAACCTCAGAGTAACTTCTCAATACCCAAAGGAGGCCTAAAGAAAGGCAGGGGTAGAACTTTATAATAGGGTTCAGGATGGCAGGACTAGGAGTAATGGATGCAAATTGGAAGAGGGGGGATTTAGTCTGTAGAGAAGAAAGAAGTTCTTTTCTGTGAGGGTGGTGAGACACTGGAAGAGGTTGCTCAGAGAGGTTGTGGATGCCCCCTCAATCCCTGGAGGTGTTGAAGGCCAGGCTGGATGAGGCATTGAACGACCTGATGTAGTGGGAGGGGTCCCTGCTCATGGCTGGGGAGTTGGAACTTGATGATCTTTAAGGTCCCTTCCAACCCAAACCATTCTGTGGTTCTATGAAACTTCCTTGACTGCGTCCCATGTGCTGCACAATGGATAATTTCACCTAACCATTCATCTCCTGACCTAAGGTCAGACTTAGCACAAAAATTTTCTCTACGATTATATGATTTTTAATTGTTTTTTCCTTTTTTGGCTTTGTTTCCCCCCAGACCTTGAATTCACTAACACTTAAATGCTGCTGAGCTCAAACAGGTGAGCGGGTCAAACTGGAAAAGAGGGAGACTCAAAAAGAAATTCCTCACTCTGATGGGATCCAGCCCCTGCTTGCCCAGAGAAGCTGTGGCTGCCCCACCTCTGGAGGGTTTCAAGACCAGGCTGGATGGAGTAACGTGGGCTGGTGGGAGTTATCCCTGCACAGGGCAGGAGGTTGTAACTAGATGATCTTTAAGGTCCCTCCAATCCAAAACATTCTACAATTCCATTAAAAGAAACGGCACTTTTTTTTTTTTTTTTTGCTCAAGTACATCAAATAAATGCTAAAATAGCCCATGTAAAAACTTGTAAGAATTCTGAACTGTACCACCGGGCTTAATTTGGTGCCTGAATGCACCAGACAATCAGTTGGAGAAGAAAATTCAATAAAACACCAGACCTGAAAGGTGGAATGAATTTTCACTCATGTCAGCACTGGAAGTTCTAGGTTATAAATTCAAAAGTAGAACTTATAAGCTCACAATTTCCCTTCTCACATTCTAACAAGGAACAGAAGAAATTCTTCAAAAAAAACCCAGTGTCAAAATGTCACATTTTTTCCCCTTTTTATAGACACAGTGTTATTTTTAAAGATTAAGCTTAACCCAGAAAAGCTTCTACTTATAAACCTTCACGGTTCACTACAGTAACAAAATAATTCACCTCAAATTGAGACCTCATCTAGAGATGAAATGGGAAGAAAACAACTGAGAATTTATTATACTAAAGAAAGAAACTGTTCTCCAACCCACAAGCTCATGTCTAATTACTACTCAATCCCCTCAAACTCAGCAGTGTTAATAATTATTATTTTCCACAGATAAATTTCAGTATTGATACAGAACTTTTGTGTTTTTAAAGATGCTTTTCTAGATTTAAAAAAAACCAACATACCTAGCTGCTGCCTCTTTCTTCCCATCTTCTAGCGTTCTCCAATGAATGTGATCTCCAAAACCTGAGAAGGATTAATAAAAGAGAGAAAAATTTATAAAATCTTTATAATTTAACACGCCAGATAATAGGAAAACAGTTCCAGCCTTAATCTTTCCAACTAATTTTATATTCATTTTTCTAAAGCCAACTATAATCCCAGTCCTGGAAAGATTTTCTGCAAATTCTTACAATCTACATAGTCTTCTGAGGAATCCCAGTGAAATTAATTAACAAAAACATACCATGCTGATGAATATTTTAATATATATGCAGATGATCCCTAAATCCCCTAAACAGAGATTAAAACTGAAGGGCTTTCTGATTATTTCCCTGTTCTTTTTCAATCTGCAAACACTTATTAGCTGACAGTGACAAATTAAACACGCCAGCATTTGTCTTCCTAAATCCCACTGAATGTGAACCGAAGTCAAATTTGGATATGGCTAGGCCAATGTATGATCATTAATTGCTCTGAAGCTATTGCTAAGTGTTACTGATAACATCACCAAAGAGTAAGGAAGAAAGCCATTACACACATTTCTCAACGTTACAGTGACTGAATGATGCAGGAAATATTTTATCCCACACCCGGATAACAAGTACTGTTGTGTCAGTTGAGATAAGAGCAAGTTTAACAACTGCAAAGCTGGGACTGCCAGGTTTATTGACGCTGTGGCTGACATGGCACCACCTCATGTGGCTCGAAGCCACATGGAGAGCTGAGAGGAAGGAGATCCAGGATTTGTTCCATGGGGAACTCTGGTGAGGCCCCACCTGGAGTATTGTGTGCAGTTCTTGAGTCCTCAACACAAGAAGGACATTGAGCTGTTGGAGTGGGTCCAGAGGAGGCCACGAAGATGATCAAAGGGCTGGAGCAACTGCCTTATGAAGACAGGCTGAAGGAGTTGGGGTTGTTCAGCTGGGAGAAGACTCAGGGAGGACCTCAGAGTAACTTGTCAATACCTGAAGGGGGCTACAGAACGGCAGGAGTAGGACTTTTTAATGTAGTAGAATCTGGGAGGACTAGAAATAATGGATGTAAATTGGAGCCGCGTAGGGGATGTGATCATCATCCCGGGAGCTTGATAAGGTTTTCTAAACATTGTATACCTTTTTATCTTTTCCATTTCCTTTTTTGCTATTATTTCATTATCTCTTAAAGTAGTTTGGAATTCTTCTAAACTCACAAATCTCCTCATTCCTTCCTCTTCTCTCTTCTGAGAGGGGGGGGGGGGCATCTGTCATTTGAGGTGTCCTTTTGGGCCTAAACCAGGACAGATGATTCATGGCGAGCCATCCAGGAGCGGGGGACATGTTTTGGGAGCTACACAGGGGTCAGGAGCCAGAGGGGAAAGTGGATGCCGTCTCCAGCCGATGACAATGGCAAAGGAGCTGGAGAAAGCTGAACTTTCAGATCAGCAAAACCTCATGTGTCCTCATCCAGGAGGTTTGGACTGTTAGCACAGTGCTTTTATTACCTTATCTTCTTCCCTGATATGAACACTGTGAACACATGTGATGCAACACATCAAATATTTAGTTGTAGGGTAGGTAAGGTGGGGATGCCTTGCCTTTGTCCCATCCCATGCGCACACCAGCTGCACAACAGACTTCCAACACAAGGCTACATTTGTATCAGCTGGACGTAGCAGAGCAAAGAGCACTTGGGTCAGCAGATGTTCGGTTTGCTCAGAATATTGACACGTCAGCTCTTTCAAACACGTTATAACAGAGAAAACCCGTTAAAACAGAGAAAACCCACCGTTCTAGCTAGGAAATGTTTTCTGAAAGCTTTTTTCTTTAAATTAAGCTTGGGTACATTTATAAGAAGACTGTACCACACATTACGGAGAGTTTCTTTTGAATGAAACTCACGGGGGAGGAATTAACCTCAGCAAGGGAAGGGGAATTACTGGGATCCGCCACAAAGCTTTCAAGTCATTGACCAAATTGCATCGCTGCCAGCCCTGAGAGAGAGAGGATTTATCCCTCAGACAGGCGAAAGCCACCTCCTGGGGGGAAGCTTAAGAACCAAAGCACTAGACATGGGGAGAGGGAGAGGGGAGGAAGGACAGGGAAGGAAGGAGAGGGGAGGAAGGAGAGGGGAGGAAAGAGAGGGGAGGAAGGGGAGGGGAGAATGGGGAGGGGAGAAAGAGAGGAGGAAAGAGAGGAAAGGAAGAGGAGAGGAAAGGGAGAGGAGAGGAAAGGGAAAAGGAGAGGAAGAGGTGGAGAAGGAGCAGAGGAACCCAGCAAGGAAAGGAAGAGCTATTCCTGACCCAGCTGAGGTCGGACTGGGCTGAGAGGGAGCACTGAGGGCTGTGCCCTCCGTCAAACCACTCGAAAGGGAACTTCCTCAGGGTTTAGCCGGGACAGACCGAGCCACCACAGCAAAGATGACTAAAAGACCTCCCCTCGTCATTAAAGTCAAAAGGCAGCGCTCTCCTTCCCACCGGCGGGGGCAGCCCTCCCGTTCACCTCCTCCCTACCCCCTGCCGAGGGAACCTGACCCATCCCGATCCCGGCTCATCCCTTCACCGCAAAAATTGTGAGTAAAAGCCGAAGAAAAGGTTTGCCTGACCCTTTCCGAGCCCTTTCGCGGCGGAGGCTGCGGAGGCCGCCAGCAGCAGGCACAGGCAGAAGATGGAAGCAGCCGCCGGCTGAGCCTTCATGGTGTCGGCGTGGACAGTACGGCCCTCAGACCTCCGAGACGGGAGCGGACTCCGACCAGCTTAGGTGAGAAATTTTTTTTTCGTCCTTTTTTTTTTAATTTTTTCTTTCCACCTCTTTTAAAGCCCAGGAAGTGATGTGAAGCGGATGTGGGCGGGGCGCCGCCCTCACCTCTGGGTTCGGAGGGGTCGGGGGAATGAGGGAGGGAAGGGTGGAAGGAAGGAAGGAAGGTGCTGCTCAGGGATTTATTTCCCCGACCCCATGAGGGAAGAAAGGAAGGGGCTGCTCCAGGGGTTTCTCTCCCCGACCCCGTGAGGGGAGGACAGGCCGCATCCCGCTGGGAGTCGCAGCAGCTCGGCTCCGCGTAGCGGCTGAAGAGTCCCTCAGAGACAGCGGGTTACTCCCCTGAACAAATCCCAGGGGAGCAGGCAGCGAGGAGTGTATTTATTGTCTCTTCCCAAATAAAGCCTTTTGTCTCAAGAGCTGTGACGGTGAAGCCGATGAAGGTTCAGCCAAGAGGCAGAGCCCAGTGACACCTCCAGATCCGCCGCCTCTGGCGTCCCCTTCCCTGGAGACTACAACTCCCAGCAGCCACCGCGCCCCGCCCGCACTCCCCTCGCCGTCCCCGCCCTTTTCCCGCCCCGCAATGACGTCATGTCAGCGCAGCCAATCGGCTGTCGGGCTGGCGCCGTCACGTGGCGCGAAGCTTCCTTTCTCTGTGCGCCTCTCTTTCCTTCCTCGGCCGCCATCTTGTTCTTACCGCGTGTTGGGCTGCGGGGGATCCGCCGTACTCAGGTGAGTCCTTCCTTGCGCTCGCCGGCACTGCTCCTCCGTTGCCTCCCTTACCCCTTCCCCCGTCGCTTCTAACAGCACCGCAGTAGCTCGGCGCCGTCCTCGTCCTCATCTGCTCCGCTGGGCCGTGGCGGGGCCGTCCCCTGAGGAGAGGACGGGGGAGCGAGGCCATGCGGCGGGACGCGCTGTGGTGGGTTCTGGTGGCCGGCGGAGCTTTCCCGGGTTGTGCAGGGTTGCCCTGGCTCCCGAGGGATGGAGCCTTGATCCTCTCTCGCAGCCAGTGGCTTGGGGTGGCCACCGAGCGGCTCTGTGGGCCCCGGTCCCTTCCGCTGCCTTTCCAGCAGGATCCCTGTCCCGGCGGCGCTGGGGCCTCTCGGCTGCGGGAGCTCCCCCTCCCCGTCGCTTCCCGAGCACGGTGCACGTGTGGAAAGGGGTTTCCCCTTTATTCATGGGGTCACTGAATGCTTTTTGGGGCAGAACAGCGAAACGCCTTCTGCTGTAAGGTTTGGAGTGTTCTGGCCGGTACAGGTTTTCAGGCCTTGCATCTCTTAAAGGTCCCACCTCACCTTAAGCCATTTGTCTTGGCTTCCAAGCTATTGAAATAGGTGAAAAGCTGCCACAGCCTCGTATCAAAATGTGTGGACCTCGTTGACTTCGGAGCTGACTTATGAATTAAAAGTACCAGCTCTTCATTATTTCAAAGTAGCATTCGCAGTGGTTTCTCCCTGGGCTTTCTTAAAGATATTTTTCTTAGAAGTTCTTGGTCTGTAATTGATGATTTGGGGCTGTAGAGAGTCGGTAGTTGGGTCATGTGCTTCTACCAGTAAACTGGCACGCTTGGAATTTCATAGTATCTCACACCGATGTGAAATCAAATGTCTGGGTGATTTGCCTCATCACGATAAAGACATTTCAGCTAAATAGACTGCTGATAGACCTCAGGGAGGAGGCGTGGCTTCAAGGCTTTTTATTTTAATGATTATTTGATTGGTTTTGCTGTTTTGGTGAGTTTTAAGTTTAAAAAACCCCATCGGTTTTAAGAGTGCTTTTAAAATGGGTTGTGGATAACTTTTTCTTAATGACTCCACAGTTAACTTGGGTTTGTATTTCATTTTTCAGACACAGCACTATGAATCAAGAAAAACTGGCCAAGCTTCAAGCACAGGTCCGAATAGGAGGAAAGGTAAGAGAGTCACCAGAGAGACCCCTTTTTAGCTGATTTATAAGGAGAAATATCTCTGAAGTGTGTTTTTCAAAATGCAGGCTTAAGTATGCGGGCGAGAGCAAAAAAATGTATATATTTGAGACCTGAAAAAAAAAAAGCAGTTTGATTTCAGTTTGCAGTTTCAGGATGAGCATTTTCTACAGTGTAGAAACTAAAGAGCTTTCTTTTTAGTTCAGTGGCTTGTTGTGACCTGTGAAAGCTTAAGCTAAACTTACCTGTTGGTAGTTCCAGTTCTGCCTTTCTCTTTTCCCTGTTGGGGAGTTCCTTCCTTTGTGCCAGCTCCAGGGCTTATGTGACTGTGCACTGAGCTGTTTCTTTTCTCTGAGCCAGCAAGTAGCTATTGTGACCAAAAAAAAAAAAAAAAAAAAAGAA
>VZTY01030649.1:29874-57951 GCA_013400935.1 Turnix velox | reverse complement strand
TTTTTGGGACAAAAAAAAAAAAAAAAAAAGGCATATAGTTTGTTCAGTGTGGGTGTTCATCTCTCAACCATGGGCGGGGTTGTACAAAAATTTGCAGAGTAAGAATGCTGTCTGTGGAACAGTTTAATAATGCTAATTACTTTGGTTGTGAAAATGTGGCCTTATGCAAATGACTGTATTTGGAGAAACTTTATGTATTGCTTAGTAGTAAATAGTTTCATCATCTGGCTTGTGGTAAGGGACAAAATACTGCTGCTGTTGAGTATCTTTTTGTTCTTTTACACTAGAGGAAAGGTTTAAAATTAAGACTATGAGTTAAAGCTTGTAGGTGAAAGCATTTTTGACAACAGAGCTTTCTTATACCTTATAAATGTGTTATTCAGGGTGTGGTATGACTTTCAAAAATGAGTGTTGGGAGATTTTGAGAAGAGCTGACTTGTATCTTGATTCTTTTCCAGGGCACAGCTCGCAGAAAGAAGAAGGTGGTGCACAGAACAGCTGCAGCTGATGACAAGAAACTTGTGAGCTCCCTCAAAAAACTGGCAGTAAATAACATTGCTGGCATTGAAGAGGTATAGCAATAAAATATAAGTGTTTCCTGTTTGAAGTTAAATTTACTATGATATTTTGTTGTGTTTTGGGATTTTGTGTTGTTTTGGTGGTGTATTTTTTAATTGTCGACATTCTCTTCCTCTCAGAAAGTTACAAGTCTGGTTTACTGGTTGTTAAAGTTATTTGATTAATTCTTGTGACTTTTATATTATATGTACCTAGAGAAAGAAGGAAGAGTTTCTGTTAGCCAAATAGTGATTATAGAAGCTGGTAACCTGTCATCTGTTATTGCCAAACAGAACTTCTCTGGCTTGGCTTCACGAGCTTGATTACTTCAAAGAAAAGAGCAGTAAACTCACATTGCTGTGCAGGCATATCTAAAACAAGGCTTCTGTGGTGCAGAATGTTAAGAAAATCGGTTAAAATAATTAACAACAAACTTGCAAGGCTATATTATCAAAGTTAGGTCTGTTAAAGCATTAAAAGAATTACCCCATCTTCCCACCCCAGAGAATGGTAGGGAGAAGGAGAAAAGGAGAGTGAAGGTGAAGGTGTAGGGAAAAAAATACCAGCCTTGTGGGTTGAGATGAAGACAGTTTAATGGAACAGTGATGGAAAAGGAAAATAATAATAAAGATAAAATACAGAAGACACAAATTTACACTCACTGCCTAGTGAATTGGTTGCCCAGCCTGATGTGATTGTAGATTCCCTCCCCAGCCCAGCCAACCCTCACTTTTATATTGAGTATGACATCTCTGGTATGGAATATCCCTTTGTTCTGTGTGTGCTCCATCTCAGCTTCTATGGGATGCTGAAAAGAGCCCTTGACTAGTATAAACACCACTTGGCAACAACTGTGTGCAAAACAAATTTGAGAAGGCAGCAACTACAAGAAAGAAAAAAAAACTCGGCTGAAAACAGGGCAGGTAGTCATAGGAGGATAGCATTTCCTGCAACACTGCAAAGGCTTTACACAACCAGTTCCTGCATTAATTTTAAGTAGGAATATGAAGTTTTCATTGTGCACATATAAAATATGCACTGAAACATTGTCATGATGCTCTTACATAGGAGGTAGAGATGTTCCTTCATTGTCTGTATGACTAGTACTTGATTAAGGAAGCATAATATTTAATCTGTGATTAATTAATTTAAGCATGATTGCAAGGTGCTTCCCAGAGGTCACTTAGTGCATTCCTCTCTTCAAAAGGCAAATGCAGATTCAGAGTAGAAGCTTGGTTTGCCTGTAAGTTTTCGTATCTCTGCTACAGAAACAGATCAATCTGTTTAGTTAAGCTTGATGATGTATATGCTGAGCTACACAAACCCAAGGCAAGACAGAATTCTAGTTCTATCTTTTTAGTTTCCTATAGAGCATAGGTACTTTTAAATGCCTTGATGTGAAGGAAGACAATTCACCTTGCTCTTACTGTGATAGCAGCGATTAGTATTCAAGTTGAACTTGTGGTGGACACAAGTTGACTGGTAAGATCTATGTAGATGAATGAGTTTGGGGAAGTTAATTATGTAGAGTCAAACTTTGTAATTCCTCTGTGTGACTTTATTAAAGAGGCTTTTAAGTTAGAGGATGACTATGCCTGAACCCTTGACAATTTTCCTTATAGACAAAGGATAGATCATCCTTTAGTTTTGTAGGAAAGCAAAGCATATTGTTTTCCTCTTCAATACGTATTTTGAACTCTGAAGTTTGATAACTTTTTTTTTTTGCTTCCTAATTTTCTGTTTTCTCCATGTGACTTCTACTGAAAGAGGACTTAGGAGTTTTGATGGTTGGGATGGGTAGAACTCTTAGGTAGAACCATAGATCAGCCATGCCAAGAAGAAAAATCTCTGATTTTTTTGTCTGCCTTTCGTGTTAAAAAAGCAAACATAACAAACCAATACAAATATGCCAGTATAAACTTTAGATGGTGGTAGCAAAGCAGGCTGCTGTACTGGCTATAGAGCTTTAATTCTTGGTGATTAAGAAGAGCAGGGAAGAGAGTGGGATCACAGTACCATGCCCTTGGTTTTGAAGAGTCATCCTGGAAATACTGGGAGGGTGTTGAGGTTGTTGCAGTGCAGTTGGTCTGTAAACTCCCAGTTCTGTGTGGATGTGTAAGAAGCTTCCTTGCCTGGGGCAGCTTTAGCAAAGAGGCCACATTGTGAATCCTTGGCCAGTTCTGCAGAAACACTTTCCTGATACATTACACAGATCACTGGGAATGGCTGTGTCTTAAACTGACACAAGGCTTTTCTGTTACATCGTTTAGTCTGCAGAGTTACCACAGAGCTGAAGGTTGTTGTTTTTTTTTTAAATAATTATTTTTATTTTCCCTCTTAACTACCTTATAGTCTAGTAATCAATGTGTGAATTTTGCCTTTGTATTAAAAATACACCCAGGCTGTATGGTAATATATGATGCTTGCATATTTGTTACTTGTAGCTAGATAATATTTAAGAGCTCAAGTTTCTACCTTGTCATATGAACCTGTGTTTTATCACTAGCTCAGATGCTGCTTCCAGTTCAGCTGGTGTTAACTCCAGTTACTTTTAATTTTTACCATGCTTGTATTTTTCTCTAGGAGGACTGTTAGTTTTGTAATCTTAATATTTTAGTATTTTAAATCTAGATATGAATTAACAAGTGATCATGCTTGTTCAACACTTGCCACAACACTTCGGTAAATGTTCTTAATATTTTTGACCAGGTGAACATGATAAAAGATGATGGAACAGTTATTCACTTCAACAACCCCAAGGTTCAAGCTTCCCTCTCTGCTAACACTTTTGCAATCACTGGGCACGCAGAGGCCAAACCGATCACAGAAATGCTTCCGGGGATCTTAAGCCAGCTTGGTGCTGACAGCTTAACAAGTCTCAGGAAGTTAGCTGAACAATTCCCAAGACAAGGTAGGTCTCTTTGGAATATGTCATCAGCGATTTAAAGAGCAGCTGAAGTACTAAACACTTTTTAACCAAATTTAACATTGGGGTTTTTTGGGTTTTGGTGGGTTTTTTGTGGTGGGTTTTTTTTTGTTTTTTTTTTTTTTTTTCTAATTCAACAGGTAATTTTTGCCAGGGGATTCTTGCTTCTTTCTTTGTTCATGCAGAGCATTTGTATTACAGATGTAGAAGAAGAAAGTAATTTTTCTTCCATGTGATTTCCTTTGGAATTAAACCAAAGGGTTTAAAAAAAAAAGTCTAAAATATTCAATTCAAAATAAAAACAAAAAACCCCAACCTCATAGTTTTGTAGTGGGATTATTTTCTACCCATTTTAAAACCATGGGAGCATGGTGTATGTGCATGCATATATGTGATATAATTAATTTTAGACTATTACTATGATTTTTCTAGTTAAGAATGGTGTCTGGGGACAGTCCCTTTTAGAATTGTGCACTCCTTGGGGAAGCATTGTAACCTATTTTATAGATACCTCAACTACTGTCCCTAAGGATGGTTGTAATTTAAGAATAGATGAACATTTGTTTTTACAGTGGGGTGTGTTATGAATTTGAAACATGAGAGTACTTTAAGGCGTGCAGCTGATCAGTCTGGCTTTGATTAAGAGTTTATAAGAGCTTTCTTAGACTGTAGAACAGGTACACTTTTCATTACAGCAGCCATACCAGAGTTTGTTTCATGTTGAATATGAGAAGCAATGCTTTATTCTCTAAGTTCTTGCATTTCTCTAGATTACTTAGAGCATATACCAACTTCCATGACTTACCAAAAGCTGTTTGATGCAGGGCTCTTGTTAGGGAAATAGGTTTTCCTACAGTTGTGGCCCTTTGGTAATTGGAATTATGATCTCTTGGTTCCTGATTGGCACCTTATTATCATTGCACTGAATAGGAGACTTCAGTTAGATTTAGTCATTCTGGTTTGGTTTTTTTTTCCTATATCATTTGATCAGTTGGTAACTTTGCCTTAACACATCCCTAAGCATCTGAAATGGGCTGTGCTGACAATTCACTAGAAGTGTTCAATAGACCTCTAGGTCATGTTGATTACTGTAGATACACAGTCACTGTTGGGTTTGTCCCTGTTCCTAGGGGTAGGAGAAATGCTTTCTCTCTTCACGTGTATGTTTTTGGGTTGATTTTTTGGGTGGTTATCCCTAATTCTGTAAAATGAGAACTCAGCACTGAATTTCTTCTCACAGTGTTGGATAGTAAAGCACCAAAATCTGAAGATATTGATGAAGAAGATGATGATGTCCCAGGTAGGAATATTCAGACGTGTCCATGTAATGTAAAAAGGTTTCAACTCATGCATTTAAACATTTTACTTCTCACTTGCTATGGGGAGCTTCATATACCAGGTGGCATTAAAATATCAATCACACTGGATTCCATCTTCTGAAAAGTTTACTGTGCACAAATTGCTTAATTCTTCAGTGAAAATAGGTTAAAATAATTTCAGGAAGATTGAACAGGTAATCTAAATGTTCAGATAGGGGTTTTGGCTGCAGAATTGCATGACTGATGTAGTTCTCAGTTTTTCTTTAAATCAGAATCAAGGGTGGGGATTTTTATTTCAATAGTAGAAGAAACAAAGCAAGGGTCAGTGTCTCAAAGTTTCTCAGTAAATTTTCTAAGTTCTTAATTTGTCAATTGGTAACTGTCAGTCACCACATTCTATCAGTGTGGTGTGTTAGCTAAAACAACAGACTAGTGAACCCAAAAGTTCAATTCCTTGTGCTGTGACACCAATGGCTTTTTGTTTGACCTTGCATAAAAATGCAGTCCTTTGAAACTTTGTTTCCTGGCATAGAGGGGTTTGTGAGGGCCTAACTTGCATTCTTTGAAGAGTGCTGATGGCTCAAGACTAACTGGAGCTAGTGGAATGCCTCTGGAAATCAGATCTTAATCACATCACTGTTGAACTTCCCCTCTTCCTGTATTTCTAGTTCTTGGAGTATGTGTTCAAACAAAGCTTATTTTCTAAAACCCTTTGACATCTGCCCATAAGAAGTGATGTACAAGAGTATAGTTAAGAACTGCCTAAACTTTCCTCTGATAAATGCATTTTCATTAAACTTAGGAAGGTAATGAACGTTGCTGGGTGTTACTGTATTAAATATTTTCATCTCTTTCAGATCTCGTAGAAAACTTTGATGAAGCATCGAAGAATGAAGCTAACTAAAATCATGAATAGTTCTGGAAGCTGGCATGGACTAGATTTAAGAAATCAGCTATGTGGTTCCAAAGTTTTAAAGAAACGGAGAACATCATCTGTTAATAGTTCAGTAATATAAATATTTTGTATTTTTATGATGCTGTTTGTTCAGCATTTTCTGTCAGTTGATTTTGCATTTTGCACTTACTCCCAGGATCTACTCTTTTGGTCAAAAAGAAAATGTCAGTGCAGTTGGAGGGGTGTGTGCATGTGCGTGTGTGTATGTGTGTGGGTGTACATATAATAGTGGAGAACAAATTGGGGAATGCTTATTTAACCTCTTCCCTTTGCCTTTGGAAGTAGAAATAAAATGAATCTACAGCATTGTTATTTTTGATTACCACCAAATAGTGCAGAGGAAGAAGTAATTCAGATGAAAATTTTGTCCACCTTTTGTGGCCTGAAGGCATTGCCATTAAAATTTGAGTTTAATTTGCTATTAACTATTGTACATGCATATGTTTCTCATCCCTGTTGAAATATGCTCATGATACTTGCTATCAAATTTACCTTAATCCCAGATGATACCTTAGACAAGCTGTTTTCTCAGCTTGTTTGACACATTCATTTTTTACAAGGGGAAAACTGAGTCTCAGAAAAGTGTGCTTTTTTTTTTTAATCTTTCTCAACTTCAGTGTAGGGTTATTATTATGTTCTCCTATTGATGATACAGTGCATTTCCCATGTCAAGAGGAAAACAAAGACCTTGGTTCTCTACCATCAGGTCAACTTCCTGAACTTGGAGGTGTAGTTGGTCACAGTCCAGTGCACCAGTTTTTGCACAGTAACAGGTTTTTTCTTGAATAACTTCAAGCTGTTCACTTGGCATGACTGCATTTACTAGCAGCTGATGATCCATTGTCATTCTTAGGGCGCTAGACATTAAACACACGGTGTGAGCAGTGTTTTAAGGTGGGAGGAAAGAGTTCTTGTCACCTTGCCGTGCTGCATGTGGGGCAGTTTGTGCAATGACAAGCTCTAAAGGGATTCTTCTGTTTGTTTTTCTTGCCTGTAACTTACCATTGCCTATAACCTACCTCTAGGTTTGGTGTCATCTATATAGTAGCTTCATAAAACCCGCAAATGCTCCTCAAGCATTAGGAGGACATAAGAAAGTACTGTTGGTACAGTGCAGTATTTATGACCTTTCTTTAAAATGCTTAATGTGAACCCGTTCTCTCAGAGACTCTTTCGAGGTTCTTGATGTAATAATGTGCATTTTGGTATAGTTAGACATCTTTGTAACCTGTGTCAAGGGCAGCTGTGGCTTTCTTAAGCCATTTTCTCCTACATCTGTCACTTAACTATGGCTTAATTGGAACATATCAGCTTTTGGTGTAGGCTCATACGCTAGAGAACTGTAAAAGTACAAGGTAAACAGTACATGAGTTCTGGTGATACCATAAAACCACGAAAGGTGGTTCATCCGAACTCCTCCATTTCTTTTATAGGCTTTGTTCAGTTTTTTCTGTTATATTTTATATACTACATGGATCTTACTACAAAATAAAATAACAGTATAAAAGAGGAAATGCTCCCTCTTGTGTGTTGTCTCCTCCACCCACCAGCACTAGCTGAGGAAGGGCAGGTGGGTGCAGCAGCTGTTTCAAACAGCACGAATCTTTGCTGACAGCAACACGCAGGAGTAGGGAAGATCCTGGTAGAGCTCTAGGATTTCACACTCCTGATACACCCACCCTTCTGTTTTCCCTGTGGACTTGAATGAAACTGTGGTTTGTTGTGTGGCTAGTCTGAAGCCGGCTGCAGATGCATGTGTTCTAAAGGAAGAGATGTTTTCATTAACGTGTGCATGGGGACACTAGATTGCCTTCTGCTGCCTCTGCACGCTTGAAGAGCAAATGAATTATGATAGGAATTGAGGATTTGCATTTTTCTGCCATTTGCTGAAGGGGTGTGAGTGAAGAATTAGCAGCTGCACTGAGTTTGTGTATGGGACATCCCCTCCTCCCAAGTACTAATCGGACATTGATTATTCCTGCTCATTGGTTTCTGATGTAGGAAGCATGTCAGAAGTGATTTTTAGAGAGAGAGATCAAGAGTAAGCATTGGAAACAAAGATTTCTTAAGTTGATAGAGTTGAACTATCCGTTTCCTACAAAATACTCATTTTTTGGTATTGGTCATGACAATTTACATGTTAAACCCTCACTTTTGCCTATGTTTGACAACCAGTAAACTAACAAAATATGCTAGCTTATGTAGTGATAATATCTTTACTTCTTTCACTGTATCTGAAAACAGTTCAACCACTTATAATTTGCTGCTGGAAATACTAGAGCTTATCCATCATTAAACTGACTTTAATTAAAATGAAACCCATCAAGGCTGGTGTGGGAAGAGCTATTTTTGTTTATATTTATTCATGGTGTAACTCCAACAGTGTTTGTACATGCTGATTGAAATGCAAAGTTGCTAAGAGTAGTTTTGGGGAGTGGAGTCCGTAAAAACCTGTAGTTGTGGTGTGTTTGCACTATGGAAAAAAGAACCTGTAGTTGTGCATGATGTGTGGCAGAGGTTGAGCAGTCTGTGGTGGTGCAGACTTGGTACCCAGTGCTGGTAAGGGATTCCTCATGCTGCACTCCCTAACAGTAGAGTAAATTTGCAATTCAGAGTCTTGGTGGAGTGGAAGGAGTGAACATTAAAAGAACACTTAATGTACAGTCTAAACCTTGGGGTTTGGGAGGGGAATGAGAGTTTGGGTGAATTATTTTATCTTTGCTATGTATGAATACTCAAAGAGTGCGCAAGAATAATGAGGATGAATTTAGAAATACTGAAATATGTTGATGACTCACTAGTATTAACTAGTTAACTTTCCAAAGGAACTAGGAGTTGTTACAAGCTCCTTTCTGTCAGGAATTTCACCAGTACTGTTTCAGATTTGTGTGCACAGCATGAGCACTGGAGACCTTACAGGTGATAATCACTGAGCAGTGTATTGATTGACCAGTGTATTGCTGTTAACAGGAAGGATCTGAGGAAGTTCTAAGAGCACAGTAAATCTCTACTATCTGTAAGAGATGAATTTATGCCTCTCCTAAGGAATGTCCCGAGAAGGATTTTCCTGAATTTCCCTGGAACTGGAATGCCTTCCTCCAGACATCTGGGGTGTACCGAGGGGCTGAGCCCTAGGTGGGTGTGTGAATTTTTCCACTGTCTCTCATTATTAGTCTCCTTTTATTATTTTAAGACAGAGCTGATTTATTCAGCAAAGTGAACAGACAGATTGTTCTGGAGATCAAGAGCACGCTAATTAAATGATCCATGCTTTGTGCTTGAGCAAATGAAGTGATGCAGAACAGAAGCATGTCACACCACTAGCCACAGCAACTTTAGGGAAGTGACAGAAGTACAGGGAATGGCTCTTCGCATTCAGCTATTTGCTTTCACATCGAGTAATTCTTCTTTTATCCCTTCCCTTCCTCCTCCATCCACCCACTCCCTTATTTCCCTTTCCCCTCCCCCTCCCCCTGAAGATCACTTTGCAGACATTGAAGAACTTGATGGAATTGTTCAGAAGGATGGGGGCTGCAGTGTCACTGGAGGATTCAGGTAGCCAAGCAGTGAAGAGAATAATTTTGAAACTAGCCATCTGGTACGTTGGGGTGGAAGCCTGAGTTGATCTGTAGAGCAGGAGTATTGGGAACTGGGCTTTTGTTTCAGAGGGAAAACAACTTGTGCATCTTCCAGTGCCTTGATTTGCTTTTATTTCAGAAGCACTGCATTATGCACTCTAAGCTAATGGACACAACCTGGGTGTTTCTTGAGGAAAAAAGAGCTCCATCTGTTGCAAATGGCATAAAAAGTTACACTACTTCCACACAATGACCACATAAAATGTGGTGGGCTGTTGGTACCATTAAACACCCTCTCACTAAACAACAGCTTGCTCAGGTGTGATGTTTTCTTGGCATTTTGGTACCTCTCAGAGCCTCAAATATTAGGTGTCACTTCCTTGAACTTTACCTTGCAGGTGGAGTGTGTAACTGTGCTAAAGAAATCGCCTGCTTGGGGTATTTGAGTTCTTGAAGTTGTTTCTGATCGTTTTGATAAAGCATCAAAGGCAAACATTAAAACAAAAACCCTATATTCCAAGGTTTTTTTACCTTTAAGTGCACGTATTCAAGCTGAACAAAAGGAGTTAGGCAACCTGCCCTTTCTTGCAACATCCTTGCAGCAATTATAGCAACAGCTTATGACAAAAAGTAATATTAGAAAGTATTTACTGTATTTTTAGATTCTGTCTAATGAAAACTTAGCTGACAAGAAGAGCCAGTGCCGTGTGACCAGCTCTCTACAGCCCTAGGGAAATGTGGCACAAACTACACTTTGAGAGCATCACATCTGGTTTTGAAGCTGGAAATTTCCAGGCGTTGCTGATCAGATGGAGGTAAGTGAAAATTTAAAATCTCATCAGATTGTACAAACGTCTGGTGCCCTGATGACAAAGGAGTAAAATTCCCTGAATGGCCTTCACAAATTCAGGCTCCTCCCAAGCACCAGTAGCTGAGTTCCTGAGGTCAGCTGCACCAGCTTGCTCGACTGGTTGCAGATGACTCTTAAAAGCTGGTTTTTAGCTTGCCTTGATGTGGAGCCTGACACCACGCAGTTGTGCATAGTAGTGGTGGCATGTGCTAAAAACTCAGCTAATCCTCTTCCTGAACTTTGATTCTTTTGGCTTGGTAAGCTTGTGGGACTGTGTCCTGAGCTGCAGTAGCAGTGTTTCAACCTGCAGAGGAAGCTGCAGCTTCGAAGCCTGTGTCAGCAGCCTTTGCCTTACCCCCTGCTGGCCAGAATTGAATTTCTGTGGAATAAATGGTGAAGTTCCTTCAGGAGGAGAGCGTTTGCAGGCAGTACATCTGAGCAGGCTTGGCAGAGATGAGCATTGCACAAACCCTCCTCCTGGTCTGAACTGGCCTTTTAACCCCACTGCTGCTGCTGCTTGCTCTGCTTGGCAAAGTGTGTGGAGGAACTCGAGCCAGCTGCTGCCAGGGTTGCACCGAGTTTGAAAAGAAGGGAAGGATTTGCCATACTGATGCCATTCAGCTTCCTTTTAATTGTGAAAGAGGGTTTCAGAACAGCTCACTCTGCGTTGTGAGGCAAAGGCACTGCCTGAACCGTGGGCTGATAAGCTGCAGTGTGTGACCCCAGTGTGCTGTCACCACAGCCACCCTCTCACCCAGCAGCTCCACAGGACCCAGCCTTCCCCTTCCACCCATTTGATCTGTCTCTCTTCAGATGAGCAGTTATTTTTCTGGGCGTCCCCTCAAATTTTAGATTTGTGCTGCAGGTTCTTGTTCACTGAAAATCACTTTTAAAGTTATTTTCTAAGATCAACCTCATTAATGTTTATAAATAATGTAAAGGGTGAGTGTCAGGGGGATGGAGGCTATTCTTAGTGACTTCCAATGATAGGACTTGGGGCAATGGGTACAAGCTGGAACACAGAAGGTTCCACAGAAATACAGGAAAAAACTTTTTCATGGTGAGGGTGATGGAAGGAACAGGCTGCCCGAAGAGATTGTGGAGCCTCCTTCTCTGGAGATATTCACAACCCATTCTGTGTGATCTGATCTGGGTATTCTTGCTCTGACAGGGGGATTGGACTAGATGATCTCTCCAGGTTCCCTCCAGTCTCTGATTTTCTGTGATTCCATGTAATTCTGTAATCTTTAATAAAGAAATTCTGCCTTTGTGACAAGATCTGGTTTCAAGTAGCTTCTGACACATAGTTGTTGAACTGAAAATTGCTGTAATTTGCTTGCAGCATTTTCACAGTCTCCAGGGAGTAATGATGCCACTGAAGCTTTTTCTGTTTTAATTTTGCTTTATTTGCTCTGCTGCCAAAGACTCTGGTCTGTTCTGTGTGATTGGCAGTTGTAATTAGCAATGGCTTGTATTTTTGCATGCTTCTGAAAGAAAGTAACTAGGCCCTGAAATAATTTTTACTTTGAATGAGGATTTCTTCCCATCTTAAGGTTCCCGCAGCTTCTTCAGCTTGACTGAAAGGCATCATGTTTTTTCCTAATCTGCTGGATATTTGTGTATTTTGCAGATTGCTATTTTGACACAAAAAGTGCTATCAATTTTCCAAACACCAAGGAATCTGTTAAGTTTTGTAGTGTTTTCTACATCACCTTTCTCTCAGCCACATGATTCTTCTGTTGTTGTAAATTATTAACTTTAGAACACAGGGATATTATTACCTCTGTCTCTTCTCCTGCCCTTTGAAATGCAGAGCTGTTTTCATTGGCAGTGTGCACTGAGAAATCATGCTGGCCCCTTTCAGCCCTGAAATTGTAATAGTTTATCCCATTACATGGTGATTTTTTCCAGCTCAGTTCTCCTCAGAACCTTGAAATGGGCTTTCAATGAAAATATTCCGTCCACTTTTTTTTTTTCTTTTAAAGCCTGTAGTCAGATTTGAAGGAAAAACTCAACTATTGTTTCTAGTAATGTCTGTATTCTATCCCAAGATTCTGTGAAATTATAGAGGATTTTTGCAGTGCAGCCTGGCCTCAAACACCTCCAGAGAGGGGGCATCCACAACCTCTCCGGGCAACCTCTTCACTGTAAATAATTTCTTTCTTATATCTAGCCTGAATCTACCCTCTTCCAATTTACTTCCATTATTTCTAGTCCTCCAATCACATATCTTACTTAAAAGTCTTACCCCTGCCTTTCTGTAGGCCCCTTCAGGTATTGACAAGTTATTCTGAGGTCCCCCCTGAGCCTTCTCTCCACCAAACTGAACAAGAACAACCCCAACTCCTTCAGCCTGTCTTCATAAGGCAGTTGCTCCTGCCCTTTGATCATGCTCTCCATGAGATCATGGTAAGCTGTAAGAAAAGGTTTAGATATCTTATATCCACATTTCCTCACAGTCCCATCATGAGGAATGTATCCTGAGTTCCAGTTCTGTCACCTTTCTTTCTCTGTCACTTTTGTGAGTATTGTTTGGGCATCAAAGCCATTGCATTTAGGCTTCCTGACGTCACAGCTATACTAATACTTTCAAAGTGCTTGGGCTCTCAGATTCTCTACAGTTTGGGATGCCCAGTATTTTTTGGGAAAGAGCAAATGAACCAGTAAGTATTCAGAACAAAACTTCACTTGCATTGTATGAAGACAGTGAGGCATTATTAGTTGCTCAGCTGTGATACTAAATTGTGTTAAAATTTGTATGAGATGTTTCTTGGTTCAATTCTTTGCCCTTTTATGTCAGCTCTTATCTTGGCTTATCTAAGAGAGAGTTGATTAAATACTTGTCCTCAGTTACCTCATGGCCTTGGAAGCAGTCCCATGAAAAATTGCTAGTACATGCATTTTCCACTTGCACAATAAAACCAAGTGTTAACAGTTGTACCTTTGCTTGAATGGGACTGCTTAGCTATTGGCAGGTTTTATTCTCAGATCTCTCTGGTTTGGTAAAAGCAAGATCAAAAAAAAATAGATGTCAAAGGTGCCAAAAAGCTTTTTCCTTTCTCTCTTTTTTTTTTTTTTCCCCTCTTCAAGATAGCAGGTCCTTGCTGTAAGTACTATTACCATTCTGTTGGCTGCCTCTGTCGTTAATCTTAGCCAAATTGTCTTGCAAGTGTTGGAACAGTTTGAAATGGGGTACCAGCCTTTTTAGCATCCAGATGACCGAGTTCTGAGTTAGAAAGCTTACAGCCATCTCTCATTGAGGTGTTAAGGAAATGGCTGGTCTGGCCTTCTCAAGTGCTGTGACTCACAGCCTCCACAAAATCTCAATCATGTGATTTAGCAAGGCATAAATAAGCCTGGGGTTTTTTTATGGGCTTAATTACACCCAGTGAAGCAATGCCTTTTTGCTTGAGCGGGGTGTTGCCTCACTGCTGTGAAGTCAAAACACTGCTAGGAGAACAGGAAGGTTCAAGCAGAGCCATTGAGTTCAAAGGAAAAGCAGGAGCATGTGTACTTGTGACCTTATTCTCTCTCTATGTGTGTATGCTCCCATGGGATTTAGTAGTTTGTTTTTGAAGGAACTATTCCCTGTTTGCAATCACTACTGACTTAAAAAATTACATGACCATGGTGAGTGTCTGACTTTTTTCCCTTCCTTTGTACTAGGGAAAGAAAGATGAACTCATAGGCAGGAGGGCACAACCTGCCAGTAATTAGGGACTTGTAGTCATCAAGGAGATCTTTGCATTAGTGATATTACTGCTTCTTTCACTCAATTTTCCCATGATTTAGCATCTGTAAGCCAATGCATGTGAGATTCCAAACTCATTCAGTCCATACTCAATACCATTCCTGGCAAATGGGAATTTTAGGCATGTTCTCATGAAGGAGGAGGCTGACACAGGCTGATATCCAAAGAATTTGGTGGGCCAGTGCAGCTGCCACCAATGGGATGTTTTCTACCATTAGTGGAAATGGGTGTAGCTGATGCCATTCCAGTCACTGCTGGGCTTATGCTTTTATCTCAAGGGCTGCCTTTTACATGCTGAAGGGGATTTATGGGAAGAGGGGAGATTTAGGCTGGAGAGAAGAAAGAAGTTCGTTTCTGTGAGGGTGGTGAGACACTGAAAGAGGTTGCCCAGAGAAGCTGTGGATGCCCCCCTCAGTCCGTGGAGGTGCTTAAGGCCAGGCTGGATGAGGCATTTAGCAACCTGGTCTAGTGGGAGGTGTCCCTGCCCATGGCAGGGGGGTTGGAACTAGATAATCTTTAAGGTCCCTTCCAACCCAACCCATTCTATGATTCTGTGATTTAAATGCTGAAGATAGCACTTGGGGATGATGCAATGAAATGTTGCATCATTGTATTGTACTTTCCCAGTACAGCTGATCCTTTGAGGTATAGTCCAATTAATGACAACTGTTTTCAGTTATTGTAGATAGATGCATTTAGAGGGCTCAGGGCTTCTTCCTTATGCAAACAGCAGAAGAGGACACTGCATCCAACACACCCCCTTATGCAAACAGCAGAAGAGGACACTGCATCCAACACACCCCTGCTTTGAAACAGCCACAAAATTTGTTGAATAGTCACTTCTTTGAAAACTGCTCTGAGATATTTCTCATATGGACAAAGCTAACCATTCTTTTTTACTGCTCAGCTTTCATTTTCATGGCCTGTTACATTAAATGCCATTTTTACTGAGCTCAGGTATTTCCTTGATCAAAGTCTTAGGTAACAAAGAGCCCTTTGAACTCAGCTTAGAAAGTTCATTATCTCTTACTAGTATTTGAAGTCCTTTGCCTGTTTTACAGGCCTAGCAAACTCCCCTTAGTCCCACACCTAAATTATCTTGAAGTCAATCTCTTCTTCCCCAACCCTTAATTTGTCAATCACCCACACAGTCATGAAGCTGTGAGCCTTGCTGGATTCTCGGATTGCTTTCTGTAGCCTTATCCTTTCTTTATTCAAGCTCTCTCCCTGTGGGTGTGTATTTCCATATTGCCACACCACATAAGGTCCCGGTTCAGCTTTAACTCTGTTCCCTTTTTCAGTCAAGAGCCAGGGCTCTCTTCCTTATTGCTAAAGTGCTCAGCTTTTTGTAAGCTCTAGGGGGAGATGTTTGCTCATTAGTTTTTTCCACTGTTCAGCTTTTCTTGGGGGGGGGGGAAAGCAAACCGAAAAGCTTCTCTTTCTGACTTTTCAACGAAAGGGACCCCCCCTCATTATCTAAGAAAGAAAGAGAGAGAGGTTTTCATTTTCTTTGCAAGATGTTTTGGCTTAACTCTGCATTTGCACACAGGTTTTTATTCTTTTTTAACCAGTCTTCTTTGCACTGTATTCTTTGACCTTGCTACAGTTTATACAGAACTGATATGTGATTTATAGAAAATAATTTATTTTAAAAGACTGTCCTATAAAGAGAATAACAGATTTGCTGCCAGGTACATGGGTAAAACAACTCTGTCACTTTCCAATCTTAGTCAGATGTTGTTCCATCAGCTATTTTCTCTAGTGTCATATGTTACTTGAGAATCAGTGAAAGTGACTTATTTTTGAAGAAAATAAACCCCTTTCTCTAAGACTTTTTTCTGCTTTACATTTGCCTGTGTTGTAACAGCCTGGAGGGAAGGTGCCAGTGCTGGAGCCAGGCCATGTACATAGCTGCTCAGACCACAGTCACTTGAGACTCCTTTTCCATAACTCTTAAAATATCAATTTTGTAAAAATAATCTTGAATGCCAAAAAAAAAAAAAAGAACCCTGTCATGTGAATACGATCTGTGTAGAGCAAATGAGATGGGTTATTCTTTCCCAGTGAATTTATGGTGTGGGGAATTTCGTGTCAGTCCAGCCGACTGCCTCATTTTTCAAAGCCTTTCACTTTGGGTTTTAAGTTTTCAGTTAAGCTCTTGCTATTTAAAAAGATGACTCTTTGTCATTTGCAAAGCCTGTAGAATTTGGAGGCAATTTGGCATTCTGACATTTTTAATTAGCTGACGGCCTGTCAGGAAAGTAGGTTGTAATTAAATGGTATGATAATTTTGGCCATGCTGCTTTTCAAACTATTTTTATACCCTGACATAATTCAGGTGCTGACATCATGTCAAGTCGATGTGTTTCTCCTTCCTCAGTGCTTACTGAAGGATTGTTGCTTGCAGATCAAAATAGCTTTAAGAAAATAAATCCCAACTACTTCTTGGTGAAAGAGGAAACAGAATTTTAAAAATTTCCTGTTTCAAACTGTGGCCTGTCATCCTGTGGAGACTGAGAAGATGACGTGTAATATGTGACAACCTACACATCCTGTAAGAGGCATTCAAGCATATAGATCTGTGGGGTTTCCAGGGCAATCCAGTCTGGTTTATGAAAAATTGCATAAGAAAATAAAGATAATTCTGATGGCTATAGATCCTCTGCCATGTTTGCTAATGATTTGAGTAAGATTGAATTTGGATTGGGCACAAACTATTTTTAACTAATGAAGATTACGCTTTCTTCCGCTATAGGGTTGGATGTTGAAATGGGAGTGCTGTTACTGGGTAAGCAAATATAGTTTTGGAGAGATGTTCCTGGATGGATGTGCCCCTAACACGGCTTGACAGTGTTACTGTTCAGAAATGAGTAGGATTTGCCAGCAGCCACTAATACCCACTGCATTTTGAGCCAGGTTCTTTTGATGTCCTTTTTTCTGTGTGCTGCCCTGGGGAAATCTGCCATCTATTCATCTCTGCAATCCTTTAGTAACATCCCTTGTGCCAGGAACATCACCGTGCTGAATGCCATGACTGAGACATTACTGTGAATACTCTGAAGATCCTTGCTTGGTGTGTGATGAAGTGGTCTTTGGGGAATAAGTGAAACAAAAGCGTGTGTAGGATATCCTTTAATTCAATGAAGAATGTGGGTGGAGAAGCAATTGAAATGAACAAGGTGCTTCAGATTTTAGTTAATGCCTCGAATCCTTTAGGGTGTACTTAAACAAATCTGTGTGTCTGAATAGTTTCACTGCTCAAAGAACTGATGAAAGCAGGGGAAGCTTATGTTTTTTAACCATAACTCCTTTATCTGCCCTCCATCACATCTTTGCCCTGAGGTATGGGTACTGTATTCCCTGTAGCAGTTCTGACAGGGGAGAAATAACCACCCAAAAGTGTCTAGACCTACATGGGGTTGGCTGACAAGCCACCTCTGCTAAAAGCTACTGGAGTGGTTGCCTTCCTTCCACTGTACCCTCAGTAGTGACAGTCATTTGAGACTTTCTCCTATAGCAGTCACCAGCTGCCTCTTCGAAGTGTGATTGAACTTGAGCAACATATTCCTGAATTGTTTAAGGGAGAAGGAAGATTTACCTGCATCTGCTGCAAAGGTGTGGGAGCTTTCCTTTAAAAATCTTAGCTTAAAAAAAGTGTGTGGGAAAAGGAAGATGGTTTTGATGCCCACCACATGCATTGCCATTAAGGAGAAGTAAGGTGGAAAAGCTCAGCATACCCACAGCATGTACCAAAGACAGAGTTGCAAAAGTGGTGCCTGCCACATTCCTTCAAGAATAAAATCCCTTTCACTGGAGTTTGACTCTCTCATGCATGGAATGATTTAATTAAAATCACAGACCAGAGCTGGAGAGTCATATACGTCCAGGCATAGCAGCTATTGGTTTATCTCCAGTACAACAAAGAAGGGAAATGCTTAAGATAACAATGAGCCAACTGCATCTATACTTCCTTTGAAGTAAGTTTCAGTTCTTTTCCTTTCTAAAGAAAACCCAGCTCTTCCTTTGAATTCAGAAAGACTTAAAGGATAAATTTATATATACATATTAGATCAAACTCTTCACATGAACCCTGAAAGTAACAAAAGGTATTCTAGATAAAGTTTTATAGCTTTGCCTACTTACATCCTCAAAGGAAGCCCCTCAGACAACAAACCAAACCATATTAGAAATATGTAACTGAGTTTTCATGAATCATAGAATGGTTTGGGTTGGAAAGGACCTTAAAGATCATCTAGTTCCAACCCCCCTGCCATGGGCAGGGACAAATCCTACTAGACCAGGTTGGTTTTGGGGCAAATGTGGAAAGTTTATAGAAGAAACATATGCAGGAAAATTCACCCAGGATGGCTGGACTGCATAGGTCTCTCAGCACCAAAGAGGATCACTTGGACTTCACTGAGATCATAAAAACACAGCAAGCAATAACATAAAACTCAATAACAACTCTACAGCTGGACTGAAGACTTCTCTGAAACATGCTTCCTACCTCATGCAGAAGAGATGAGCATCCTCTGCTTCCCAATGCCCCAGGACTCAGTGGCATTCCTCATGCAGTGTCTTCCCTTCTCCTGCAGAGACCACAAGCATTCTCTCTCCTCGCTCAGGTTCACAGCCCTGCTAATGTGGAGAAATTGGTGATGGAGGAAGCTACTGAGAAAAGAATTGTATTGTTGTGCTCCCTGTCAGTGCCTCAGTGCTCCACACTAATATCTGTAAGGTATGTGGAGATGGGATGCATCAGTTTGTTGCTGCTCTTAAGACTATAAGAAGCCAGAAGTAGTCGTTTCTGACCTTAATCTCTTCATGTTGTCTTTGATCCCAACTTGGTCTTAGGTGCTTTTTGCATTATCACAGAATGGCAGGGGTTGTAGGAAGGGATCTCTGGAAGTCTCTAACCCTCTGTTCATGCAGGGTCAGATAGAGCAGGTTGCCCAGGACTATGTTAAGTAGGCCCTTTCAGCTCTGGCCATAACCCTCACTCTGTCTTTGAGGATATAAATGAGGTTCTAGAAGCTGAAAATGTCACCATAGAGAGATGCAGAGAAATTTAAGATTTCAAGAGAAATTGAAAACATCATAATTTTTGCAGAACAAAGATGAATCAGAAGGATGCACACAAGGAAATAAAGAGAGTAGAGGATTCTATAGAGAAAGTAAAATTGATTGTTCCAAAGTGAGGGAAAGAAAAGAAAGGCTATTAAATTAAATTGTGCTGTAAGGCATTTACATTTGATGAAAAAAAATACTTTTCCAGTTTGAAATAGTTTTAATTCATCCTATCTATAATTAACATCAAGTTTGAACTGTAGTATTTTGATTTATCTGAAATTGTTTTGTTCTTAGAAGTTGCCTCGCATCTGAAGTGTTGACATTCAAGGGAGTGGGTTTCTGTTCACAGAAACAATCATTCAACAATCCTCCACAAAACATCCTGTGTGCTCCTGTTTGCTGGTGGAATTCCTTTCTGGAGCGTCTCTGATGTAGCTTGTTCTCAGCCAGCAGCATGTTGAGTAAGCCCTGCCTCTCTGAGTGAGTGCCTGGAGCACTGGATGAGCCCACACAAATGCATGAGACGGTTATTTATGTAGACCCACTTTCTGTGCTTGTGAGCTCTCCTACAGGCCCACGTCTGGGCTAGTTTTGGATAATCTCAGTTTAAAAATCCCCAGTACTTCACCCTTGTATTTGCTCTCAGCCTGGAAGCATAGGTATGTTTTCCAAGCATGCATTGAAATTGCGTGTGGCTTTTTAGAAAAGGCTGTCAACAGCTTGAAAATTTCTTCCTAGAGGCTTTGAGAAATGCTGGTTCCTTCCTTCCTCATCAATAAATCATACTTAAGGCAGATTTTTTAAAAACCAAACTGGCATGAATTATGACTTTTAAACAAACAGTGCGAATCTCAATTGTCCTACCTTCCGCCATCCTCTGGCACAGCTCCAGCATTATTCCTGGACTACTCTGGTCTCTGAAAGATGGAAGGTTTTATACAATTGAGGATATTAAATAGTATCACAGCCAAGTAACTTCCTATTCAACATACGTAGGATAGGATGTAAAATCAAGAGTTCTACAACTCAAGCCCAAATTCTTAATGTATGTTTTTGAGCAATATAAGCAAGTTGTTCAATCATCACAGGGTAATTAACAGGTTTCAACTAATTATAAAGTACTTTTAGGTCTTCAGATGGGAGATGTATGTTTCTCTCATTTTAGGAAAATGAAGTTCTGTAGCTGGAGCTAGTTTTTCAAACCCTTACTCATTATTGACTCTTGAAAGTCTTGTTTCAGTGAACCAGAAAGCACATATTTAGGTGATGATTTCATATCTTCCAAATGATAGTTCCTCATGTAACCACCACAATAACACTTTCATAAGAGACTCTCAACATGGTTTCAGAGACATTTATATGGTCTCCCACAATACTTATGCTGTAAATACAACTGCTTCTACCCTACACAGAAGGAGACGATCAGATGGGTTAAATGCCACTCGGCAAGTCAGAGAAAGAGTTGAACAAGAACCTGTTTCTCTCAACTCCAAATCCTGTTGAGTTTTTTGTTGCTAAGCACAGACATGTTCAGCTGGAACACTCTCACAAATACTCAATCCCCATGGGTATTCACTAAAGGCATTTCCAGTTTCTGGCCAGACCTGCAATGTAATCAGAAAGGTACTTCAGCATTTCCAGGATTTGCAAATACAGATGAATAACTGAAGAAAAAATACAAATTAAATTATCCAAATGTTCATTGGGGGTTTTTTTTGTTACCAAGGTCTCCTAAATCCTGTAATTTGACTTCTTGCTATTAAGGCACTTTCAAACTACCTCAGTATCACATAGAATCATAGAATGGTTTGGGTTGGAAGGGTCTTTAAAGATCATCTATTTCCAAAACCCCTGCCATGGGCAGGGACATCCTGCACTAGATCAGGTTGCTTAGAGACTCAGCAGACCTGGACTTGGATATCTCCAAGGACAGGGCCTCCACCATCTCTCTGGGCATCTTGTTTCAGTGTCTCACCACCCTCATGGTGAACACTCAAGTCCTTCCATTTTTTCCCCCCAGTTTGCCTCTAGGCAAGTTCCACATACTAATCTTTCCCCCCATCTCCTGCCTCTGCTCCACATCTCAGTTTCCAACATAAAGTCTGAATAACAACCTCTGAAAAGCTGTGCTATGAATGTCCAAAAAAAATCACCTTTGTTTGCATGTGGGTTTGTGTTTTCACCCTCTGATCTCTTCCTCGCAAGAACCCTAGTACTGCCACATCCATGACGACCCTACTGCCACAATGACCTCAGCTTCCTTCACATTCCCTGAATTGCTCCTGGGCTGAAAGACCATGAGCTGGGTGGCCATGAAGTGTCTGATAAACAAACTGCCTGCTGCCTCACTGAATGTGCACCAGCTGAGTTGGACTTGCTTCACCTCCCTTCGCTGTGTCTGGCTGTGGATTGTCACAGAACTTGTAAGAATTTAATTTATCTTTGAGACTTGCCACTTTTTCAGCTGTGGCAGAAATTGACCAAGAGATCCTAAAGATATAGGGAGGAGGGAGGGGAAGAGAAAGAAAAACAATTTAATTAATTGTTGTTTCTTTAGGAAGCTTGGGCTTATAAGCTAAAATGGGTGCCAGAAGGAGAGAAAAAGAAAAAAAAAAATCAAGATGTGATTAAAGTCCAAAGCTCTTGTTCAAGCTTACATGGAAGTTTAGCACAGATACAGACACAGATCTTTTAGAGCCTCTGGGCTAGTGTCTGGAATATGGAAGTGTGATGGATATTTCAAGATGTAGCCAGCATAGACAGCAAAGCAATTCTACTCCCTTTTAAATGCATAACCCATGGGAATGTACTGTTAAATGCCTTTTTTTTTTTTACTCCTAGGAGTACATACCATGTTTAAAATGGACAAAATGAGAATAGATATTTGGCATGAAATTACTCTAAATTTACTTATGCATCAAGATGGTGACTTAACAGTCTTCTTCTTTTCCAGAGATTAAGTTGTATCTAGTGGAAAATGCATCATAGATTAATTAAGTGCCCATGTATTAGTGGTGTTATTGTATGACTCACTGAATATTGAATTAAACTTAATACAGGATTTTTAGGACATTTAGCCAAGCTTTTTTATTGATCCAGATTGTTCTGGTGCAGGTAGTACTTGAGTATAATGGATGGAGCCTGCCTGAAATTTAGAGAAATCAAAGACTTGAGGCTGATGAGGCAATAAAGATTCAGGACAGATGCTGCAGGAGCTGGACCAGTCCCTCAGCCACTGGAGGGCAAAATCACAACATTGTAATCTTCATTGCAGGTATCTTGTTGTCTTTCTAAGGGTGTAATCAGAGAGTTGGCTTTTCACAACAGAAGCTGTCACTTCATTAACAGTGGCAGTAGTAACATTTAGAGTATTATGTCTGTCAGAGGGTGGTATGCAAGTAGTGAGTAGCTACTGTATGAAAACCCAAGAGGTTTGGATGCTTAGGACGCACTCAAGACCTCATATACCAGTAGAAGACTGAGTATTTGTATCAGGAACTACATTAGGAAAGTAATGAACATTTTGCTGAGAGGTTTCCTAATTGTATGATGCTACTAGATCAGAGCAGCAAGGTCCTAAATATCACATTCTGGAGAGGTTTAAAGCCTCATATATGATCCCCTATCAAAGTCTGCTCTTGACCTCCTAATATCAAGTGTTCCTGTTCTTCTCTGCCCTGGTTCTTGTCCTTTTCTGTACCTATGCCTGCCTATTTATCATCATGCATCTATTTTCTGCTCTCACCACAACTCTCACCCTGCTGTTCAGAATCCAGGGATGGGTCAACTTTGGTGTTTACCTGAGAGACTGCTTGGCATAGGAAAGATCAGTCTCCTGCCAGTGACAGTGGCCAGAAGCAGACGCCAGAGAAAGTTTAGTAGCAGGATAATCACAGAGTCACACTTGTCAGGAGTAACCTCCCAGCTTGCAGCAACGTATGTCTCAGGCTTCTTGAGTGAGAAATGTTATCTTCATATGCAATATGCTTCAAAGGATTTGCCTTCTGTGAACAAGTCCACCCATCCCTTCAACCCATGTAAACATCACCATCCCCGCGGCTGCTCCCATCATGTGCTCAGGAACACATGATCCGTGTCAGATGATGCTGAGAGGGATGACAGGTTGTTACTTTAGTGCCCAAGGAAATCAGCTTCTGCATAGACTTGTAACCACAATCTACAGCTATGATGACGTAGGTCCTGCTTGTGTTCAAAGACAGTTTTAAAAAAGCACCTGATTTTGACATCACAGTGCTGTGAGATCTAATTTGTTCCTGCCTAAAGTGTCTCAGTGATTAATTACCTTCACTGGTAGAAGACCTCACCTCAAAGTTAAACACATCTGCCTTTAGCATGCAGTCAACTGAATTTTGGAAGTACCTAAACCTAGGATGGGCTCACTTCTTCATCTTCTTTTGTGACCCTGAAATAGATAGAACATTTTCTCTTACAGTCTAAATAATTTTTATTGGTCTTCTTTGAGCCAATCTCTTTTTCAGCTATAAAGGAATTAAGTAATTTGGATATTAGGCTTCAGGAGCTGTTGGACTAGCACCAGAAAGCCATCTTTCTGTATTCTTCTGTTTATGAACCCAAGGACTGCATTATCCTGTTAGTCACATCACCCCACCATACCTGCTAATTTTCTTCTTATTTTTGAACATTAATCTGTTAGGAGCACAAATTCTCTCATCCTGCAATCACCATCTCTGTTCTTTTGTGCGTGTTTTTACATGTGGCTGTACAGAAATGTGTATCACTTGCTATCAAGCTGTCTCAGACTCAGATACTTTACAACATGATATCACTCCCTATTGCTTACAGCACTTGATGATTTTATGCTTTCCTTACAGCCCTAATAAATAAATCAATCTGATTGCTGCAGGACCCAGAAACACATTATTTGATTATTTCTTATTTCCCTGCTTTGTAACTGTCAGTTAGCCAGTCTGAACAATCCAATATGTGTCATGATGAGTCTCTATCATTCTGACTTCTTAATTAAAATGCTGCAAGTTAGCAAACCAAATATTTTGCACACCTGCTTAGCTTGAGCAACCAAACTCATGATGCCATTAAAAAAACCCACCAAATTAATTTGGCAAGATTTATTTTCCACATTAATTTTTGTCTATTTGGTTTCCATCCTTTAATTCTTTTTTAATCAAGTAATGTAGATAATGTCCCATTATATTACCCAGAATTCTTGTCAGCCTGGCAGCTCATAATTACCCTGGTCACCCTGTTTACCATTTTAAAATATCGGTACAATATTTCATCCAGTCCTCTGGAACTTTAACAGTGTTTCAAGATTTATTGGAAATCAACATTAATGGTCTAAAGATACCCTGTGCCAGCGCTTTTAAAACTTTTGGATGCAAGTTGCCTAGACTTGCTGATGCCCAACTGTGTTAGCTTCTGTTTGACATCCTCCTCAGTGCCTGTTGTAATGACATGTATTTCATCATCATCATTATCATATGATACTCATATATCATCTGGCCCTTCCCCACATATATACCAGGGATAGTTATTGGGCACTTCTGCCTTTCCTGTACTCACACAATCATTCCATTTTTGCCATCTAGTAACAGATCGAAGCCATTTCTCAGCTTCCTTTTCTGTGAGTTTCACCAAGTGGTTAAAAAAAATCCTCATTTGTTCTTGACTCTGCTGTTCATAATTACTCTTGCATCATTTTCAATCCTGTATAAACTGCCCCTAGCTCTCAGTGTACACACATTAGAAACACATACTTTTGTCTTGATCCTGTAATTCTCTGCTGCCTCTTCAGCATAACTTCCTCACCTTTGTAACTGTGCTCTTCCTATCCACTTCCCAGTTCCTTTACTTTGACAAATTTCAATTTCCTTGTCTTTGTACTCTCCTTCATGCCTCTTCCTTGGTGCTTTCTCATAAAGATCTGGAAAAGATGTTAAAAGACTTGGTGGGGAAAGATGGCAAACTCTATACCAAATGTCCATGCTATCACGTGGCATGACTTCTTATCACCCTCTGATGAGAGGATGATGTACAGGGAAGAAATTAAGATACCTTGGACCTTTGGACAGTTTGGAACTGCAACACTTGCAGTGAATGTGCCAAGTGGAAGGTTATGGTTCATGTCTTACAGCCTTACCAGGGCTTGGAATCAAAATATTTGACTTGGGAGGGTTTCTCACTATTTATGCCTGTTTGGACAGTAGTAGAGGGAGCACCCAGAGAACCCAGCATGGGCAATCTCCCTGCTTTAACCTCAGGTATCTGGCACTGCAATTGCTCAGAGCAGCAAAGGAGTTTTTATATGAGTTTTTGCTCCTCTAGACACCTTCATGGGGAAGATACATACAGATATCAAGATGGCTGAAGGAGTTGGGGTTGTTCAGCTTGGTGAAGAGAAGGCTCAGGAGGAACCTCATAGTAACTCCTCAGCACCTGAGGGGAGCCTACAGAAAGGCAGGGGTAGGAGTTTTTAATAAGATATGTGATGGGAGGACTAGAAATAATGGATGTAAATTGGAAGGGGGGTAGATTCAGGCTAGAGATAAGAAAGAAATTCTTTACAGTGAGGGTAGTGAAACACTGGAAGAGATTGCCCAGAGAGGTTGTGGATGCTCCCTCTCTGGAGGTGTTTAAGGCCAGGCTGGACAAGGCACTGAGCAGCCTGATGTAGTGGGAGGTGTCCCTGCCTATGGCAGGGGGGTTGGAACTCGATGATCTTTAAGGTCTCTTCCAACCCAACTACTCTGTGATTCTATGGGACAGAGCAGGAGACCAGATGCCACCACCTTAACCCAGAGAGATGTTTTCCACTGTTCTTAACTCCTTTTTTGCATGCTTTCACAAGGTGGTCTTCTTGCAAAACAGCAGATTATGATATCCCTCAGGTAAAAACCCTTAGCGTTTGGTGAGAAAACATTCCAATGAATGGCTGTCCACAGAGGGATTAAACAAAATTATGGCAGTGATTTGCCTCTGTGAGACACGTGGAGATGGCAAACCTCTGTGCTTGCAAGCATTTGGCCAGAAGGCACAAAGTGTTACATTGCTCACCCTTTAATTTATCCCCTTTTTGTTTGTCAGGTGCATTGTGTTTAGCAGTCTGAGGCATCTCCTAAGAATTATTCTGATGGCAGTAATTGTGTCTTGGACTGATCAGAACTCCTCATCAGTGCTTTACAAGCATGACACCACTAATTGCTGAAGAGATAGCAAGTCGGGGTTAACTGGGAACACTTTATAGGAGAAAATAAATTCCTCCTCCATTAACATGCTACTACCAGTGATGATTGATTAGCATTTTTTATCTCCTCAGCTCTTTTCCCATGGATTGATGATTCAGTTGATTGGGAGTATCTTGCATTTTCTGCTTGAAAAGCACATAGTTCCAAGCAGAATCAATGAATAAACATTAAGTGCTTCCTTTTCACTTCAAGTGGGATGGGCAGATGCTGTTTGAGCAAGAAGGCCTCGATTTTATCACCAGGGCTCATTACACCGTATTCACTGTCATATGTAGGAAGTTAATGGAGAAACCCAACCTGCTGGAAAGTGATAGCCTGCCAGTGTGAAGACCCGAGAACGGTGAATAGTGGCGTCACTGCATTAGGGGCCACAACACTCACCTTAGGGGAGCAGAGGTGAAAGGCCCCAGAGTCTGGGCCATATCTGATGGGAGCTGAAGTGAACAATCTGTTATTTTGGGCCATTCCTGACCCAAGGTATGGGGCCACTGAGGCTGGGTCACTCCTGAGGGTTCCCTGAGACTTGGCTGTTCCTGATGGGAGCCAAAGAGAGGGGACCCTGAGGCTGGGCCATTCCTGAGGGGGAATGGAGGTGATGGCCACCTGAGGCTGAACCACTCCTGAAGGGCAGCCAAGGGATCTCTGAGACTTGGCTGTTCCTAACAGGAGCCAAGGAGGGGGGCCCCTGAGGCTGGGTCACTCCTGAGGGAAAGCTGAGGTGAAAGGCCCCTGATTCTGGGACATCCCCAAGGGGGAATGGAGGTGAGGGACACCTAAGCTGGGTCACTCCTGAGGGGTAGCCGAGGGGTTCCTGAGACTTGGCTGTTCCTGATGGGAGCCAAAGAGAAGGGCCCCTGGTTCTGGGCCATTCCTGAAGGGAAGCTGAAGTAAAAAGCCCCTGATTCTGGGCCACTCCTGAGTGGAAGCCGAGGTGAAAGGTCCTTGAGTCTGGGCCATTCCTGAGAGGGAATGGAGGTGATGGCCACCTGAGGCTGAAGCCACTTCCTGAAGGGAAGCCGAGGGGTCCCTGAGACTCGGCTGTTCCTGATGGGAGCCAATGAGAGGGGCCCCTGAGGCTGGGTCACTCCTGAGGGGAAGCTGAGGTGAAAGGCCTGGTTCTGGGCCATTCCTGAGGGGAAGCCGAGGCGAAGGGTCCCTGAAGCAGGGCCGTTCCCGAGGCGGGGAGCGTTAAAGCGCGGGCAGGGCGAGGCGTTATTGGGGCGTGAGAGGCGCCGGTTGCGGGTCGCTGCCCGCCGCCCCGCCGGAGCCGCAGGTCACACGCACAGAAAGTGACGTTTCCTGGAGTTGCCGGGTGCCCGCAGCCGGGTGGGGAAAGGTGTCCCCGCTCCCGGCACGGGCTCCGCCCTGCCCGCCTCCTCCGACACGGAGAATCGGTGAGCGTCGGGGTGCACAGTTATGGTTTGGCAAAACGTGCCAGCGTGCCACCACAGTTCTGTAGAGACCAAGAGTGGCTTTTTAATTTTTTTTTTCTTTTCTGGAAATCTGCTTTGCT
Source organism: Turnix velox (assembly GCA_013400935.1). Classification (NCBI taxonomy): domain Eukaryota; kingdom Metazoa; phylum Chordata; class Aves; order Charadriiformes; family Turnicidae; genus Turnix; species Turnix velox. The sequence goes on along the minus strand of VZTY01030649.1, from coordinate 30,187 downwards.
GAAGAGTCAATGTATGGTTGAGCGGGAGGTATCTATGCATCCGCTCTTTCCTCAGGGTGGCCGTGCTGGTGGGGATGTCCCAGAGGAGGGGTTGTCCCTCTCCTGACTGTAAAGAAATTTCACACGAAACGGCAAAACAACACAGGGCCGCCCGTCCTTCTGCCTACAGCGCGGAGGTGCAGCTGCGGCCGCCTGCGGGGCACGTCCCTCGGCCGAGGGCGCGGTGCCCGGCTGCCTCCCCGCGGCGTGGGCAGCGGCTCCGGGCCGGGCTGCCTGCCGTCCGCTTGCGGCTCAACCTCGGTGCCGCCCTCCG
>VZTY01030649.1:0-28875 GCA_013400935.1 Turnix velox | reverse complement strand
GGGGGGGGGGGGAAGTAGGGAAGAGCGGGCGGGATGCATTTTATAACATCTCTAATTACGTGAAAGTGTGGTCATGGCTCACTCTAAGAATAACTGGCACTCTTGGCATGGCAGGCTTTTTGCAGAGATGGGTTAGTTGCTACCTCGTGAATGTTAGGGTTAAATAGGTGCCTGTGGTGGAAGGTGGCTAAAGGAAGAACTGTTTTTGTCTTGTTAACCAGCCTGAAGAACCAAGTGGCAGATGGGAACGGAGAGACTTTTTGTGTTTTCGTGTTAAAACTATCCTGTTTATTTATAGACGAGGTATTTCTTGTTATTTTGTGGCAGAGGTTTTTCAAAGGGTTTTATTTTTACATGTATTTTCATTCAGTTCAGATATTGAAAGTTGGCTGGATGCAGAATCCTTTGATTAAGGATGGTTGTATTAGATTAGAATTTCTGAATAATACTGCCCTCAGTATTTCGGGCCAGGCTGAATCCAAAACTGGATGAGGTCCAGTATAAATAAGTAAAATAAATTAAAAAAAAAAAATTACCCCACTCAAATAGGAGCTTTTATTTTCTTGAGACAGCATTTGACTGATGAGGTGGTGTTTTAAAACACTGTGATTAACATTTATTAGCAGATAATTTTTGATTGCAGGGAATGAATCCAGATTTTGGATACACCTTCAGTGGCTGAAACAACAACAAAATTCTTTGTTATTGCCTAAGCCCAGTAGTGTACTTCTTTTTATGCAGTGATGACATCTGATACAAAATGAGAAGAACAGCCTCCTTGACCCAAGAGAGGCAAAACCAAAAAATCTCTTCAGAGGTCTGGGGATCTGAAATGGCAGCTGAATAAGGGCCTGAAATCTCCACCAAGCCTCTTTCTAATTCAAGCCGTGATCTACACCTAACGACTTACCACGTTCTCACATGTGGGGATTGATTCTCTAATTGTCTTGTTGCTTTATGTTGCCTTTTCCAGTGTGTGGAAAAGGAAGAAACCCACCCCACAACTGCATTGCTCAGTCTTGATAATGGGTGTTATTTTTATCTGTTAGCTTTTATTAGGCTGGGGATTAAATACTTTCAAACGCATGTTTCAGGATCTGAGGCCTGGGGCTAAGACAGAGATGAAATGCAGGTTTTTTCTTTTAGTTTGGGGTGAACTCTGACTGTGATTGTCTCAAGGAACAAAGATAGACACTGAGCAAAGATGCAGTATTAAAACTAGTGGCCAAAGAATGATAAGCTTTTAATATCTATTGTTGCCACCCTCTAGCTGTGCCAACTTCAGCAGAAAACAGCTTGGTAATTCTCAGCTTTTCAGGCTGCCTATAAAAAACTACCTGGAAAATTATTTTGCTAAAGGGATTAGAATGAAGCTTTGCTTTTAAATGAAAGTTGGCCAGAAAGAAGTAGATTTGTTTGGGAAGAAGTTGTCCATGTTTTGTTGATCAGAAAAATATTTTCATGCACTAATTTGAAAATCTTCCAGATACAAGTGAACTTCACAGAGTCAGGTGAGGGATAATAGTTTCAGTGATTAGTCTGCGTGCTGGTGAATTGATGATCTTTCCCATAACATTGTTGGAAGGCACCAGTTTATTCATAGATGACTTTGAAAGTTTTATACGAAGACTGTTTTTAATTTTTTTTAAATGATTGAGATGAAAATCTCAGAAGAAATTGAAAGGTGTCCTGTTTAGAGGTTTTTTGTGGTTCTTTATGAGGCTTGAACTTTGAAATTAACTGAAATCTGAATATATATGCCCAGTTTTCCTATCTGTTGCTTTTTTTTTTTTTTTTTTTTGTGAAGCTTTGGGAAATAAGTCTGTGCAATCATACTAAAAATTAACAAAGGTTTTTGTATTGATAAGAATTATATAGCAAAGAGTAAATGGCTGTAAGTAAGCTAAAGTGTTGAATTTTAGGTGATAGAGCTTTTGCTTCTGTGTTGGCTACATCTTGCAACACTGTAAAAATTGTATCAATTAATGTTTAAGTGGATGAGAAGTTTTAAATTGTATGTCAGGGATGCTTCATTGACATAGTAATTTCTATGTAAATTAAACTTCATTGAAATAGAGCAAAAATTAGAGCAAAACACACTGTATAGTTATCAAAATAAGAGCACACTTTGAAAAATCAGTGTGATAAAAGCAAATGACCATTATCCTAATACTAAATAAAATATATAAAAATAATAATGATTTATTTTATGGATATATTCTGTTTTTGCAAATACTTTCTTAAGTATTGTTTGGTTGGCTGGGCTTCACTTGGTTGAGACTAAAGCTAGATAGTATTCTAATCTGCTAAGATTCATTTTTGGCTTTGAACACTTGCAGATTTGAAGGTGCCCTGTTAAATGTTTATGAGTGTAATTTTTGGCTAGTGTTCGTGGGAAGGAATGAGTGTCATACCTTGGTTATTAAACTATGTCATTCCTTTAAATGTTAATTTCTAGGGAGAATTAGAGGCAGGACCTTTTCATTTGGATTAATGGAAAGTTCCACTTGATGCTTTTGTTTTGACATATATTTCTTTTCTGAATATGCTTCTTTGTTTTCTCCCTTTTGTATCACATAGATTTGGAATTTGGGAATTTAGGAAGGCTGCTATTCAGACAGACCTAGCAGACTTTTAAGGCAAATTTTATATATATTCTTTCACTGAATCTTTTCAGTATTGTTTATTATTGGAGTATTACAACCATAATTACAGAATAGATAAATAGGAATGTGTAATATTGATATTTATTTTTCAGGAAAAAAACCGGCCTTCATCTAGTACATCAGCATCAAATAGGCTGAAGGCGAATGGCAGAGGAAATCCATAAAGGGTCAATTAAACTATTTGAGAGGTAATTACTAGAGGAATCCAATTAATTTTAAAATATGAGGTAAAGGCAAATACTGCATGGACAGAAACTCGTGGGTGACAACAGTGAGTCGGTTGTTCCTTCATCCAGATCTACTCAAGTGGGATTTGACTTAAAGCAGCAAATCCAGTCAGTTGAATTTAACACAGGCATAGTTCTGTTACAGTGGGGAAAAAAAAAAAAGAAGAACAAAAGTGATAAACTATACAGAAAACATGTTTAGAGTCACAGTTGGTAGACTATTTTTGTGTTTTGGAATGTGTGGAGCTAGAGCGCTTTCTGAATAGCTTGCATGATGTCTTCAGTCTAAGTATAAACTAAGACAGTAGCTGTGAGGGCCAGTGGGGAGGAAGGTTAAAGAAATTTTAACAGCTTTTTCATCCAAGGAAAATTTGATTAATTTGGAAATGTCAATACGTGGCACTCTTATCGTATGTTATGTTTTAAAGATTTTGTGCTCATACATTAAGCTTTTCACATATTCTACCCCCAGTGTCCTCTGTAATTTGGGCAAAGGAAAATATGGACTTCTTTGTTGGCTTTCCACTTCCACTGGTTTTTCATTTGTGTTCTTGAGGAGTAATTAGTAACCTTCATGTGGAATTGTTTGCAGGTAATGCTCATGACTGTACCGCAGCCTCTATGTTCAATCTCTTGTGTATACATAGAATATATAGATCTTTTTATCTTCTTTGTATATTAATACTAATGTATATCTCTGCTACTTTGATGGCAGCTGATGCTGCAAATCTGCCCTGTGAGTCAGAGGGGTCACCATAGTGCCAGTAGTCTAAAGGTAATACGCAGAAGTATTCTGGTATGCTCTGCTAGGATTCTCTAGGTTATTCTGTCAATAATTATACTGTGTGATACTGGTATGTATTTTGCTTTCGTATCCTGTGCTTTTCATCCCTCCTTTTTGCCATCAACAGGAAGCCTGATAAATTCTTTTAAGAATGGTTGTGTAATGAAGTTGAGCAGGACATGACAACTGCAAATGGCCTTGCCAGTTAATAATTTGTCTTTAAATTGCTTTGTTGGATTTGTGTTACTGGTTTGGTTCCAACATAGTAACAAGGGTGGAAAGCTTCTAGTGGAGGCTTGAGGCATCAACTGATACTTCAGATAGTGTTGCTGAAGCCTGGTTTAGGGTATGGCTTTGTATATAAAATAATGCAGTAATGCATCTTTGCTAGTGCTTTCCTGTTTTTAGCCTGGCTCAAGCTGAACTGACATTTGGAGCAGTTAGATAAAAGCACTAAAACCTAATGCAGACAAAGCTGGAACTGCTTTTTTCTTTTTTTCTGTTGTTATCTATGTACGAAAATACTGCTGTGTTGTAGCTTACAGTTTGGTAACTATTTTAGGACTGTTCCCAGCTATTCTTCATTAGTGACAGAGGAATTAGGCATGGACTTCTGTTTTGACAAGGAGCAGTTATGGGCTTGCATTAAAAGGTGAAATGTGTAGTTTATAGCTTAAGTTCAGTGCCTTTTTTGCTAGTGAAGTGGTAGCTGGGAGGAACCTGTCCTTCCCTCTTCCCAGCATACAAAGGATCCAGAGGTCATTTCCTATCAGGTGATCACTTGAAATTAGACCATAATTATGTCAGAGATTCACATGTGCTCTAGCAATTACAGAAATGCCATAGCTGCCCTAGTAATGCCTGCTTGCCTTAATTCTGGATTCTTGCTGTTTTTAAAATCGCTTTTAATGAAAATTTTGGTTTATTTCACTTCAAGTCTAAAAATTTTTTTGAGGCAAGTAATAGGGGTGAAATACAGGAGAAAATTCATAGAAGATTATCAATGGAGGAACATACACTGATACATTTTTCTAAGAAGTAGCATGATGAACTTAAAAGGAGCTGGTAATGTTCAGTGTAAGAAATAGATCAAAGAGCTTTCTAAATCACATAATAGCTTCTTTATCTGTGAATGACACTGACTATTAGAGGAGCTTTTCTATTTCTAGATGCAGTTTTGTAGTGTCAAAACTCTGCTTTGAACTCGGAGTACATGTTGACTTACCTGTTTGCACTGCAAGTGGGATCTGGATGATTGATTTAGGATGACTAAAATAAAGGCCAAGCCATTTGAAGCTATGACTTTATAGTGTGTATAGTTATTATAAATTCAGTTAGAATTGGAAAATCAAGTGCATTGGCAATTCGAGTTGTTATTTACTGTATTTTTGTTTCTTATGTTTCTTTAATTTGGGCAGTGAAACTGTTCTCTCATTTGATGCCTTTTCTTCAACGGCTTTGATTATATTTTTGTCTCTCTTTTTTTTTTTTTTTTGAATTGTTGGATTGTAAGAGGAAGGTTTAAGAATGGCATCTGCTGGATGGGACCCTGCTGCTGGAACAGGTTGCCCGGAGAGGTTGTGGATGCCCCCTCTCTGGAGGTGTTTAAGGCCAGGCTGGACAAGGCACTGAGCAGCCTGATGTAGTGGGAGGTGTCCCTGCCTATGGCAGGGGGGTTGGAACTCGATGATCTTTAAGGTCTCTTCCAACCCAACTACTCTGTGATTCTATGGGACAGAGCAGGAGACCAGATGCCACCACCTTAACCCAGAGAGATGTTTTCCACTGTTCCTAACTCCTTTTTTGCATGCTTTCACAAGGTGGTCTTCTTGCAAAACAGCAGATTATGATATCCCTCACATTAACATCGAATCATAAAGTTGGAGGCCAAAACACTTGAAAAGTGGCAGTAACTACACTTGATAAATAAGACCTCTTCCTAGTTGTGTTACCCAGACTCTGAATACTGAGTTTTCTTCGTAGGATGGAGGAGGTACAGAAGTTACACCATTAAAATATACCCAGCAAACCCATCATGTCAATGTAATTTATTTACTCCCTCTTTGCACTGTAATGCAGACAAATGAACAATTAGTGAGAGTTGGGATTGCACAAGAGGAAAATTCCTTCTGTCTGTTAGTTTTTTTCCCAATTACCTAGCAGCCTGTTTGAAACTGCATGTTCTTCTGCAGTTGAGTAGAAATACATGCTGTAGCTTTCTTCTGAGGCTTGTGCTCTGTAGAGGAAGGCACAGGTATCTGATCTATGCCCTTTGGGGGGGTTTATACATCAGTATATATATTATTGTTCCTGTTTGCTGGGCAGATGGGTAGTTTAGTGGGGTTAAACTGGTGGATAAGGATTGTCATCATGTTACGGAGCTACATTGTCAGTGCTCTGTTAATTCAAAATGAGTGTTTTAGTGTTCTTTTATTTGGTGAACTTCAAAGTATGTGGGAAGCAGACTTCTTAGGTTGTGTTCTTAACAGGTTGCTTTAAATAGTGTGGATATATTGAAACAGCCTCTTAACTGAAACATCAAATTGCATTCATTGTAGGAATTTCATGCTGCGATTTTCTAGAAATGATGGAGGCTGAATAAAACCCCAGTATCCTTCTTGTATTCTGCAATTCTTTCTTGGTTCTTTTATAAATATAACTTTAAAAGGTCATTGCTTAACGTTAAACATCAGTCTACCTATACACTTTTGTATTTTCAGGTAATTGTATTGGTGTGCTGTCATAACAGCCTCTGTATTGCCTTTACCTTAGTTTTAGTTAACTGCTCACCTGCAAAAGACCTTTTAACCTATTGATTGAACTCACAAGTAGAATTTTTTTTGTTATGTGTGTACTCCTCTAGAATGAACATGGAGTTTATTGTGACAAGAATTAGAAGCTGTTTCTTGTGACTCATGGGCACTAGATGCCTGTGGTTTTGTTCCCTCGTCCTTTTCCTGTAATGCCCTTTGTGGTTGTATTTTCTCCTCTTTTTTTGGCCACTGAGCCTCATTTCTATGCAGATGGGTTGTGGATGCAGTTGTATCTTCTAAGTTGAGGAAATATGTACATTCTAGCTCCTCTGTAGTTAATAATACTTTTAGTAATACTTCCCTTAACTAGAAGTTTCTCATACTTGAGGAAGCAGGAAGCTGTGTGTCTCCTAGACACTGGATGCTCAGTTTGTGTATATGTCAGCGATGGTATTTCACAATCTAAGAGGCTGAGGGCTTAAATTAATTCATGAAGGAGCCATGAGATCAGTAATTAATGATGAGGATATGTAGAAGGCAAGTTAACAGTTACAACAGTGTCTTGTGTTTTGACTTACTTGGCTCATCACCAGTGCCTAACTGGATTTGTTCCCATCATTCTTAGAAGTGAGGAATAATATCCTGTCATTAATAAGGTCATTTACAACTTTTCATACCAGTGGATCTGACTAGTGATGTTAAAACACGTGAGGTTTCTCATTTTTTTGTCAGAGAATTAAGCAACTGTGGGTAGGGATAAAGAAAATAGATGAAGGAAGAACTGAGAGAAGGAATGTGTTTTAGAGGGGAAAATAAGACCAGCAGGTAGAGAAACTGGAATACAAGAATGTATTACATTCTAAGAATGGGAGAGCTCAAGAAAAAGGTAGGGATTTGTGGCTGAGCAAAATCAACCACTAAATCAGTAGTCAAAAGAAGTGGCATTGGACTATCTGAGAAACATTCCATCTCAGTTTAGGAGGATTTGGTGTTCCTGGAGCTCCGTAAGATTTCTGAAATTTCTGATTTCTGTATTTTCACTCATTAATAATAATTACTTTCAAACTCTTTGGGTTTTTAGTTTGCTTGGTTTTTTTGTTGTTGTTGTTGTTATTTTATCTATTGAACATGTATTTCCTGTGATTGACAACAATGGTGCAGAATTATAGGCACATAGTTTTATTTATAAAACTCTGAGTCTTACAGAATCCTAAAGTAAATACCTTAATTAGTATATTGCATCACTGAAGCAATTAAAAAAAAAGGCTTTTTCAGTGAATCTGAATTTAAATTGCTTTTCATTTCCATTGGTTAGCACTTAGTCTCCTCAGCTCTCTTAAAAGCATGTTGATGGACCTTAGCATAAATGAGAATCGTACTTAGAAATAGCAGTTTCAGTACACACTGTTGCTATGGATGTATTGACTTGGATTGAGTTATGAGTTACAGATGACTTGAGACTTCATCATGCACTGTGAGCATCGGCAGTATACAGTTAGCCCATGATCATAAATGTGGGAGTGAACTTTGCTAAATTGGACGAGACAGCAGTGTTTTATAACCTGTTAGTATTGCGGGTGCCTATATATAAACTTATTCTTGGTAGGACATGAATATCAGCACAAAACGGAAATTAAAAGTTACTTCCTTTGCCACAGTTTCATGCTGAGGGGAGTAGGAAATAAAAATCCATAGATACCAGAATTTATTTTCAGGGATGCACAGTCATCCAGCTCTACATTACATAGGATTTGAGAAACAGGAAGTGTTTTCTATCTGTCATTATGGTATTTCTTAAATATGTGTGTGGAAGATTTTAGCTAACAAATAAGTAAAAATGATCACAGCAGTGTTGAAGAGGATGTATCCAAGTGAATTAAATTGAGTAGCTAATGGACTGCTCTTTATTAGGAAGTGACTGTAGACTTTCAAACTTTTTTCATGTACAGATTGTCCTTCCTCTAAAAAGAGCAGCTGAGAGCATAAATTGTGTCACTTCTAGCAGCTTCTCTCCCCAGGGGGTACAACTCAGAATTGATGGGCCAGTACATGGTGGCAAAGCAGTTTCCCTCTTTGCCTGATGTCCTTTTCATCTGTCCCATTCTAGTTATGGGGCAAGTCTGCCTTTCGTTACCAGATACAGATGTTGACCCCTTCTAGGTTTTATAAGAAAGACAGTTCCTCATCAGTTTTAGGCTTTTAATTAGCGATTCTTGGGGATCTTAGTAATTTTTTTTTTAATTATCCAAATCCAAGAAAAGTCTGAAAGAATGATCAGTATATTTGGGATTCATTCTTCTTTTATACCCTACATTAGAAAGTGGGAAGACTCAAACTATTAGAATGCAGGATTATTCCAAGGTGAGACACATAGTGTATGACTTTAAGTGGTTTTATTCTTCATATCTGTTAAATACTAACTTTGAACAGCCAAATCACTTCTTCTCCAGTGCAGGAAAATAAAGTCATCCCATGAACATTCTATACATTTTTCTTTAGTTTGTATTTGAAGAAAGTCAAATAAGAACTTCACTACATTAAAGGTACTGCTTTTCATTAAAAAGCACCTTGTAATGTTGATGTTTTTCCATGGAATCCATGCACAAATTAAGAAACAAGTCTCCATATTAAATTTATATTTAATGTTGTATGCATTAATATTTTTTTGTGACTTACAATGTTTTAAACTTGGGGGCTGTGGGAAATAAAGCATTATAAAACATTACAGGACTAGAAATAATGGATGTAGATTGGAAGAGGGTAGATTCAGGCTAGATATAAGAAAGAAATTCTTTATGGTGAGTTTAGTGGAAGACTGGAAGAGGCCGCCCAGAGAGGTGCCTCTGGAGGTGTTTAAGACCAGGCTGGACAAGGCACTGAGCAGCCTGATGTAATGGGATGTATCTCTGCCTATGGCAGGGGGGTTGGAACTAGATGATTTTTAAGGTCCCTTCCAACCTGAACTATTCTATGATTATTTAGTGTTATGAACCCCTACATTTTGAAATGAGCTCAGGAGAGGATTTTCTTTCTTTTTCCAACTGTATTTCTCTGGAAAAACTTGCATTGAAGGCAGCACTGCAGTGTAAACCTATCTATTTGCTCTTCCAAAGAGCTGGGGATAGATGTTTTTCAAGGGACATAAAAGCAGTTATGCAAGAAGGACAAGAGGTTCCCATCTCCAGGTGCTGAGGGCTCTGCCTCTGCATCTTGCTGAGGAAGGCTGGGCTTTTTGGCAAGGCTGTTTTTTGTGTCAAGCAAACAAATCAATTTCTTTCTCCTTGAAATAGTAAAAAGGGCTGGGAAATGGAATTTATTTTCCACTATAAAGTGTTACAGAGCAGGCATCCTTTTCATTCGAGCTGTTTTCTCTTATTTAGTGGAGGACAAAGGTTGATAACGCTGCTGTAATTTTTCTTCTCTCCCTGTTACTTTTGACTGTGATGCTTTCTGTAACGTTTCTTTGAAGCTGCTGCTCTTTTGACTGCCTTACTGCTGCTCTGGTATGCGTGAATGTCTCCTTATGGAAACTTGGCTGTTGACAAAAGTGAAAATAATAGCTTGAAAATGGCATGGGGGGAAAAGTCAAGGGAAAAAAAAATGCAAATATTGGTGAAATAATTAGAGTGATTCTGTTCAGCTCTAGGAGTTGCCCATCTCTGTTTGTGCAGCTGATTGGAAAAAAGGACAAACCAATGCGGCACTGAAATAGTTTATCTTTTGTCAGCATTCATGGGCAGTGAGCTGGTACAGTGTTGTATTATACAGAAATAGCCTGCCATGCCCCAGTCTGGTCTTTGGTTAATTTATATTGAGTAGCAGGAACATTAGCAAATTATGAGGGGAAAAAAAACCTACCTAGGGATGCTTGGTCATCTTGAGCTTTCAGTGCAGGAAAAGGATTATAAGAGACTATGTTTTGTATCTCTAATACATATCTGTTTCATCTCTTGCTGATGTTTTTAGTATTTTTTTATTAAATGGAGTTATGATAATTTTTAATGGGATTTTCTAGACCTAAACTGTTTCCTAGACATTGTATAATTTTAAAATCCTGCTGTTATTTGCTGAGTCTCCTTCAATAGTTTTTAATTAATTTTTTTTGTGTCTTCTGGATGCATTGCATGTCTGCTAGCTTAATTCGTTAATAGAACGCATCATGTTAAATTGTTTAATTTGAGGCCAGTTCCAAAGTCCTTGCCATTTCAGACATTTTCATGTGTGTGACATGGACATTGCTCCTGTTGTGTCACAAGTATTTATAACACCCACCTGCCCTTTTATTTGGCAGAGGGTAGATAGAGAGAACTCTGTGCTTTCTGCAGATTAATAGTTGTTTGAGAGACAGCTATTCAGGCAAGGTAATAGCAATGGAGGATGAGGCTTGCTTTAGTTTAGCTGGCATGGATGCACATTATCCCTACAAACTCTGGATGCTGCTGTGACAATATCAGCTCTGGAGGACTGCCTTTGTGGGAGGAGCATTCCTGTGTAGTATTTAGCTGTTCTACTCACATGAATTCTTTAATACAAATACATGTTCATGTGAAACTCGACTGAAAGTTGCTGCTTCATCTGTGATAGGTCCAGAAGGATCTGTTATGAAGTGACAAATCACTGGGCATATGGTAAATTATCATTATTCCAAGCATTTCATTGCTTGAGTGAAAAAATGCCACCTTTCCCACTTGTGAAAATTTAGCTTCCAGATTGTCTGATCACATAAAATAATTCATGATCTATAGCTGATGTGTATCCTAAAGTTTGCAACCTGTTTCTCCTCTTGTTTAACTACACTGCCTTCCTATTAATGTAATTCCATGCTATAGTATTTCTTGTAGTTCTTATTCTTGCAAAGGTGAGGCCTGAATATGTTCTCTGTATGTAGTTTCCCTGAATCTCCCATCTGATAGTTCCAGAGTGTAGACAAGCTGGAATGTTTAACATACCAGCATTGAAATCTGAATTTGCATTGAAGATAATACCTAGTTCAACTAATCAAGCAATAAGAAAGTGCCTTAAAATGGCTGCAAATGTATTCCTGCCTACTCAAAGACACCTTCTCACTGGTAGCACATTATAGAGGATCTGTTGTGTAGTTAAGAGTTGGATCCTTGCCAGTAGATGGAAGCATTTTTTAGCATCTCTTCATGCTTTGAGCTTTTTCAGCATTTTTTTAACATAGTATCAAAAATTGCTGCTTTTTCAGTCTCTTTCCTTTTCGTATAAGCTATTCCAATTCGTGCTTGTTCAGATTACTTCCATTTGACGTTGTAAATATTTTTTTCCCATTCTTTTTTGTGGGAAGATATCTCCAATTTTGTATTTTTAGAGCTCTTTTCTTCTATTCTTCATCCTCTTTTTATTCTGGGCACGTCTCCGCTTGTCAAATTTCTCTTCAATTTCTGTTTTGCTTTTGCAGTAATTGGCAGTCACCCTCTTGGAGCTCCTGAGGGAAATCATGCATGTAGGGTAGAACCAAAGCAGCACCTGAGTGATGCCACTTTAGGGCAGGAGAAGAAGAGTTCAGCCAACCATCAGCAGAAGAGATAAGAAGCTGTGAAATGCTCAAAGTAAGCAAACTGGAACGGCAGAGGCACTGGTTCTCTTTCATTTATGATGATCTTAGGTCTCAGTAGGCACATAATTTTTTGGTGGAAATTATGCATGTTTTTCAAGTGTGATGGATCCCTTTTTTAGCAGTGAAAAACCTAATAATCGTTAGTTTATTCATTGTGAATATTCTTGACTCTCCTGTGTGGTTAATCATTTGTTCTTGCTTTTTATTTTATTGTAATTTTTTTTTTAATACTAATTCTAATTAGAAAAATAATTTGGCTCTTTTGTCAAGTTCATTTTTTTGGGGAATTCCAAACCTTATAATTTACTTCTTAAAAATTGCCTTTTGTCAAAATATGTTACCTTTGTATTTGCAAGCATGCTTTGCTTTTTTGAATTGATCTTTGTAAGGACAAATTGCTGCTGAGAGGAAATGTTGAATTGTAAACATAAAGCTCTAGGACCTGCAGGTAATATCCTTTCTAAGTGTTCTTTGGAGACTGTCAGCAATTGATTGGGCCTGTATTCTTCTGTGTTGAATAGTTACGGACAAATAAGTTATTACCTGGGAAGAATGGAACAAGGAAGGTGGAGAAGAATGTAAACAATGAATAATAAAGTTGTTCTGTTGCCCTGAGTATCACTTGCCTGGCAGGCTTGTTGGCTGAGGGCACTGGTAACAGCACAGCACCTTTCAGCTGTAGGTAGCTAGGTCTGATCCATTTCTGCTGGTAGAGACTGGAGTTTGTGGTTAATATATGACCAGTTGATTCATGTGGAATGTGTTTGATGTTCGTGAAACACCTGACAAGGTTTGTCATAAGTCACCAACAGGATTGTCATTAATTGATCCAGCTTCTCAAAGGAGTCATGGAATTCTCCTCCACATGCTGGCCAGGAGGAGATGTGGTGGTCATACAGATAACTGTGCCCTGCTTCCATAGGTATTTTGAATCCCTTTGAAAAAGCTTATCATTCTGAAGCTTTTCACCACAATTAAATTTTTTCTCACCTCCATTTTTGCATGTGTATGAAGCCTGTCTGAAGAACCTTGTCATCTACTAATTTGCCCTGTTTCCGAATGGTCAAAATTAATCTTGGCTTATGGAGGTAGAAACATACATGGCATGAAAAATTTTACTTGCATGCAGGAATGGTTCCATTGGCACACAAAGCTGTGGGATTTTATTCTTAGTTTAGAAACAGCACTACTAGGAGTGCTACTGTTCAGTTCATTAGTTTCCTGGAATTATTACTGTAGCTTATTTCTGCAAAGAACAATAAACAACCTTGGGAAAATTATAGTATAACACTGGCTATCACTTTCACACACAGGGAACTGATTATTTATTTTTAGCTCTGATTATTCTGCTGGAGTTTTAAGAGTTTGAGGGTTTTTTCCTACCATATGCTGCTTAATCAGGACACTGATAAGTATTTCAATTGCCTAACAGGTCAAATACCACCACCAGCAAGCCTTAAAACATGAATATAACTTATCTAAGTCCTTGTTTCACTGTTTGTCATAAACTCATCTCTTTTCTTTGCCCATGGCTATGCTGGATTTATGAGCTGTGTTGACAGTTAGGATGCAATGTGTGAAAAGAACCACACAACCTATAGAAATGTTGTAGTTCAGAGAGCAAGACGGTTTCTTCTGAAGACTCTTTCTTTGCTTCTATCCTCCCTGCTTTTGAAGGTTTATGCTTTTGTGGTTTTTAAGAAGCCTTTTGGAAATGAAGGTAGCCTGGGATTGTGGGGGGGAGTAATTTGAAGACAAACAGTTGTTTAGCAGTAACAAAATCAGTGGGAAGCTGATGAATACAGTTGATGGAATTCAGAGGGCTGTGAATTTTTGTCAAGTATCGAAGCTACCAGCTCTTTATTTCTGGAAGGCCTATTGTAGTGTAATATAATTAACTTCAGAGGTTAGTTTTATAAATTAAGCTTTACGGTCAAAGTCATTAGGAATACAAGGACACTTGAATTGCTGTCTCACTCTGTGAGTTTACAGAATAATAGTAGGTAGAAAGCAATGTGTTTTTTATTAGCAGCTTTTTTTCACCATGATATTGGAGTGCAGTAGGGGCACGGTGCATAGATCCCTGAATTTAAAGCTGCAAATGTAATCCAAAATTGAAGGCTTGCAGTGTTTGCCAAATGTGTCTGTGCTAGCTGCAGTCGTCGGATGAAAAAACATGGATTGTGGCAGAATTACCAATCATAAAATTCGTGTTTATGTTTTCTTTCCAGGATCAAGTAGAACAGACTGATTCAGCAGAACTGGCTGGTTGTGCTGCAGTCATCATGAGTAGGCACAGGGTCATTCATTTCTTAACGTATGTATAAGAGAAAAAGGTAAGAGGCAAATTTTGCTTTAAAATACAATAATTCAGCCATGTGTACTTAAAATGCATGCATTTTTCTGTATGCTTAAGGATATATAACTATATACATCCACCTCTCTATATGGATATGTAGCTTAGATAGAGGATAATGGAGTATTTTTAGCATTTTGTTGTTTGGGTTTTTATTGAGAGTAATTGCCTTGTTTTAGAGCAAAGATGTGTTGTATTTTGATCATGGGGGAAAGTGAGCACAGTCTTTCTTCCTCGGTGGGTGCTGTAGGCAGATCTCATCAGTTAAAAATACAGCTATTGCTGAACTCTCTGAACAAGCTGTTCATTACAGCAAAGGTACTTGACTTCTTCCTCCCGGTGGCAAATAATGCAAAGATCACTAAAGGAAGCTGGAACAATATGTGGACCTGACTATTGTTCCTTGGGGTTAAAGGAAATCCTCAGGAGCACTATATCTAATAAATTAATTTATCTAGTTAATATGTAATTCCATACTGTCATGCTATGGTAAAATGACATTTTCTGTATTTCTGATTTTTATCAGGGTGAATGAGCAATGTTTGGTTTCAGTTTGATTATCCTTGTGACTTTTATCTTAGGAATCTTTCATATGTATATATATATTTTGGTGAGAATGATAAATAACTACTTGGGTATTTTGTTCAGTAAGAGTTTTCTGAAACATGTATGTTCACAGTTTCATATTGAAAGAGTAGGTCTGCACAGGACAGTATTGAAAGTCCTGAGATCTTATTCTGGTTCTTTACATGATGTCTAATTTTTAAGCCTTTGCTATCAGAATAATAATGGCATGTGGGTGTTACAGAGTCAAGAAAATTTGAAAGACCTTAGGGCTGTCAGTTCCAGTGTGAAAAAAAAAATCTTGAGGTTATTTTAGGATGTGCAGTGCGGAAGATCATGGATTATGTAATTCCTCATCCTTGAGACCAAAACAAATGTGATTCTTGCCTCTCTGCAGGTGTAGTGCAAGGCTCTAGCTCTTTGTACAGGTCATTTCCCAAGAGGGAGCTGACATGTGGGATATCTGAGCTGTCTTGAGAAGCCATCTACAAATTAAAGCCTGTTTTAACTTACCATCTAATCTTAAGGAAGGTTTTTCTGTCCTTTACTTCTGTCTTTCTTTCCCCCCACTAATCAGTTAAACTTTCTCTTAAGGCTAAATGCTGTGATGAGTAGGAGAGTAATTTTGGATGCAAAAAACAGATGTTCTAGTATGTGCAGAGCTTGTAAGCTTGATAAAGCATAAGTTTTAGACATGAAGATGATGATAAATCTATACTGTTGCATGAAGTGACTGATATGTAAACCACAGGGTTTCTGAATTACACGAGCTCTGATACTGCAGGAGCTTGAAGATAATCTGGTTGACAGGCTACAAATTTTTATTAGCTTTTTGCTATGAAAGACAGGAAATGACTCTGCAAGTGACCCTGGGTTTTAGACTTACTATAGCAGTGGATGGTAGCCATTGAATTCCTTTTTAGATATAGAAATAAAAAAAGAATGTGCTATTTAATGGGGGGTTTAGCTATAACTAGTCTTCTCTGCCAAATAGGACTGTATTTTAAAAAAAAAAAAATTATGCTTTTCCCTGGATTTATGTCTCCTTTTCTTTGCACTGGCACAATATCCTCTTCTTCATACTGTTCATCTCATTATACACTAATTTATTAAGTGTCTCCTTTTTGGCAGTGTGCAACTAAAAACTGCCTTTGAGATTTCTTCCTTATTTGCTCATGCTTTATTCTCACTTTTCCAGAGCTTGAGTTGTATGTTTGCTTGTCAGTTTCTCACCATGCAATGACTTGGATAGCTGAGTAATAGTAAAGAGTTTTAGAACTATCAAGGTTTCTTTAAAAATGTAATTTCAGCTTTCAGACTAGAAGGAAGTTTGTGACTAGAATAATTCTTACACTGTTCCACGCTTTTGTGTTGGTATAGTGGTTGCAGTCAAAATTTCCAAAGACCAGTAAAAGGATATATTTCTTTTTGAAATTGGTGAATATTTAATAAAATTAAATTCTAAACAACGGAGAAAACAACTATCCAATTATTGTAGCATGTGTTAGAGGATGTTCTGTTTTCTGTATTGATCTTGAGTTTGAATATTAGCTCTCTAACTGGCAAAAGGATGAGTTTCTTACCATGTACTGGTCAAGAAGCATTGTGGACTTGCCATCCTTTTCAGTCAGGAAGAATATAGTGAGGACCTCTATGGGTTTGGCAGTATGTCTTTCCCTTGGGTAGAAACTTCTAGAAAAGCTTAGATTTTAGACATGAGGATTTGCATCTGACCTTTTCTGAGAAATACCTACTTGCATAGATAGTGAGATCCCCTTTAGAGTGGTTGTCAGATTATTGACAGTGGGCTTTAAAGATTCTCCATATATCCTGGTTCATGGGTACATAAAATAACAGTAATGACATGAAAAGTAATTTCTCATCATTTTGAACAGTGAGCATCCATCAGTCTGGATTCTTGCTCACTGCATGTTTGCACACCAGTATTTGAGCTTCCAAATTCATGTGGTGATGTATATTTCTTTCTACTTAGGATTTTTTTTTTAATTATAGAAAAAAATCCTGTCATATTTGACCAAATTTAAGCTTGCAAGCACTAAACCTTTAAAAATTAGTTAATACAGATGTTAATGACACTAATTCCATGGAGATACTGTGAAGTATTGACCTCATTGAGATTGTAAGGGAGTAGGAACAAAATTCTAAGTCTTTATCTGTTCTTGCTATTGTTAATCATGTGGTCTCCTCAGTCTTAATATTTGCATTTTTCTAATGTTATAAGATAGCACAATACAAAATTAAAAAGCCAGGTCCTTCCTATTGTCAATAAAACTGATTATATTTATTATGAACTTCTAATGTTGCTTTCCTTGGTTAGATGTATCTTGTTCCTGATTTGAATGACAGTGAAAAATTCAGACCATGTTAGGAACAAATGTGGTTTTCTTACTGTACTGTGCATAAATTAGATTTAGTTCAGAAGTAATTTTATCCTTCAGTGAGGTTTTGAAGTTGTGTGAATGGTCAAGTCTGAATTTACCTAAACGTTTGAAAGCTGCATAAAATGCAGTCATGCAGGGAGTTACTTAAAAATGTGTTTTCAGCAGCTCTTTAATCAGCATAGTGTTCCCTCCTCACCAGCTTGCTTGTCAGTAATCATTATCTTCTCTTAGATAAACAAAACAAAACAAAAAAATCAATGCTTTGTAGCCTGTTTCTTCAGGGCCATCCATATTTCCAAGTTCATGTTTATATCCTAGTGAATGCCTTGTCTGGATGAGCTTTTTCATGATAGAAGTACATGAAAATCTGTGTGAGGTGCCTTCAGACAGCATCACAGTTTAATTTCTGAACACAAAAATTTTTCATGACCCTTTTCAGTCTTGCAGAGCTTCACTGATGAATATTCTCTGTATCATTGACCTCAATAGCAGGACTTTGCCAAGGAATAATTATTAACAACTTCATCAGTTGTTTGCTAGACTGGAACGTTGTCATTAGGGTGTAAATTAAATACATGATAAATGGATGAGAAATTATAGGGCATTTTGTACAAAACAGTCCTAGTGTAGTTAGTTAATTTTGGTGGTCTAGGATTCTGAATTAAAAAAAAAAAATCAAGTGAAATATTCATTGGGACAGGTTCTAATTAACCTTTCAATATCTGATGTTTACTGAGCTGGTAAGGATGCTTCCTATTAAGGAGTTGAAATGAGGTGGAGAGAAAGGTACAAACTCTTGCAGTTTGGATGTAATTTGAATGAATTTAGTATTTGTATATCTAAGGAAAAGCACCTACCTTTTAAAATTGTTTAACTGAAATGCATGTGATAAATGTAATTGTTTCAGTTAAAGTGGTATGAAATCCTTTTAATACAATTACTTAGGCAAATTAGGTAACTGAGGAGGACTTGTAGATCTAAGGGATCAAAGAGTACTGTCACAGTTATAGGTCAGAACCTGTCAGAGTGTAATATTTTGTTATAATCTTTGCATCCATGTGCAGTAAATGATTGGGGAAATAATCTGTTTTCCTTGCAGAAGGACAAATCTGCAAATTTGTAACATGACAAGTCTAGCTTAATTGAACTTCTCTGCAAAATTTCTCTCACTTTTTTGGGTGGTGCTCCTTGCAATTTCTAAAGCTGCCATCACACTGATTTGCTTAAAATTTTTCTGTTTGTATATATATTAAAAAAAAACCTGATTCTATTAAGTAGCTATGTATTTATGTTGTAACATGTACATCTTTTAAAAACACCATGTGTCAAATTTGAGGTTAACTTTGGAAACTTGAAGACTGCATTTTTTTTATATTATAATGCATCATCTTTTTTGACCCATAAGCTGACTGTGGCTATTGCCCACAGCAAACACTCAGCTGTATTTGCTGTTGTAGCAGTTGAAATTAAACTGGTTAATGTTTTCCTCTAGTCCAGATACTGTGGAAATAATGTTAGAGCTTTAAATTGGAAACATCCTCTGACGTGTTTCTTGTGTCTGTTGTATCTCTGGGGTAAAAGAGCAAGTTTTAAATTGACTGGAGTTTAGCTGTCAGGTCTAACACTACTCCCTACTGCAAAATAAGGTTCTCACCCTCTCCTCCTCCATTCTGTATTTCACAATGCTGAGAGCCAACTTTTTAAGAGAATAAGGCTGTTTTGGATGATATTCAGAGAACAGATCGAAGTCTCTCTTAATGGTATATAGGTTATGGCACATATTTCTCAGTGAAAATGTCTTCGCTGGTAGTGAATTTTAAAAAAAAAAAAGAATCAGGGTGACTTGTTGCTACAAGCTTTTGGTAGGAAGAAGACCATATTCCTACACTTAGGGCTAAAATTATATTTATTACATGATGTTTTAGAAAGTTGTTTAATTACTTAAGCTTGGTTTTGCTTTGCTTCAGTGGTTTGTTTGTTTTTTTTTTTTCCATTTCTCCCTTGTCATCTTCCTTTCTAGCCTGAGAGCATCATCTTTTGATGAGACAATTTGCTTGTGTGCATTTTGCTAGATTTCCAGTGCCTGCCTTTCAGGGAAACAAGGATTATTAAAGCAGGCATTTTGAGAGCTAGCACAATTCGAGTAACACCCATTAAGCACACTTTAACAACTTTTACAAGTATGAATCTTTGAAGCATCTCTGGGAAATGAGGAGTGACACAGAATACTGCTAGCCTCGTTGTACATTAAAAAATCAAAAGCACTGAGAGTTTAAGCTACTTGTTCAAAGCCACATGAGCTAATCGGAGGTAGCACACAACTGACAGCCTGATCTTCAGCTTGTTAGTTGGCTTTCTGCTTCTCTGGACTGTTATTTTCTGACTGGAGCAATTGCAGCAATTTTGTTCTTACAATTATGGTGAATCCTGATGATCAGACACATTCATGTGGCAACACCACCTTTAAATTATGGTATCATTTGGAGTTTGAAATAACTTTAAGCTGTTGCTGTGTTTGATGACAGTTCTGTTTAAATGTTTGAGTGCAAGGCAGTGATTTTCTTGCATGTAAGAAGTTGAAGCAGTGCCTTCAGATGCTTGATAATGTGCTTTGAGGGCAAACTGATGTCTAGTTAAACATATCCCTAATCATATGTTACAGTGACGCTGCTTCAAGTTTTCTCCTTCTCCCTGATTTTCTCCCTCTCCCTGTTTTATGGTGGGGAAAAAAAAATTGTTATCTAAATAATGAAAACTGCACTGATATGTAATGAAAACAAAAGCTTGAGATAGGAGAAAAACAGTTTCCTCTATAGGTAGCATTTTACAGGTCCTGAGCAAACAGAGGAAGAGCTATATGATTTGCATTTTTGTTACTTTCCCATAAAGAGAAGTTTCTGAGCAGTCAGGGAGATTTGAGTCTGATGTGCTGCCTGTCTATAACCTTCTCCCAAATGCTGAAAAAAAATCCTTTTACTTTGGCCTCTCAGTAAGATCTGTCACACTAAATGGAAAATGCATTGAATTTAGAATCGAGACAAAGTGCATGTTGTTTTAAAAGTTTTGTGGTGTGGAATGCATTTTACTCTTGAATTGACTTGGATTTGCAAACTTACTTAGCTTAGTATTCTTTTATGTGAAAAAGAGCCTATGTTCTTCAAATGTTGCTGCACACACCTGGTTCACATCAGCACATTCACTTTTTTGTTTGTGTGTGGCAGGATTTTTAGCAACATTATTTTCCAAGTGTTTGCGAATACTTTAACCTTAAAAAAAAAAAAAAAAGGTTTTGCTTAAATTTTAACATTTAAAAAAACATTTGTGAACTTAAGAGCTGGAAGCAAGTCCGGGGAGATTGTACATCTGAATTAAGGAAGTTTAAGCACAAAAATAACTTTTATTCCTGCAAGATTCTTTGATTTATACATGTAATGTATGTAAAAATTTGATTTACGAAGGACTGATTTTCTCCTTAAAGTAAGGCAATGCGTAGCAGAATATGGAAGGTTAAGTATCTGATTGTGATTTGTTCTTTGGCAGGTTCAGACAAGAATCTGATGGTCTTTCCCTAACAAATGGAGAACTATTTCCAGGCAGAGGCATATAACCTCGATAAGGTTTTAGATGAATTTGAGCAAAACGAAGGTGAGTCATTTGGAACAAGACTGTAGATGCACATTAGATGTATTCTACAGAGAACCCCATTCAAAAAGGGGGGATCTGTGATAGCCTTTTTGGCTTTGGGTTGCTACAGACTTTGTACAGACATCTGCTAATTTTGCATAGTGGGCTTTCAGTATTTGTTAGTATTCTCTTCTATTTCCATTCATCTTGTTTGTATTTTTAAAATTTCTCACTCTTTTCCCATATTTTAAAGAAAGATTTTGTGAAACTTAAGGGCAATCTTTTAATAATTTATTTTAAACAAACTAGGCAAAATTTATTTTAAGCTGCTTTTGCCGTCTCAGGAGACTCAGGCATAGAAATGTTTTATTAGGTCACATAAATCATATACTGAAAGTTATCATATTTGAAATATTACAGGTTTTTTTCTTTGTCTAACTGCTACTTCTCTGCTGTCAAGGAAGTTGATAATTTTATGGGAATGAGAATCTTTCTAGGCATTTCTAGTTGTCTGAAATATATTAATCAATAGTTGTTAAAGTTGCAAATTCAGTCTGATACTAATTGGTGCATCTCTAAACTTCTTCAGTTCCAAGAACATTGTGCAAATAACACTACCTGAGGGGTACCTGAGTGGGTCCTACAGGAAGGCAGGGGAAAGAATTTTTAACATGATATCAGATGGGAGGACTAGAAACCATGGATGTAAATTGGAGGGGGGTAGATTTAGACTTGACATAAGAAAGAAATTCTTTACAGTGAGGGTGATGAAGCACTGGAACAGGTTGCCCAGAGAAGTTGTGGATGCCCCCTCTCTGGAGGTGTTCAAGACCAGGCTGGACAAGGCACTGATCAGCCTGATCTAGTGGGAGGTGTCCCTGCCTATGGCAGGGGGGTTGGAACTCGAT
The DNA here is from genome assembly GCA_013400935.1 of Turnix velox. NCBI lineage: Eukaryota > Metazoa > Chordata > Aves > Charadriiformes > Turnicidae > Turnix > Turnix velox. Next base: position 7,010 of record VZTY01030649.1, on the reverse strand, counting down.
GATCTTTAAGGTCCCTTCCAACCCAAACTATTCTATGATTCTATGACTAGTAATGGTTGATCAAGGATGTTAGTTCTGGCAAGGTGTTGTACTATTGTACCTGTATTTGAACATATTTGTATTTGGGGCATCTAGATGCAGCAGAGTTAACAAAACCTGTAGCATTAATAAGTTCTCTTATTTCAACACTTTTTCAGATGCCACTGTTTCAACTGCCCTGTTGGGTGCAAAGTGGAATCAGATTTTAGATCCACCTTCTCGTTGTCTGTCATTTAACCCTTCTGTGGCCAATGTGAATGAAGCTTCAACTCCTGATGAATGTCAACAGAGAGTCAAGTCTTTCTCCTCGTCTCCTTCAGTGACACCACCACCAACAGAAGAAGGGGATCACTGTGCTAATGGAAAGGATTTTAGCATAAACCCAGAGACTCCCATCATGTGGATTGACCATCAGGCAGCAGCAGACGATCAGTTGATAAAAAGAAATAGTCATGGGGATGATGAGTGTAACACCGTGGAAGCAGGAGAAAAGAAATGTGGAAATACAGCTTGCTTGCCAGAGGAGAAAAATGTGCTAGTGGTGGCAGTCATGCATAACTGTGACAGAACACCACTACAAAGTGGTGATTTACTGGATTGTAAAAATTGCAACAGTCAGTCCCTAATGAACACTGTTAGCTTTACACTGGATAATGAAAACCTACAGAGTGATCAGTTGGGTGTTACTGTAAATGGATCCATGGAAAAAGATACAGATACAGAAAAGCAAGTGAATCGGCTGTGCACTGAAGATGACTCTAGAAGTCATTTGATTGATGCTTCATCTGAAAGCCTGACTGTTGCATGCCCCTCCTCTCGATTAAAGGATGATTTTAACATGAGTAAAGATTCATTGTTTTCAGAAGCTACAACTGCAGGGATTAATGCAGTGACTCTCTTACAGACACCAGTTGATGGTACTGTTAAAATGCAAGAAAACTCTGTATCAGTTGAAAATTTTACTAGTAAAGCCATTCCTCAGAGAACAGATGTGGAAGCTAAAAACTCGTCTGGTTCAAATAATGGAAACTTGATTGTAGAACAGGAAACAACACAACAGTTACAGTCCAGGCTCTCTGGGCTCACTGAAACTTCTCAACCTAATGTGGCTGGAAGTGGCAGTTACAAGGAACTTGTTGCAGAACACTTTGGCCCCAAGGATGTTAGTGCCACTGAAAGCAAAGTCATTGAATGTGATAAAAATCTTGGCACAACGGAACTGCTCAGCATGGGAGAGTGTTACCCTGAGTCTCAGGAGATGGCAAATTGGGGGCTGACCAAGTTGAATGAGATCAATAATAAGCAAACTCTGGGAGAGAATGAAAGACTTTTGCAGACAAAGCAGTCTGATGAGGGGTGTAGTAATAGTGAAGAAGGTGGAGATGGAATGATGGAGGCAGGCACAGACTTAAAAGGGACAAGTATAGATGAGCTTGAAGGGTCCAGTCTCTCTGATGTGATGGCTACATCAGCAACAAGCTCTCTGTCTAATGGTTGTGATTCCTATGGAATGCAGAACCCAATCGTTGCTCATGTTCCAAAGACTTTACCCTCCAAGGAAGATTCAGTAACAGAGGAAAAGGAGATAGAGGAGAGCAAGTCAGAATGTTACACTAATGTTTATGACCAGAGAGGAAATGAGACCACAGAAGGGAGTGGTCTTATTTTAAACAACACTGGTGATCACATCAAGAAAAATTGTTTACGTAATCTTTGTAGTCAGGTTTCATCCATGCAAGGGCAAACTTCACCAAAACCAGTGACTAATTTGCAGTCTATCAGTGTTCCTTTTGGTGGTGCAAGACCCAAACAGCCTACAAATCTTAAACTGCAGATTCCGAAGCCATTGTCGGACCACTTACAAAATGATCTCGTTCCCCCAAATTGTGGAGGAAATAGTAAAAACAAAAATGTTTTTGGTAAGACACAATTGGGGGATGCAGCAGATGCTTTTCCTGGTGGGACATCGTTAAATGCCTCTGGTACTGATAGTAATGGGGAACATTTGGAAGAGTATGAATCTGGAGTCTCTAGTAGTCCGTGCCTTGCAGTAGCCCCAGATAGTCCAGATAATGATCTCAGAGCTGGTCAGTTTGGAGCTCCAGCCAGAAAGCCTTTTACGACTTTGGGTGAGGTGGCTCCAGTCTGGGTTCCAGATTCTCAAGCACCAAACTGTATGAAATGCGAGGCCAGATTCACATTCACCAAAAGAAGGCATCACTGCAGAGCTTGTGGGAAGGTAAGTTTTTATTCTGTGAGTAAGCCACTGGCTTAAGTCACCTGTAGCATCTCTTATTGAAAAGCCATGTTTGATTTGAGAAGGAAAAAAATAGGGAGTTTCAAAGCTGTAACCTCCTTAGGGTTCTCCTGAGAAAGAACTAATTGTAATTTATAACTGAAAGAATTATTAGCTTGTATAAACAGTGTTTTAGTTGATTGCAACAGTCAACATCACTGGATTTATGTGGAACTGCTCTAAAGCAGCAAAGCACAGGAAAGTGGTTTGCAGAAATGACTTGCATCAATAAACTCATTAAAGATACTGAAACACATTGGTGGGAACTGGGAGTGTGTTTTTGAGCTGATGATGTTCCTGCTGGCTTAGATGGTTCTTTAAAGTCTTCTTGACTGTCTTTTCTCATATTGCTCACATTATTTTAAAGAATACCCACTTGTTCCTGGAGAAAAATATATTAAGTCATCTGAAACCTGATAGATGTACCCATGGTGAGGAATTTTGTAATAAGGACAACTGAAATGTAATTACTGTATCATCTTGTTTGTGGTAAGAAATACTTCACTGTTGGCTTTTCATGTTTCACATGCATAGATCAATGCAAGTTATTATGTAGCAAATTTGGGGTTTTTTTAAAATCCTGAAGACAAGCCCTAAGAACAACCAGCATTGCTCTGGTGTTATGCAGGGAGTGGATAAAATAAGAGTCCCTCTGCTCAAGGCTAACTTGTTTGTCAGATGTGAAAAAAAAAAAAAAAGAAATCACATATTAGTGTTTAATTTTCTAAGATAGTTCTTACAATAATCCTCAGAATTACTCGTTTCTTAAAGCTTTTGTTAGCATATGTTGTCTTGGCAAGGTTTGCACACGTGTAACAGATGTGACAGAAGATTCTGCTGTTTCATGCCTTCAATCAGTATGGATCAAATAATATTTAGCACTTACTGCAAATTGTTTTACAGCAGTTAATTCATGTAATGATTTTGGGAGAAAAAGGTTTTAATGGGCAAGCTTTAATGAATCTGCCTGAAGCAGCTTGAGACATAGCTGTCCTCAGCTGCCTCCTCTTGCTCCTTTCTGGTTAAGATAACCATCCCCAAAGCAAGTCGTGTTGAGCATGTGCCTGTGGTGAAGGTCCTGTGTCACAGTGATGCTTTGAATCTCACTTCAAGAACGGGGGAGATGAATATATTTATCTCATGCAATTAGTCTTTTTCAAGAAAAAAATGATGGGACTAGATATTTTTGTGCACAAGCTTTAGCACAACAGTTTATTTTTCTCGTTTTTTTAGCATCCCGACAAAACATTGTAGTAGGGGGAAATGCATCTGTTTCATTTAGGAATAAAAATTACTTTTAAAAATAGCTGAGTGGCACCTGGGAAGCCTGTCACAGCTTTTAATTTCAGGATAATAATTGCAAAATTAATGGAAGATAGGAACCTCAGGGGAGTGGTGGAAGTAATACAGTAAATTCTGAATTAAAATTAAGGACCTGAAAAATGTGTGGGAATGCATTAATAAATTTTACCATATGTATTTTCTATTGGCAAGTGAAACAATCACCCTTGACAGGAGAAAGAGGATATATTTATGTCACCTTTTTACTGACTGCAAAACTATATTTTTCCACTGATGTAAAGAACAACCACCAACTCCTCCAGCAACTGGTGCTTTTACAACTCCCAGTGAACCTGAAAAACCTAGTAAATGTAAAAACTAGCTTTGACTCTGCTCTGGTATTTTTTTAATAGCGTGAAATACTGAGATGATGACTTGGTGATGAAGTCAAATTGTTGGTTGCACTGGCTTGTACTCTTCCTCTACATTACTGCTGCTACAAGTCTGATGCAGCCTAAGAGAGGAAGGACAGATATTCTGTCACTCTTTCTTCTTTGAATAGTCAGATAGTTTCTCTAGGGAGCTTTGCTGAATCACAGAATCGGTGTCAAACATTGGAAGGGACCTCAAAAGATCATCTAGTCTAGTACACCCGTCAGAGCAGGAAACGCCTAGATGAGGTCATACTGGAACAGACAGGTTTTGAATGTCTCCAGAGAAGAAGACCCCACAACCTCTCTGGGCAGTCTGTTCCAGTGTTCTGTCATTCTCACCATGAAAGGTTTTTTTCTCATATTTCTGTGGAACCTCCTATGCTACAGCTTGGACCCACTGCCCCTGGCCCTATCATTGAATGTTCTTGGGGAGCAGCTTTTGCTGTAGAAATGCAGCAGCAATTTATCTATAGCCTTCCTATAAAAAGCAGCCTTTTTATTTGAGGGATGGCAGCACAGTGGGGAGGGCCACGAAGATGATCAAAGGGCTGGAGCAACTGCCTTATGAAGACAGGCTGAAGGAGTTGGGATTGTTCAGCCTGGAGAACAGAAGGCTCAGGGGGGACCTCATAGTAGCTTCTGAATACCTGAAGGGGGCTACAGAAAGGCTGGGGTAGGACTTTTTAATAAGATATGTGATGGGAGGACTAGAAATAATGGATGTAAATTGGAAGGGGGTTGATTCAGGCTAGATATAAAAAAGAAATACTTTAGAGTGAGGGTAGTGAAACACTGGAACTAGATGCCCCCTCCCTGGAAGTGTTTAAGGCCAGGCTGGATGAGGCATTGAGCAGCCTGGTCTAGTGGGAGTCATCTTTGCCTATGGCAGTGGAATTGAAACCAGATAATCTTTAAGGTCCCTTCCAACCCAAACCATGCTATGATTCTATATGCTGAAAAGCTGTTTTTATTTTCACATGAGAACGTTAGTGCACATGCACTTATGTTTTCTTTATTAAAAGCTCAAGTTGGTGTAATTAGGAATCGTTAAAACTGGTTGAATTGAGACAGGGTGAGCTCTTCTTTCTTCATACTTGATTTTCAGCTCCTTTGGTGAGACTTTCCTTAGCTGTGCTTATTTTAAACACCACTGCTGCTAGTCATAATTTCATGTGATTTTTAACTTGGTTGAAATTTTGCTAGGCTTGCATGTATTTCAGTATGAGAATTCTATGTAGTTTCTTTAATACAGAAATACTGCTGTTGGAGTAGTGATGGAATATTTTGGAATAAGAAAGCATTACAGAGCATCATAATGCATAATGAACTGTAGCTGTAATATCCACCTATAAAATTATCTCTTTATATCTTCATATCTGAACTTCTTTGTTAGGTACTTGCTCCTGTTTCTAGATTTCCTGAGTGTACATCATCTTTCTTCATTAAACAAGCATTCATCAGTGTCTTCACATGTCACCTAATTAATAACATGGAGAAATAGTGTTTTTTGAAACGAAGAAGATATTCTTTAAACAAATAAAAAATTGTTAGGGCACCATGATTTGTCCATTCTACAGGGTTTGGAGATTGCAATTGCAGGATCATGTCTGCATGCCACTGTTTCTTTAGTTGCATAAGCCATGCTCATGCTTTATGGGTTTACTTGTCTGGAGGAAATTCTTACTGTTTCCAGCCCAGGACTGGAGACTGGTTAGAGCTGTCCAGGTGAGAAACTCTTGCAATTGAACTGCATCTCCATAGCAGGTTGTTTCCCTGGGGATTTTTCACTGTATTCCTCCTTATCAGCCAGTGTGCTTAAAATGGAGTTTTCAGTTTCTCTCTAGCATTGTGATGCTGTGATGTTTGTGATCACAGTGACACAAACTTTGGAAAAAATGTATAAATGGTCAAGATTATCTTGAAATGCCAATGTCAGGCAGCTTTTTTAGATGTCATTTTACATGTTATAGAATCATAGAATGTGTTGAGTTGGAAGAGGCCTTCAAAGGCCATGCGATCCAACCCCCTGCAGTGAGCAGGGACATTCTGCACTAGATTAGGTTGCTCGGAGCCTCAGCAAGCCTGGCCTTGAATGTCTCCAGGGATGGGACCTCCTCCACTTCTCTGGGCAACCTGTTCCAGTGCCGCACCGCCCTCACTGGGAAGAACTTCTTCCTCATCTCTCATTTAACACTGCGCTGCTCTAGTTTCAAACCATTGCCCCATGTCCTGTCACTCCATGCCCTGGCAGACAGCCCTCCCCAGCTTTCCTGTAGGCTCTTCAGGTTCTGTTGAACATTTGAAACATTTTCATACATCCACTTCAGTCCCAGCATGTTATATATGAAGACATAAAAGAGCTAGAGCTGCTAATATAGATGAATTGCCCTGCTGCAAATAACAATTACTTATTTGTATTAATCTGTGCCACAGCAATCTCTTATGCAGAAAAAACTTTTGCATTTGAACATAGTTCATTCTATATAGGAGACTCGTGCTTTTTCCAAGACTGAAATAAATTCCCAAATTGTTATTTCTGTGAAGAATTGTAAAGTGGTAGGACTTTACTAACCCATTGTCATTTATACCAAACATGTAAATATATGCACAATATGCATTAGTGTGTTTTCGGTTATTCTAGTACATCAGTATTTGTAGGAAAGACATCCTCGGCAGATATTAGTTCATGTGGCTTTAATGGTAAAATACTGGTAATTTACGTCTTTATTTTGCATGTCTTGAGTTTTACAGATATTCTCTTATCTGAACTGATGAATTGATCCCATATCTTTGAGCAACACTCAGGTTGTTTCCCCTTTGGTTGCAGGTTTTTTGTGCAGCATGCTGCAGCCTGAAGTGCAAGCTGCTGTACATGGATCGAAAGGAAGCCAGAGTCTGTGTAATCTGCCATTCAGTGCTAATGAATGGTAAGTGGGAAGAGAATTTGGGATGCAGGGCTT
>VZTY01030647.1:0-43609 GCA_013400935.1 Turnix velox | reverse complement strand
AGGAAAGGAAAGGAAAGGAAAGGAAAGGAAAGGAAAGGAAAGGAAAGGAAAGGAAAGGAAAGGAAAGGAAAGGAAAGGAAAGGAAAGGAAAGGAAAGGGGAACAACCAATACTTCTCATGTATGATTTTTGTTCTCTATTGTGTTACGTAGACGAGCATGAAGTTCCATTTCTCTAAGCTGTTTAGACACCTTAGATCCCTTTAATTACCATGGGCATTTGACAGATGGGACTGGCTGTATATCTTGGCATTTCCTTCTCTGCCTTAATGCTTTAAAATATTGTAGATGTCCCTTTCCTAATTCACACTGGTTTATGAAAATGAATCCAAAGGATGCCAAAATGAGCACTGTAGACAGACTGATCTACCTCAGTGTAGATAAGAGCAATTGGACAGCTGAGAGGAACTATGACCTTCAGTCATTTTCCTGCTTCACTTCAATGTAGATGAGCTCTGGTAGTGGGGGAAATGAGAATTTCCTTTCCCTGCCTGTCCCTCTGCCAGAGTTTACTGGCCTCATAGCACAGCTGGCAGCAGGGAACATCAATTCATGCCTGAACTCCTTCTGCACGTAGTTTGGTGCATTAGTTCACCAACTATATTTGAGCTTAGATGAATTAAAAGGAACTTCCTTGACTAGAAGTGAAAAGGAAGGAAAAGGAAACCTTGGGAAATATAATTTCCCTTAATTATAAGAGATGTTTCTCCATTTTGCATTTCTGTGGTTCTTAAGGGAACAATTTCATTACTATCAATTTATAAGTCAGCTTTTTTTACAAACTTTGTGCATTTTAATAATTTTCAAGCAGGTTTCTTTTTATTAAAGGCAAAAATGTATTAAAAAGCCTTTACTGGCACAGTTTAAATCAACTGATTCAAAAGTGAGTGCTTATTGGGTTCCTGCAGCCTGTTTACACACATGGATCTTTTCTACTGCTGGAGTTGAGGCAGGAATTGATAACACATTTCCCAAGTTCAGATAAATTGAGGGGACTGACACCTGGAAATAAGAAAAGTCCCCAAAATTCTGTGAGAAGATCCCAATTCATGCACTTGCACAGCCCATCTCTCCCTGCACCACGCAAGCTCAGGGATAACAGCCCTTCCATCAGGGTCTGAAACTGTGGTGATCCTTGTAGCTTTCTCGAAAGCCATCAGTTTTTCTTCAGTTACATTTCTTAAGCTTGAATTTAGCAAATTTTTCAATCTGTTGGAATCAAAATATGAAGCTGAGTACTTGAGAGCAAATTTCCTGGATCAAATTCATTTGCATTTTTNAAGAATCTTTCTTCTACAACATGGAAAAATTCCTCTTAGGTCATGAGTGAATATTTTCATGGATTCACAGCAGCAGACAGCATGGAATGTCCTTCACAAATATGAAGCTCTTCAGGAAATTAGGAAAATTACTAAAATATTTTATTATAAATAAGAGAGTATTTTGACTTTTAAGCATTTTACCCAATTTGCACTATTTGACATAAGTTAAATTCGCTTCATCCTTTCTTAAAGATGATCAACAAGTTGGTAGGTTACACTTTATTAATGCAGAGTAACAAATATATATCAGAAACANTGAGTGCTTATTGGGTTCCTGCAGCCTGTTTACACACATGGATCTTTTCTACTGCTGGAGTTGAGGCAGGAATTGATAACACATTTCCCAAGTTCAGATAAATTGAGGGGACTGACACCTGGAAATAAGAAAAGTCCCCAAAATTCTGTGAGAAGATCCCAATTCATGCACTTGCACAGCCCATCTCTCCCTGCACCACGCAAGCTCAGGGATAACAGCCCTTCCATCAGGGTCTGAAACTGTGGTGATCCTTGTAGCTTTCTCAAAAGCCATCAGTTTTTCTTCACTTACATTTCTTAAGCTTGATTTAGCAAATTTTTCAATCTGTTGGAATCAAAATATGAAGCTGAGTACTTGAGAGCAAATTTCCTGGATCAAATTCATTTGCATTTTTCAGTTTTCCTGTTATTTTTGTAAAATAAAAAAATACCTGTATGAAGAGGAACTCATAGTTTTTAATAGCTTGCCCTCCAGTTATTTGATCATGTTTTAAACAACAAAAAACCCCCAGATTGTTAATTCAAGTTAATATAAAACTGTTAGCACACTGTAAAAAGCAATGTAAGTAATATTCTGTCACTTAATGTGCCTCTCTGTGATCCCCATTTTCACCTTTCCTAAAGAACATCAAAACTGCAAAACCTCAATGCTCAATTAAGGTAAAAAATAACTTTTAATAACTGAAAAACATCTTAAGAATCTTTCTTCTACAACATGGAAAAATTCCTCTTAGGTCATGAGTGAATATTTTCATGGATTCACAGCAGCAGACAGCATGGAATGTCCTTCACAAATATGAAGCTCTTCAGGAAATTAGGAAAATTACTAAAATATTTTATTATAAATAAGAGAGTATTTTGACTTTTAAGCATTTTACCCAATTTGCACTATTTGACATAAGTTAAATTCGCATCATCCTTTCTTAAAGATGATCAACAAGTTGGTAGGTTACACTTTATTAATGCAGAGTAACAAATATATATCAGAAACATTTGAATAATGATGTGATTTGAAGAATCAATGATCACAGAAAAAATTCACACTTCTTTTAATTATTTTCCCAGCTGACATGGGAGCTGGTTTACAACTGGTAAGACCTGGGTATTTATTCCACTAAAGTGTAGAATTTCAATTAGCAGTAATTCTTGGAAGTAAAAATAGTTCCAAATGACCCATCTGAACAATAGTGGAAATATTCTGGAACATTTTCCTCAACGTCTGTAGCTCCATCTTTACATTTTCCTTTTTTTTCCCCCCTTTACTTAGCAACCAAAGAAAAGCTTGAATTTTCTTCTGAGAAGCTGTGTTATAATTATCTTTACAATCTGCTGCAATCACACACTATCTTAAGTCTGGCATCCACCATTAGAAATCTTGCACAATAAACGTGTCACAATTCCTGATCCCACCATTTAACTGCACAGAGTAATTCCTCCTGTCTCTCTGGAATCTAGAAAATCCTTTCTTTAATGAGGCAGTAACTTGACTTTTGAGAAAATACTGCCATCACTGTCACTTTCAGTCTCACAATCCATGCAAAGATGCAGTTCTGCATAATAATAGAAGTAAATAATACTTAGTCTTTTTCTCAGGTATTTATTCATCACTGTGCAGTCTGTGCAACTTAGTACTGGCTCAGAAGTATCCAAATCCTTGTTCCAAAAAGCAACAGGTTCCCATCAGCCTGCAGTAAATGCCACATGGGCTGAAGGATGTTCTCTGGGAAGTCAACACTCATAATATTCATCTTATCTGTCCCACTCTGGCCAGGCTCTTCATCTCTGTGATGTTTCCATGGGGAAAATTACAGTTCTTTGAGAAATTTTTCAGATTTGATCCTATGCTTAAATTCCCTTCCTTATTTTTCTCTCAGAAAGAGCTGTATCTTCCTTTCACTGCTCCTGTGAGGCTCTGAAGAAGATCTTGTGCCATTTCTCCCTATTTTTCCCAGCTTCCTTATAGGCTTAAGCCCTTTCGGGCTCGCTGAGTCCAGGAGAAAATGTGCAGAGGACTGTACCAAAGCTTCTTCATGGATGTGCTCTTCCTGAAAGAGCTCTTTTAAAACTTTGCCCTGCAACAAATTTTCTTGCTGACCTTCTTGAAGGGCTTAAGTGGCAAGTGTTTGCTGTTTACATTGCCATCAAGGACACATCTCACATGCTTTTCTCTCCACATGCCATTTCCTTACTTGGTTTCTGAGCTCAAAGGGAGGGTACACAACCATGTTTCTGCAAGCAAAGGCTACAACATGAAGCCACATCCCCAGTTTTTATTTCAGGTGTGTGATTTGGTGCTACTTTAAGGCAGCACAGGAGAGTTACTTTCTATTTGTGATTTCATTTCATTTGTTTTGTTAGATCATTAGCTGGGGATTGAATTCAGGGCTGGAAATAAGATTAGCAGCAGTTGTTTTGATTTCTGTAGACTTTTTGCAAATGCTTAAGTCATTGATTCAGCTTCCACCTTGCTCATAAAGGAAAATGAATGGATGAAAGCACACCCTCCAAATGAGAAGTTGGTTTTCTGTGTCCCTGTCTTGTGGAGGAGCACATCCTGCTGTGATGGATCACATCTGGCAGTGGAGAGGTACCAAACATCTGGGCACCATGAGTTGGAGCCACCACCATAGGATGGCTCACTATATTCTAGACTTCTGCTGCACATGGAACTTTTTCTTCCCTTTCTAAGCTTAAAAGGTTAATGTTTGACTATTTATTCATCCAAACCTCCTTAAAGGCATGAGATCAGTGGACCATTTTAATACCACTAGACAGGGCTTCCTGCCCCCTCTTCTTGCCAGCCCTGGGAGCTATTCTTACCAGAAGAGACAGAAACTCCACCAACACAACATTGCTGGCCTACAACCCCATGTCAGCAGCACAGATTAATCACCTCTGTACTGTTTAACTTCCAGTGACAAGCTTTTACAATTGTATCTTAAATTGTCTGGGAAATTCAGGACAGGATTGACAGCTGGTAGCTCCAAGTTTAAAATTCCTTTTCTTGTCTCTTATTCTCAATAAATATACACTTAATAAGTAAAAATATTAAGCACTCACCGAAGTTCTGTTGGCTTCCAGGAGCACCAGAGCTGACTCTGAAATCACTAAATTTCTCTGGATCATTGTCATCTGGAGAATGGGGTTGTGTAGAAACAGGATAATATTTACTCACCTCATTAGGTGCTGTGAGAACCAGTTATTTAATAGCACTTGTGCCTTTCTCTAGGAAATGCCATGAATGCCACAGCTACTGTGTTTGCCTAATGATAAACACTTCTTTAATTTCTTCAAGCAGTATCTTTTAAAAACTATGACAGCTCTATACATCCAAATTCCTCCAGTATTTCCTTCTTTTATTAAGAAAGCCCTTGAGATTTTACATGAATGCCTTGATTAAAAGGGAGAGCAGTTCCATTTCTGGGATTTAAACCTTCCAGAGAAAGCAGGAGAGTTTAGTATTCTCCAAGCAGAGCAACCCTGCATCCCAAGAACTGGTAATTTTGGTCACATGCTGGGATCTTGCTTCATTCCCTTTTCTTGCTCTGTTTCTATTGGGTTTTTTGGTCTGATTTTTAATGGATTTATTTACTGACCTTTAAAACAAACTCTCTGGCATCACTACAGGAGGAGCCTTTCAATGTAGTTTGATGTACATAGAGCCAAACCAGAGAGAGTTACTGAGATGTGACTGCAGATTTTTTGGGTGATAATGAGAAGGGAAATAACTAGATGAGGTGAAATTCAAGCTTTTGGATATTTTTGGTTGTATATGAACATCTTTATTTTGATGTGAGGTCTCCAAGTCATGCCCAGGGTAACCTAAAGACAGCTTCTAGGCAGTTTTAATTAAAACCTATCAGAACCACATTTATTACAAATTAAACTGGAGTTCTATCAGCTAGCTTACATCAGTGAAGAACAAATCAAAACTAAGATGAAGCACCCTTAATCCAAAATAAGAATGGTTACACCAGTTTAATTGGTGTGACTGTCTGTAATAGAGAAGAGTTTGTGTCACACACACTTGAAATAATTTCTTCAGATGCAATTCTGCCCAGGGGACAGATTCAAATAACTTCTTCATTTTCCCCAACCTTCTTTGCACAGTTTGTTTCATGTTCCAGTGCTTTGCCATTTTTTTTTGTTATTTTTAAGAAATTTTTTTTCCATTAAAGTTCAGTTGTGTTGTTGTTTTTTCTTTTATGTAATTCCTGAGGGGGGGAGAGAAAAAGTGTTTGTTCTGCAGGATTTGACTCACAGTTTTGCCAAGGTTTCACCTCTCTCCAACCTGTGACATTGATTCAGGTGAGCTGACTCCAGATTCTTTATAAAACTTTCTGGGAAATGCCTGCAAAAATCCCAATGTGACAATTTCACACATGTGAGGAGAGAGATTTTCATTGCTCCTTGAGCTGCAGTAGTCAGTTGATGCCTTGCCTGAGTGCCATTTGCAGGATGAAAATGCAGATTATATAAATTTGATTAATTCTTTCATGCAATGTCTTCATTTGATGAACATTACTTTTTCTGAACGCACCAGAAACAACTCATGGGCAGTTTTGTTTCTCTCAGATCCCCAACTTGATTTTTCAGGCAGTTCTTTAGATAGATTTCTTTGTCTTTCCTTGTAATCACCACTTCCCTCAGGCCCCCATGTCCTGGACTGGGGACTTTGTGACTTTGAGTCTGAAGAAACCCTGATGTTTGACCCAAACCCTTGGGCAGCGCATGAATCCAGCTCCTGGGGCTTTTTTATTCCTTCTGCTTATCCTGAATGAGGGATCAGCCTGGGCTGTGACAACTGAATAGTCTGGAACCTTCAATTGGCAAGCAGGAGATAGTCCTAAGGGGCTGGTGGCTCTCAAGCTCTGACCAAGCAAGGACTTGCTTATCTTCCCAGAAAATATTAATGTCAAGATATGGAGGCATCTGTTCACCCTTTGCTACTGACACCAGAATTGCTTCCCCATTATCTGAGTTGTCATTTTTTTTCCAGACATATAAAGGAATGAACTAAACTTTTATCCCTTCAGGCTCATTTCTGTTACAGAAAGAGGAGTAAACACACTTCTCTGTGCTGTCTTGTTCTTAATTACCACAGGACAAGAGTGCTTTTTATGGGGCTTGAAAGCATAAAATAAATGTTGCAAAACAAATCACCATTATTGTATGTAATGAATACTCTTTGGTGAAATTGCCTTTTTTGGGGTATATTACATTGTATCTGACCATGGGCAATTTTTATATTTTTTATTGCAAGCTGCTTCCAAAATGGTGCAATTTAGGCAAAGAGGTAGTATCTAGGGTACAACTACAATGGATAAATTTGTGGGAAGGCATAACATGAGAAAAAATTATCTGTGCAATGCAGATATGATTGATTATTACAGGGATATCACATGAAGGGTAAATTACCACTGTGAACAAAGTGGCATTTAAAACCACTTGAATTACTCTGCTATCAGTTTTATGATCAAAATCTCATATGCTTTTAAGTTCCCATCTTGTTATCTGGCTGTATCAGGGAAATGACACATATTCAGGTTTCCCTTTTTTTTCCAAACTCTAGATTATTAATGTTATTAGGAGTTAAATTCTGTGATGTTTTTTCTAATACAGACTTAAATGATACTAATAAAACTTAGTTTACTGGGATGTCAATAAGCCATTAAAATGATCCATACACAATTCTAACTGTAATTGGTAGTAGATTAAGGGCCTGTGTTCTTAGGGAGACAGAGTACTTTTTTTTCGTTTTCAACAGGAGTTATGTACAGGACAATGAACAAGGTGATTTTAACTTGGTTTTAGATCTTTTCTGTTTCACTATAAGATAAAAAAAGTAGAACATTTTCCCTCTGATTGTTTTCACATGGTAAATATATATTAGAATTGTTACAGTTTGCTTTCTCTGCTGGAAGGCAAGTTAGAGACAGCTTTTCATCTTTCTACCCTAGTGAAGGAGTGGGATTTTCAACCCCATCTCCCTCTCAGTGCCCAGCCCTTAAAGCAGGACACTCTCCCTAAGCCCACCTGGGCATGACCCACTGGGCCAGACAGTAATTTTAATCTCCTTCCTATACCCACTACCCATTTCCATAAAGTCTGCAGGACTCCAGTGCCTTTCCCTTCTCTGCAAAATCTAGAAGAAAGGGATAAATGCAAGAAGGCAGAGGTATTAAAAAAAAAATGAACAAAATAGCATAAGGTATTTTTCCTTTTTGTGGGTCACACACACTCAAAAACCTATAAGAAAATATTCAGTGCCCAAAAGATTGACACATGAGTAAAAGCTATTTGTTGATGGAAAAATCATTATCTCATTGGTTCATAATGTTCCCAAATTTTAACTATTCTATTTGCTTTCTAAACACACTGGCAATTCAAAGAAGTATTGTAGCCAAGTGATGCTGTTAAAGGCTGGTGAAGGGTACTTGATGCTGTTCTTGCATCACATACACATGTGCATTAAATAAGGTATATATATACCAAGAAGAAATTCCTTCAGAGAGAAATATTCAATATAATTGTTCTTTCAGGACTATCTTTAAGATACATAATATAATTTCTGCCTTTAATTAGTTTAAATTAAAACAGACCCAGTGCACTTCATGTTGGGAGGTCGGACAAGAGGTGTAGAGACAGGAAATGGAGATGAGATAGTGGTTAAAATTGGAACATGGATTGGAGTTCACAAACCTAAATACAGAGTTTAAGATGTAGATTACCTTGATATCCTGTCATGTTTCTTTCAGAAAGGGGATGTAGACAAAGGACTTAATATGATTTTTTTTCCTGCAAAATGAAGCCACAATCAGTGATGTGCAAAAAGGTCAGGGAGGAGGCCCTGAAACCTGAGCATGCTTCAGATGCTGGGGCTGCTGGTACTGCAGGGCATTTCCAAATCCACAGGAGCATCCAGCTGGCAAGTTACACATCTCTTCAGAGAACAAAAAAACCACTGTGTTTTCCAGTAAAAAGGTAACGACAGACTATGAGATATCCAGTGCTGCTTTTATAAGCTAGAAACAGTGGTATCAGTTTACTCTGACTGTGATTATCCTTTTAGATAAGGTTTATGAGACAACAGTTTAGCTCTTGTCTCTACTGTTATTATATACTAATCACTTCCTGTAAAGGGTGGCTGCAAACAGAGGTAGAACTGCTTTCAGAAGGTTGTCTGCTAACACTGATGTTAAGATGCTGACTCAACATCTTAAGTAATTGGGTATGAGGAAAAAAACTTGAGCAGAGGTATTGTCAATAGATTCGGCAGCCTGTTTTCCAGGAGTGCTGAGCTTCCCTGGATCCTGTTAAATCACAGCAAGATGCTGTATTCAGCACCAACAGACATCAAAACAACCTTTAAAGACCTTTGGTGATCCATGGAAGAAAGAAATTCTTTACAGTGAGGGTGGTGGGACACTGGAAGAGGTTACCCAGAGAGGTTGTGGATGACCCCTCAATCCCTGGAGGTGTTTAAGGCCAGGCTGGACAAGGCACTGAGCAGCCTGATGTAGTGGGAGGTGTCCCTGCCTATGGCAGGGGGATTGGAACTAGGTGATCTTTAAGGTCCCTTCCAACCCAAACTATTCTATGATTCTATGTCTGAAACACCAGCTGAGACACCAGCACAGTGACTGGCAGCCCTTCAGGGCCAGGTGCTCATTTCCTTCTCAGAATTGGAGCTTGAGTGTGCTGGAAGCAGCTTATTCTCACTGAGTCCAAAAAAGAAAATGCTAAGTGTCTACCTTGCAGAGAGGAATGTGACTCCTGGTTTGACACTCTACTGAACATCAGCTGGGTCACTATCACGCATCATGTGCTCGCTCCTGTCACTTTGAAGATTAGTTTTGTGCAGTTTTACTGAGCTTTTGTCACAAGTGAAGGGTTTGTACATGGTGAAGTGCAATGGCTAAAGTGATCCGTGTTGACTCATTAAACTCAGGGAAACTCAACCCTGTGTATTAACCTATGCTCTTTCTCAATCTTCCCAATTTTGATGAGACTCTGAGCAACCTGATCTAGTACAGGTTGTCCTTGCTCACTGCAGAGATTGTATACTATATGATCATAGAATAGTTTGGGTTAGAAGGGACCTNCTCCCATCCGATATTATGTTAAAAATTCCTTCCCCTGCCTTTCTGTAGGACCCCCTCAGGTACTGATAAGTTACTATGAGGTCCCCTCTGAGCCTTCTCTTCTCCAGGCTGAACAACCCCAACTCCTTCAGCCTGTCCTCATAGGGCAGTTGCTCCAACCCTTTGATCATCTTCGTGGCCCTTCTCTGGACCCTCTCCAATAGCTCAATGTCCTTCCTTCGTTGAGGGCTCCAGAACTGGACGCAATACTCCAGGTGGGGTCTCACCAGTGCCGAGTAGAGGGGTAAAATCACCTCTCTTGACCTGCTGGTCACACTCCTCTTGATGCAACCCAGGATTTGGTTGGCCTTCTTGGCTGCGAGTGCACACTGTTGGCTCTTTGAAGATTTGTTTTTGTTTGAAGATTTTTTTTTGTTTGATCTTTGAAGGTCCCTTCCGACTCTATGATAGTCTGGTAGATACATCTTTTGCTGTCTTTATATGAAATCTGGATTCCAATGTAAGTTCTTGATGCACAGAAATAACATCAATTTCTGAACACATTCTGATATGTGCCCAACAGGATATAGCTTGGTGAACATGTGAAGCAAGTGAGCTATATTTGTATCAGTACCATCTTGCATTAATCCTACCCACACAGCAAGAGGTTTCTGAGTATTATCAGTAAATACAGCACAAAATTAACATGCCAAGCCCAGTAAAATCAGCACCATGTTTCCTGGGTAGTGGGGAAAAACATTTTAACAACTGTTATATTCTATCAGATTCCTTTCAAGCACTTCAAGCAATTAGTTTTTAAGGCACTGGAACTATATTGAGATATTATGCTTCTTACCTTTTTATTCCTGGTTACATGGATTTCTTTTTACATGTGATTCTTGAAGATTACAGCTGATTCTCAAATTTTCTCATGTCCTTCTCTACCAGACCTTCTGGGAGGTATATCAGGGCAGAAAACCTTTGCTTTCCCTTGTTGTCCTGAAGAGAGTCAAGATTTGTGGAAAGTAGACACTGGAAGACCATGAGCTTTGCTATTATAGTTTCAAGCTAGGACAGGTGGAGGAAAAAAATACCTAGTCAGCAAAATGGTGTAAAAAAACAACAGTGGAAAGCCTGGGGAAGCAAGCTTGTAATTTTTTTCATCATAAGATTGATGGAAGTTATTGTAACAGAATTGTTTCTCTACTTAGGCTTGGCTCCCAGCACTCATCTCCCCAGGATCAAGGCTTTATTCTTAGATCTGCCTTTAAACCTACACAAAACGTTGACAAAGAGGTCCTGAGTGCTCATACTCAGAGATCAAGACACACAAGTTGTATTTTAAGCCTAATCTAGAATTCAGACATATTACAGTGCTTTTATATTCAGCCCAAAGTGTCTTCATGAATTCAGACATGATGGAGTTTGAGTCGCACTCCAATGGATGGCATGTTCTCCACACCAGCTATACTGAAGCCTGTTATTCATGAAGTGGGTCTTCACGGATCACAAGTTTAAGTACTCACCTCAGTACTCGAATTCAAGCTCAGTGTCGTCTGACAAAAAGATCTGGAAGTGCTCTCTCTAGTGGTGACTTGGTGCTCCAAGCAGTGCTGGGCATGAGAGCTCTGGACAGTGATGAAAAAAAGTTGTTCGATGGTGATGGGATCTGTGTGAGATGATGCACCAACCATGCTTGGCTTTCTTCTGTGGGAGCTTCACTTCAGTGAGAGGCCAGCACTCTTCTCCTGGGCCAAGCAAAGAGCAAAAGCAAATCATTATGTTGTATCTGTGTAGCTGAGTGATCCCCAGCAAGAGATATGACCATTACATTACATTTTTAAATCCTTTTTCTCCTTTGCCTTTCCTCTTCTCACTTCTCATGGACATTCTTCCATAGATGTTCTACCTCCATCTTTTCTGCTTTTCATTTCTCTGTCTCTGGCCACATCTCAATTACCTCTTCTGGAAAGGAACTCTCTGCTGCTTACTATCAGCAGTGGAAAATTTCAAGGTGATATTTTAGAAGGGAGTAACTAAATTGAATATACAAGCCATTAATATCAATTATGAGTGTCAGAGCATTACCAATAGCAGGGACATTGTTTAGAAGCTTGAATTAGTACCATTATGCTGCCCACTCAGCTATGGGCATTTCCAGCAGCACTATGCCATTTGCATTTTATTGTAATGTATCTTTTCTGAAAATTCCCATCATGGTGGTGACATCAGGGAAACTAATATTGATAGCATAACGTGACCATCCAGATAGGTGAGGTACAGTGCTGTGCTGACAGGAGCACTTTGTGGCAGCACTGCTGGCATGAAGTGAATCCTCAAGCTGGATATCTCTCTCTGCCAGCTCCTGTTGTCCCCTGCCACACTCTACATGTCACTTCCTCCCCCACATTTCTCCTTGCCCTGCTCAGTTCCTGGTTTTCCTTACTGGTTTCTATTGTGAAGCACCAGGTCAGGGAAAAGAATCATAGAATCCCATCAATATTTAAGGAACACACTCTGAACGTGCTTTGTATGTTGAAGGAATGAGACTGGGTGGGAAGGAGAGGGCTGACAACTCAATTAGAAAAATGTTTTCTAATTGCTCCCTCCATTCTTCTATCAGTTATCATAGAGTCATAGAATAGTTCAGGTTGGAAGGAACCTTAAAGACCATGGAGTTCCAACCCCCCTGCCATGGGCAGGGACAACTCCCACTACATCAGGCTGCTCAGTGCCTTGTCCGACCTGGCCTTAAACACATCCAGGGATTGAGGAGGCATCCACAACCTCTCTGGGGCAACCTCTTCCAGTGTTTCACCACCCTCACTGTAAAGAATTTCTTTCTTATATCTAGCCTGAATCTACCCTCTTCCAATTTACATCCATTATTTCTAGTCTTCCCATCAAAGTCCTCCCTGCCTTTCTGTAGCCCCCTTCAGGTACTGATAAGCTTCTCTGAGGTCCCCCTGAGCCTTCTCTTCTCCAGGCTGAACAACCACAACTCCTTCAGCCTGTCCTCATAAGGCAGTTGCTCCAGCCCTTTGATCATCTTTGTGGCCTCTTCTGGACCCACTTCAACAGCTCAATGTCCTTCTTGTGTTGAGGACTCCAGAACTGGACACAGTACTCCAGATGAGAGTATTAATATATATTTTAAATATATATATATATTACAAAACCAGTTACTTAAGCTAATGCTCCTTGCTTCCCCTTTTCTTTGCAGACCGTGTGTGAACTGAGGGGACCACAGCCTTACCAGTTCTTTCTCAGCAGTAGAGTGAACTGCCACTCCATCAGCAGGGTACCCATGGGTTTATTTTCCATAGCCTTATCAGTCTGGGTAATTCTCATCAGTTTCTTATTCTCATGTCTGCCAGAGTTAAGAAAAGAAAGACTCTCTAGAGGCTTTCCCCAACAAAACTAGGAAAATATTATTGCCATTTTATGCAATATATACATGAGACTTTGTTGGAAATAGCTTGCACAACCCCAGTAGGATTAGGGGAGTGCTGAAGTTTCCTCTGGCTTTGAGGAGACTCTTAGAGCTTTGCTTGTTTAGTCTGGAAAATGAAGGCTGAGAGGGATAGTTTCTGTTAAATACATTGTGGGGTTGACAAAGAGGAGCTATTTACACCAGAGTGATGCTGGCACACGATCAAATGGGTACAAACTGATCTTGAATACATTTGGCCTTGGTTTTAGAAGAAAGTACCTGCTACCCTGGAGCAGTGAAGCCTTTAATCATAGTGGGGGCTGAAAAAATAAGAGTTGGATTAGGAAAAAATGTGTACCGTGTAATTATAGGGAGAATTGAATGTAGCAGTACTACTGTGTCAAGGGAGTCAATTCAGTGACCAAGAAGGATTGCTCAGCCCTACTTCCATGTTTCTCACAGCTTTTCACAGAAAAATGAATTGATAACTATGCTGACACTAAAATCACCCTTCAGAAGCAATCTTCAGAGTGAGCTGAGAGGTGGGAGATGGGGATGGAGTTCAACTCTCATACCACTATTGATTTACTATCTCAGTTCATGGTGGAGAATAGCATCAGTTTGCACTCAGTTCATACTTGAAAGTTGGGGGTTTTTTTCCTCTTCAAACACAGGGACTACAAATGGTTTTGTTTAAAAATCAAATCTCAGATTCTGCAGATGTTCAAGAATCTTTGATGGGAGTATGAGGCTCCTGATTCATCACTGATTGAACTAAAGAGTATTTGAGTAGGATATCATTCTTTCATTATAAAAGATAATACAAGGAGCAGGGACACCAACAACAGCTTTTCTCCTTCATTTCATAGCACTCAGAAAGCAATGATGTGTCCCATTCAGATCTGGGATTTGTCAAGTAGCAGGACCAGCTTTGCATAAAGTCTTTTTTTTCTGAACTGCTCTTGATGAGAATTGGACATATAATTTTAGAGAGCCAGACTAAGAGCTCATTGTGTATCACACTCCATACAATTTCTAGTTAGGAAATTGAGAAGATTGTTTTCCTGGCAGCTCAATTTTCCCTTTTCCTCTTCCTATTTTTTTTTTTTTTTTTTGCTAAACTATTTCATGCTTTAAGAATCAATTTAGGATAATAGATGCTTTTCCTTTTTATTTTGTCCTTTTATGCTCCTTTAAGAGAGTCTCTCATTCAGTATTAAAAGGCAAATATTCTGGCAAAACTTGTGATTGCAATTTCTTGATAATTTTATTCAATCTGCAGAAACGTTGAAGCCTTTTATGAGATCTCCCCCATCAATTTCTTCTTTTTAATAGAGCATCCCATGAGTCAGGCTTTTACATAACCCTATTTACCCGTGGCTGCAGAGTCATTTATACAATGAGGAATGTAGTAAGTGCTCTCATTTGTCATCAAAATATTGAATTACACATGTGGCCAGTGGAGCAGACTACATGGTTGAACTAAAGCTACCCTTTGCAGTTGTGTCACCCTGTGCTAATTATTTCTTTTCCTATTTCTACAGAGAAGACTGGAAGAAATTATTTTTGTTGTGTTGCAATTCAAGGCAGATAATTATGAAGTAGCTCATAGCAGAGAGGCTGATTTTTCATTGAAGGAAATGAGTATTGTTCTCCTCACTATCTTTTTTTTTTTTAGACATTAATTATTAAATTTTGCCAGTCATATTCATAAGAGCACATCTGAATCTTCCCTCTGACAGTTGCAAATGATGAAACACCAGGTTTCTTCCTGTTTAGTCTCATCTGGATGAAGGTTGGTAACTCTGCTGGCTAAATAAATGTAACCAGAAATCAAAACCAAGACTTCTTATATAGACAAATCTTCAGCAACCTTCTTTCCTGCTGCTTTGCACATCAAATGAAAGCTATTTTCCCTGCCAAGGGACTTCAGAATCTTTATACAGGTGTGGTGTTTATGAGAGCAATGAACCTGGAAAGGGGTTTGTGCTTGATCTGCATTAATCCTGTGCCCTTTGCTGGAGCTACTCTGAAGTAAGACATGAGGGATGGGAACCTGTCAAGCTGAAAACTTAGGCATGAATGCATAATAAATACCTTCAGCTGGGTGTTGTTACTTTCATTGCTAAAAGCCTCCCCACATCCATACCTCAAAAGCAATGTAGTAAACTTTGCACCCACAGCTTTCCATCTGCAGAGTCAGGAAAGCAAAGTATTTGATGTTCAGCAGGTAGATGACTGTTGCACCTCCTGAATCTGCATCAGAACCCAACAGAACAACTCTCTTGTGTTGATCTATAGTGACTGTCTGCATTATAGTCAATAAAACATCAGCCACAGGCCCTGCCTTTCCTCTCTGCAGGCAGCTGGCATGGGAATTCCTCTCTCCATTCCCTAATGCTACTTGGTCACCATCAACTCTTTCCTGCACCAGGGAAAGATGGTGGGAAACAAACCCCAGGGACTCCTATTGTGCTGGGGCATTACTCACAGCCCTACATAAAGAAAGTTGCAGGCACAGTGACAGACATATGTGAAAAATGGCTTGCTTAAATTGTAAAGCAAGTCATTGTTTAAATGAGTTCTGCAAGATGGATGTTTGAGTTTACCCCTAGTTCACGGCTTCAAGGTAAAGACAAAGGCACTACTAATACTTCCAGAGAAGACAAGGCATGATGCAAAGTCTGCATGGGAAGAACATAAAACCAGCAAACATGAAAAGAGCACACAGATCTCTGTGCAAATCGACTGGATCAAAGAAGAACTGAGAACATATGTGAAATTGGTGAACATTTCTATGGTAAGAGAAAGGAATTTAATCTGTCACCATTATCTTCCTCTGTACATTGCATTACTGGCTATGAGAACTGCCTCCTCTTTGGAAAAAATAAAAGCACATGTAATAATCTTTTTTCAGTGCTTAGAGGGGATTCAGGACTAGAAGGTACAATAAACTGGGGAAGGGTGTAAAAAAAATTTGAATTACTCCTGTGTCTCATCTTAGTGTTGGTACCTCCTGTTCCAGGTGTCACCCAGCTCCTACCTGTGGGTAAGAAACATCTTCAGTCCATTACTTATCTAGAAGCCAGGCACCACCACAGACCTCACATATTCCTGTAGTGAACATAACAGGAAGACTAATGAGAAAAGTTCCTATCTCAGTCTTTTTTTTCTTTAAAGCAGAGTATAAACAGTTTGCAGCACATAACAAGAGGACCACTGTACTACACATTCTTGCAAGACAGATGATGAACCGTAAAATGCCTGCACAGGGTGTGAGCAGGCTCCTCCATGAGTCACCAGGACAAATCCATCAGCTGTTTAAGATGACAAGGATGTCTCATGGTATCTGATGAGCCGTAAAACAAACCGTGTGCTGGTGCTGCATCAGGTCTGTGCAGACAAAGCTCTTGCCACACAGATCACAGGCACAGGTTTGGTTTCCTCCTGGAGGGAATAAGGTTGCTAATGGACTTTGCAACTCCCCTGACAAGCAATTATGTCCAGGTCCATGACATTAAATGCACAGATGTGGCAGCACAGATCTTGGAAGCTGTCACAGATTGACACTAAATAAATTGTCCAGGACCCTGGCTTGGTAGAGCTGTTGCTTTCTTTGAAAACAGCTTAGTGCCTTCTCTCTGCAGACTGGATTGGAGCAGTGATGCAATTACTTCCTCTTATGAGGATTAATTGACCCGCTCTGTTACTTCCAGCCAGAGAAAGTTAAACAGAGGCATAAAATCTGAGCATTAGTCGGTTATTTAGAGCCTAAACAAGGAGTCTGTTTTTATCACTTCTCATTCCCTCTGTTGCCTTGCTGCCAAAATCTAACTGTACTGAAAATGATGACATATGTGCTGTGCACACAAACTGCATTTAAATACAGTTTTTCAAGTTGCTTAAACATAGAAAAGAGAGGGAGTGTCAGACTTAAAGAGTTGAAATGCATTAAAGCTGAAATATTCCCACTTTCCAGCTTAGTTCCTAAAGCAAATTTATTTAGCATCCCTCATGGAGAAATTGAATGGGACATACAGGCTGGTACAATGTTTAAATCTTACTGTTGTCAAAATGCACCATGGAAAGAAGCAGCACCTTGTCAATGACTGAAATAATCCTTTAAAAGAAGTTTTAGTTGAGTTTCTTGTGACCTTAAAATCAAAACAAGAAGTTCAGAGGGCTATAAGCTATTCTCCTCTTGCAAATCACCTGAGGCCATAAACTAAGATCAATATTAGCTAGAGTGTTACTGACTTGTTTCTCAGCAGTATGCATCCACAGCCATCATCTGTACTCCCAAACAGATTTCTTTTGTCATTGTTTTGCTGTAATCTCAGCCTTAGTCACAGCCACTGGGTTGGACTATGAAGGAGGGATGGTTTCTAGACCACCTGATGTGGATGGGCAACTCTGCTACTGAATTTAGAGGAGTTTCCTGCTATTCCAGGTAATAAATCACATCTTTGAAACTAATCAAGAACCATTTTAAATCTTGATTTTTTTTTTTTAACTCTAAGATGATGCTGGTTAGCCTCTTAAATCTCCAGAATCATCTTGGATGAGTCAGAGCAATGGAGTTCATTATAAGGCCAAAACACACCATGTTCCTAATAAAATATCGCTGAGTTAAGACTGTTTCCCAAAGAAACATTTCTGTGTAAGGAAAATCAACTTCCAGGAAAATGAAGAGGGGGTGGGAATGATGCAGCTGGAATTAGAATAGATAGATAGATAGATAGATAGATAGATAGATAGATAGATAGAGAGAGAGAGATAGATAGATAGATAGATAGATAGAGATAGAGATAGATAGATAGATAGATAGATATGGATAGAGATAGATAGATAGATATAGATAGATAGAGATAGAGATAGATAGATAGATAGAGATAGAGATAGATATAGATAGATAGAGATAGATAGATAGAGATAGATAGAGATAGATAGATGGATAGATAGATAGAGATATAGATAGATATAGATAGATAGATAGATAGATATAGATATAGATAGATAGATAGATATAGATATAGATAGATAGATAGATAGATAGATAGATAGATAGATAGATAGATAGATAGATAGATAGATAGATAATCTGGGAAATAGAAATGCACAGGAATAGAAAATTCCCTTAGAAAAATCCAATTTAATTCAAGGACAGAGTAACATTTGGAGAAATGGTAAGAAACATTACACTGGGAATTAGTCCTACCTGGAAGATGTGGGTTACTTTGATCTTCCACAGAGTTTTGAGACAGCAAGTTAACCATAATTGCTTTGCCCCCTGTTTTTAACCTTGCAGTTATTTTAAGCTTTCTTGGACTTGGAGAAAAGTCCTAAGAAAAGATTTTGTCCTCTCTTCAAGCAGAATAAGTGGTCAGTCGCATGGCATTCAGAAGTGGTAAGTGATTACAGTTAAATCTATGCTGCAGTTGACATGAGAGACATTCCCTTTGTCCTTCTGTGTGCACTGGCAAGATGCAGGAGAGGTTTGTATGTTGGTGCTGAGCTACCTGCCTGTGTTTCTGCATGCTGCCTGTCTCAGGAAGAATCATCATGGATTTCTGAAAGTCTTGGGAGAATAAGGAATGAGTAAACCCCAAATTTGATCTAGATTTGTGTCTCTGAGAGGTAATACTCATACATGTTTTATTCATTCAGTGGGCACAGAAGCACACCTGTAGTACAAGGGAGATTATTTGATTGGTAAATGCTTCCATCTGTAAGGCTTTCAAAATCTTATCTAATATTGTAATGTCTAATGAATTACTCATTTAGTACCAAAACAATTGGAAGGGTGAAGATCACTGTATCTCACAGCTGAGGCAGGTGAGCAGTGGTACACCCACTTATCAGTCCTCTGCACCAGTCACAGATACAGACTAGGAGGTGAAGCAAGGTTTAAGACCAGGGAGACAATAAAACAGCAGATATACCTGGGATAAGCTAGGGAGAGAACCAGATCTTGTAAGTTGTGCTAAGAAGAAACTTCTCCAGTGGCTTGAGCTCAGGAGATCAAAGGAAACAGACCTGACACCACACTTTCTTGGAAGAGGTCAGGGTCTGATGAGATCTGCTCTAATTTAGATGTCACACATCCAGCCTTCAGGGCAGGCCCAGGACACAGACAAGGAGACCAAGCTGTGCTTCAGCAGCTGTTTCACATGTGTAAAGCACAGGGGGTCCTGCCCTGGGGGTTATGCAAATGAAACCAATGAGTTGTGCCCTGAAGGCAGTACCCCTGTGCCTCAGGGTGCCTCCCTCCAACCCAGGAACTACATTACAAATCCCAAGATATCTTAGTTCAAGAGTTGTATTCAACCCTGGGATGAGGGCAGATATGACCCTGAGTAGGAATTCGAGATGGAGCATCACCTGAGTGAACCAGAATGAAGACACACCAGCTCTAGGAATAAATAGAAGAGTTGATTCTCCTATGATGGCAACGATCCCAGCTTGTACTAAGTTTGAGGGGAAGACTAATGCCTAGGCAGAAATATTTACAAAACCATCACCCAGTTTTCCTCAGTGCTCATTTATACACCAGTGCTGAGCAGGTCTGCAGCTTTCTGCAGTTACTCATCTCTCTTTGCAAAGGAAATGTGGCTGCATCTTTGAGGAAGCCAAGTAAGAGAGTGGTGAGCTGGAAAGACTGGGAAAGATGGATTCCTTCTGCAAAAGGGACCACAAAGCAGCTCAGAGTTTCCAAGGTGGTTGTGTGGGGCAGGAAGCTGCAAAGTGATGGCAGGGCATCAAGTAGTATTTGCCTTCCATTTCTGGCTGCATTGTAAATCCCTCATAGTAAATAGAGGCTTTTTTGTGTCCCAGTGGCAGAACAGAGGAGTGCAGAAAAGAAAGGCACTGGTTAAGAGACTCTTTCTTAGCATTGGGGTGGTTTCATTCAGAGTTCAGGCTAAGGGGAGGATGATCTTGTGCCTAAAGTATTCTGAGAGATCCAGTCAAGCCCTGGCTCTTTTGCGGGGAGCTGCAGGGATACGTTTGTAACTGAGTGGGAGGCAGAGCTGAAGGCCATATATGTAGATAAAGAGAGGCTGAAGAGACAAGGGCTTTTTTTTATTTATCCCTGCTGGCTCAGGCACATGTCTTAACCCTTCTAGCGTTGGCCCTCATGAGCACAGAGTAGGATCTCTGCCTCCGTGCCTGTGCAGACCACTTGTCCCAATGTGGACACTCATATTTCAGCAAGGAAAAGGAATACAAGCAAAATCCTGGATGGGCAATGAAATGCAGAATTGAGAATACAGAAAGGCAGAGTTTCCTGTTTTCTTCTAGTCATCATTGCACATGAATTAGGACATGGGCTTTTTTTTTCTTTTGAAGAACAGGAGAAACTGAAAATACCAGTGCAAGACTCTATAAAAATACAGATACTATAACTTGTTAATAAAAATCATCTTAATTTAAACAACAGTATGCCAATGTGGGTCAGCTTCCTGTGGTCAAAAACTGTACTGGGAAACTAGATTCAATTCCCTTTCCATTGCCATTTCTTTTGTGTGATGCTACACATGGGTTCTTTAATTGCTTTATGTTTTAGTTTACCCTTCATAAATGATTGTGCTTCCTTTCCTGGAGGTTTTTTTTCTTTTTTTTTCTCAGAAAGAGCTACTCAGGATGCAAAACTGTGCCTTGCAAAGTTAGGAAATTAACACTGCACTAAAATTGCCTTGATTCTGCCTCTTGAACTTCCATTTTGTACTTTCCCTGAGGCACAAGTGATTCGTCAATTAAATTGTGTAACATAATGCAGATAGGGGAGAGAATTAAGGCTGCACACTAATCACCCCTTTCCTTCATCCTCCAGTGCTTGACTTTGAAGCCTAAATAGAATTCTTTTAATGTATTGCTAAACATCACTTCCTGTGCCATCTTAAATAAAGAATTAAAAACCTCAATAATCATGCTTCAAACTGGCATGAATTTTTTCCATTCATAATAGAATCAGAGAATAGTTTGGATTGGAAGGGACCTTAAAGATCATCTAGTTCCAACCCCCCTGCCATAAGCAGGGACACCTCCCACTAGATCATCCTGCAGTGTTACTAGGACTACTCAGCATTGCTCCCACCTGTTCCCTCTGCCCATGTCTGGCCACACCAGGTGGTGCTTGTGCCAAGCTACCATCTTGGGAACTACTCATGGAATGAAGGGTGGTCCACCAGGGGACAGAAGGAGAGAAAAGGATTGAAGAACAGCAGCATAGCTTCCTTTTCATTTCCAGAACATCTCACCCAGGCAAAGCTAGTCATCTCAATGTAAGGACCACACATAGCAGCTAAGGACACTCCAATCCACCCCTGCTGTGCTGGAGGACCCACCAAAGCACTGAGTGGAGGAGGATGTCCCATCAGTGGGACTGCAGCTAGCCCTCCTCAGCCCTGTGCAGATGTAGATGCACTTTAGGGCACAAGAAGAGCCATGATCAAGTTTGAAAATCCACTATTTTGAGGGAACAGGTGAAAGGACAGAAGAGAACCTGACATTTTCAAAGCTGACAGCTCAGCAAAATCTGCATGACTTTTTGTGGAAAAAGCAAATACATTTCCATAGCTCCAGGGATTCTTTCTGCAACATTTCAAAGGCTGGTTGCAAACACCAGCCATGCAAAAACCTCTCAGCAACAGAGTATTGAATGATCAAAAAAAGATGGGTTGGTATTGACAGTAGGGGTAAGAGCACAGGTCTACACCATCTGTTCAGATGTTGCTATGATCTGTTCCTAGGTTAGTGAGAAATTGCTGGGTCTCCTTCTGCTTTGTATGCACGGATCTCACTGTGTGCCTGATGCTGTGTATCCCCTCTGTGTCATCTAGGTCTGCTGGGGACACCCAAATGCAATGTCTGTTCCCCTTCCCTAGGGATCCCAGGCAGCTCTTGCCACAAGGGAGGAAGACTCTGCAAAATGTGGGTCAATGGAGTGTTGAGGCTGGGTTTTTTTGTGATTTATTTTGTTTCCATTTAATATTCATAGAATCATAGAATAGTTTGGGTTGGAAGGGACCTTAAAGATCATCGAGTTCCAACTCCCCTGCCATAGGCTGGGACACCTCCCACTAGATCAGGCTGCTCAGTGCCTTGTCCAGCCTGGTCTTGAACACCTCCAGCGAGGGGACATCCACAACCTCTCTGGGCAACCTCTTCCAGTGTTTCACCACCCTCACCATAAAGAATTTCTTTCTTATGTCAAGTCTAAATCTACCCCCATTATTGAACAATAGTATAAGAAAGCCCTTGTACAGCAAATGCCTAGCCTGTCTGGTGTTTGGATTGCTTGGCAACAGGCAGAGATATCACATTGGTATCAAAAAGCAAGATGATCTAGATGCTTGAAAACCTGCTGATCTGGTGATGACAGCATCACAGCCTGGCTGTCCTGCCTGGGACATTGCAGGAGCCATATGGTCACCAAACTCCTGGCAAATAGGCCAGACCTGGTCCTCTCACCAGGAAAATCAATGGGATGAGTGAGAAACAAGGGGGAGGAATCAGCTGAGATGGAAACATTCACAGTTTCTAGAGAGGAAAAGAAAACCAAGTAAAGAAATAAACAGAATAAGCAGGATAGAATCTTGTTCAGATCTCATGTTCAGGAAATGAAGAAGTGTTTCCTGCATGACACTGTAGAACTGCATCACACCAGTCAATTGTAACCGATCCAAGTGCCCCATTCATTTTTCTAGGTTCCTTATTCTTTTGTTCCCATGTTTTCTGAAGATATTTGGAATTCAGTCATTTGTCGATAATTTTATTCCCTGGTGTAACTTTTATGGTGACTGTTTCACATAAAAACATGGCCTTCCATATTTCACATGTTTAGAAAAAATCTGAATCTGAGTTTTCCCTCTCTCTCGGGGGGAGAGAGGGAAAAGAGTAGCTCTGACCTCAAACATTCACAGATGAAGGAGGAGAAAAAAAGAGAGGACTCAAACTTCTGAATGTGGGAACCCATATCTCTATGTAACAACTATTTCCTTTCAGTAGCCCTTTTGAGCCTTGTCTCAGCTTGGTGTCAGACAAGAAAGGAGATTTTGTATTTATTGCAAATACCAGGCTTGTCTCCTCCAGGGCAGGACTTTCTGCCTGGTGTAACTTTTGTGGAAAGGACATGTCAAGTGGAAAGAGAAGGCCACAGTGACAGAGGGGGACTGCAGAATGGATGCCCATAGCCACCCACCATGGCAGAGTTGTGCAAACCAGTCCCAGGTCAACCATATGTCAGCCTATGAGTTCAGAGTAAAACTGTGCTTCCCTCAAGAATACCAAAGGCTCCAAACTCTCCCCAAAAAGGCTTTAAAAACTGCATAAAACCCAGAAGGTGAGTGGGAGCAAGCTTTCCTCCCTGCCCCCTGACTGAAGAGACTCAGGATTGTAAAAACAAATGACTGCTGAAACTTCCTCTGTGTTCTGGCAATGGCTTCACTGGGAGCCAGATCTGATCTATCAGTTTCTTCCTTTTGAAAGGTGAGCACAAGCCCCTATCAGTGGGTAAATGTGCTGCACCCAGGATTTTGTTGACTGTGGTCATGGCAAACAATGTAGTAAACTCAGATATTGGATTATTTGCAAATTGCAGCAGTGAAACCAATCTAACCTTTCAGCAGCTCTTTTAAGTGATATTATTATTACTCCTTGTTCAGAGGATGGCAGGCAGGCAGCCAGTAAAGCACTTAGAGTTTACCATCATCCATCTGCTCCTCTATAGAATTGAAGACTGCAGAAATTTTCCTTTTTAGGACTTAGTTGGAATATGATTAGTGGGCCACTTGCCACATTGCTATACAAGCACGTCTGTGTGCTTTAGGCAGAGCTATGTGACAGGTATTTTATCAATGAGGGGCTCTGGATTGAACAGTATTTCCATTCATTCCTCTGCTTGTTTGTTGGTGTAGCAACTACCCTTGGTGTTCTCAAAACACTTATCAGGATAACAAACATTTAGGGCTGCAGTAAGGGATTTAGACAAGCACATATGTATAACATTCCAGCTCTTAAGGAAATTAAGGTTAAAATTAAAAGGCCTTTTTTTTTTTTACGTTTTTCTTTTACATTTTGTAGCTGGATTTGCAAGAGCAGCTAGTAGAGTGGTGGCTGGAATTCTAGATAGACACTAGTTAGGTGTTAATAGTCACTAGCTAATAGATACTAGTCAAGGAGCTCTGGGCTGCTAGGGCAAAAAAAGATGTTAGCCCCTGTTCCCAGGGGACAGAGACTAGTCTAAGTAGCCATTTAATATCACTTTTGGTGTGGTTTTTCAAAGTGCAGCCTAGTTGGTGCTAATCTGGAAGAGCTCATTGCAGTGCTGTGTTAATAGGGTTAGTTCATCCCTTCTGGTGGGGTGACAGCAGCTGAGAAAAGTGGTTCACTGTGGATCTCAGTTGATCAGGAGGGTTCATGCAAAGTGAGTTCTTCCTTGAGTTCCACATTCTCTCAGCGTTCCACATTCACAATTTCATGAATATGAAGAAAATCAAAGGTGTAATTATGTTAAATGATGCTAATTTGCACAAGCCTTCTGTTTCAGGCCACCTTCCTCTATGGCAGCTTTCACCTAGGCTCCCACAAGCTCCTGCATTTTACCTGTGCTGCTCCACTGCTCCCAGCCCCTGAAGGTTCAGTGCATTTCCAGGATGTCATTTTGCATTTGTTCTCTGATGAGCTTGGGAAGAACTTGGAGAATGGTGCCTCCCAGTCAACCTACAGTATTCCTAAATGTCTCCAAAATAATCCGTGTAGCAGGAAGATGGAGCTTTTGCTTTGAAGAGGGAATCTGAACTGGGTAAGGTGAGCAATATAGATGTATCTCTTATTCACCATGAATCCTGGTTCATCCACATTGTGCTCTGTTGGCTGTGTGTAGCATCAAACAGGCTTCTTGGGTTTTAAATGTGATAGAACACTGAGTTCAATTAAGAGGACTGCTCCAGTTTCTATTTCAATTAAGATGACTGCTCCTACTTCAATTAAGATCCTGCCTCCAAATAAAGACATAGTTTCCTAACCTGGACCAGGACAGTGTAGGACATGTCCAGTGGCACGTCCCGTGTCAAAGAGACTGGACAGACCCAAATCTTTAGTATGCTGATAAGCAAGTTCTGCCATGAAATGCATAGAGTGATGGAAGGACAAGATGGAGGGACAAAATGTTTTGCCTTAGAGGCAGAGTTGGTTCCTGGAGAGCAGGAAGTATTTGTGAAAAGAGAAGAGAAGAGAAGAGAAGAGAAGAGAAGAGAAGAGAAGAGAAGAGAAGAGAAGAGAAGAGAAGAGAAGAGAAGAGAAGAGAAGAGAAGAGAAGAGAAGAGAAGAGAAGTTGATGAGGTTGGACTTTGAGTGAGGGACAAGGTCACACATGAGATGTCTGGTCTCACCAGCTTTGTGCAGGGTCACATCAACTGGGTTGACCATCCCTTGAAGCCTTTGCTGGCACCTCAATGGGTGCCTCTTTCTGCCAGGCTGTTTGTTGCCTTCCCCAGGCATATTTTGAATGAGTGTTAGCTGGCTCAACATGCCATCAGATCTTTGAAGAGCTGCTTTATGTGCCTTTCAAAGGTAAAGTCCATTGCATATTTCATTGCCACTTCAGGTGAAATTTGAGTTGGCATGGGCCATGGGCTTCAAAAGAGCTGGGATGAAGCACTATGATCTGAAGGCAGTCTTACCAACTTGTGTTGCTTTGGTACGTGCACAGACCAGTGTGTGAAGAACATAAAAAAAAAAAAAATAGATGAATGATGATGGCTTTGAAATCATTGAAGCATTTGTTCAACTCCTATGGACTTCAATGGGTTGTAAGGTCCTGCTTCTGGCTGAAGTTGGATTAAACTTGAGTAGAGAAATAACAATCTCTTTCAGTTTCAAAAAATACATCTAGTGGCTTATAAAAGAAGGTTTTTCATGAGGCTCCTCTGAACTTCTGCAGCCAGCGCTGTCACTTTCTGCCATACAAAATCAATACAGTCTGTTCAAATCCTCCTCTTGAATATAAATGTGTTTTTACCTGGGAGAAGGTCTGCTTTGCCCCTCTCAGTAGGGCTTCACACCCCTCCTCGGCAGCAACCTCCTTCCCTAGAGAATGGATTCTCCTCTGTCTTCCAGGATGAACTGCCTCACACCTCTTGGCAGGCCTGAAATATTGGTCCTCCCCTCACTGGTTCCCACAACCCAGACACTATTGTCTTGAGAACACTGGAGATTAATGAGTATTTAAAACTCACATTATGTATTTCTTTGTCTTCTTTGTGTCTAGAGAAGACACAAGAAAAGTGGATAAAAGCTTTCAGAAACAGCAATGGCAACAGATTCTGCAACTGAAGTACCTTGATAGTGGCACATCTTTTGTTTTCTGGCTTTCAGGGTTCTTTTTCAAAAAGTACTGAGCACCCCAGTTCTCAAATCAGGTTTCTTTGAAGACTTTTTCAAGTTGCCTGTCCAGACATACCAATCATCTTTTTGAGAGCTTAGGATGTGAAAATCATACAGCCTGTTCCTTCTTTATATAAAAACGAAAGAACATGAAGAATAGAAGGAAAAAAGAAACTCTTTTGCATAGAAAAATGGCAGTTGAAGATCATGCTTAAGAAAACTGCAGAATATAAAAAGAAATACAGAACTTCTTTGCAAGGAAAAGCCCTTTTGCTGCACCTGCAAAGACATCTAGATTGCTACACAGGTAATTAACAAAGGCAAGTTTATTATAAGTGTAATTCTAGTTTTAATGCTATATAAATTGGGCATTAATAAATAACAGACCAATGGTCAGAAGATGCTAACTCTAAAAATGTTTGAGGTTCAGACTATTTTGAGAAAACATTGTTTTTAAGTATTTTCATTTTCAAGAGGGCTTTGGTTAAGCCACGTCAGCTATAGGGAGGAAACACTGAAGATGTAAAGACTTTCTTTACTAAATTATTTAGTGGCCATGAAAAGTGCCAGATGGAGAGCCTTGGGGACTCAAGTCTTCTTTTTTATCTGCAAAACCACCATAGAATAAAAAGTGACAAATTTACCACGTGCTTTTTACAGGAAGCTACTGTGGCTGACTGAGCCCTGGCCTGGAGCTTTGAGGGGGACATGTTTGCTTGGCCACTGGTCCCTGCAGCCCTGGGTGCTCCTGATGCAATGCTTTTTTGTGGTTTGAGCCACCCCCAACACATATGATGAGGGGAATATGTGAGAGAAAAGGCAGGACTCACCTCTCTGGGCTGATGCCTGCTTGTCCTTTGCCTGTCCTGCTAGCAAATTGCTGATAAACCCAACTTTAGGTTTGAACTGGTTCAAAGAGGTGAAATGTCCAGTGATGAGTGATCGCCCATTGCCAAGGTTAGGGCTGGATGATGTAATCAACTGTTAATTATCTGCCTTCCAGCTTTCTTAATCCATACATACTAAGCCATCCAGTCTGCTGAAACACCTCAGATTTGTTAAGGCCAGTCAGTGTGTATGTCAAGTGCTTCATTGGTAAATCAGCTTGTGAACCTCTGTCCATATGGTTGTAGCCACACACATAAGAAAATATGATACAATAAACAAGAAGAGAGCTAAGGAAATCCATGGCTGCCATATGCCAAGGCATAAACAGGTAAAAATACAAGTCTTCCTTATGTTTCTGTGTTTTTTTACAGGATCAAGACAGAAGACAAACTTATTCTATTCAGGGTAAGTGCCTTAGTGTAAGTGCAGCAAAAATCTGAAGTGCTGGACTAAGGGTAACAGAGCAACACTGCTTAGTTCAGTGATACAAATGGCAATATGAAATCTCACAAGTTATTTGGGTCCACCTAAAAGAAAAATTTTCTCTCTTCATGTCAGAGTGGGATCGTATCACTCATTGAACTGACCGTATAAATTGGAGAGATGAGGACAAAGAGTAGAAGTGCTCATAGAGCTCTCATCATGAAAAGTGTATCCATGGCTGATAGGCAGGATTATACTCCAGGGGCTTGAGAGGAAAATTTCTTTCTCTGGTGGAAGAAACCTTGAGAATGTTTTTGCAGAAAACAATATCAGCATGTCCAAGGAGGTCTGACCTGTCAGATGGAGATAAAATCATTACTAGTTGTCTCAGAGCCCATAGAAGAGGAGAAGGCTTGTGTGTGCCAGCAGGCTCCATGCCAAACTACAAGCAATAAAAGGAGTTTCTTTAGTCCCTGGAGAGGGAATGTGTATAGGATGTGGCTCTGATGCAGTCCAGACCTTATCTGTGCTCTTCTCAGGACACCTGGAAAGGCAAGTAACTCCAGAACCCTCCTCTGGAGACTGGCTGTATCTGAATCAATGCCAGAGCACAGATGAATGTGACCATCTCTGTTCTCAAAGACAAGTTGTGGAAGAGGCAAGGAGTTGCCTGTCCTGTCTCTCAGGATAGGAAGATCCATCTGTAAGGAACTTAGCACCAAGAGAAAATGGTATGAGGAAGGGTGAGCCATCTTCCAGATGTTAACACTTCAGGCCTTGTGGAAACATCAGCCAGCTCCAAGGAGGCGAGGCCTTGAGGGACTCTTTTCTCACAGCAGCTCTGAATCAACGATCCCAAAGGGACAAAGGCACCTGGATACATTACTTTGTGGATGTCAGCCATGGTGTCCTACAGAATTAAATCACACACTGAGGTCTGAGAATTTAAAAAGTTTCTCTGACTGTCTTGGTAGCTTTCCAGTCCACTGCTGTCTCATACTGAGGAGTTACAAACTGGACACCATTGCAGCCTTACAAGTCCTGCATGTGGGACTTGTGAGAACTATCTTCCTCTGACAGTGTTGGTTGTGCTCTCACTAATGCAACTCAAATTGTTAATTTTGTCCATTTCCTCCTTCTTCGCATTTCCTGATGCAAAGTCTGGTCTGAACCAGTTCTTCCTTTCTTTTAGGGGTAGCAGAACTGGGGCAAGTGAGAAATAAAAGCCATTCCCATTTGCAGGAGAACTATATATAGAGAGACAATGAATACTGAGTTTTGTGAGGAGTCACTGGAATAAGAAAACCCTGGCATGTATCACAGACAAAGCTATGTCAGTCTGCACCGTGGCTCTCAGAGGTTCCCATCTCTGCTCTGTCACATCTTGTCTTGGCCAAAACCTGTTCAGAATAAACTTTGTAATGAGAAGGAAAAGCAGAAATCCAACTGAACCAGCATGATGAAGAGCTTTGGGGCTGGTTTTCATTGCAAAGATTGCTGCAGAAGCCCAGATGCCATTTCAGGAGTTTGGGAAGCATCTCTTGTGGGGATCTGGAAGATGTGGGAGCAAAACCACCTCTAGTGTAGGAGCACCCCAGTTAACAGCTGAGAGTCCAATGGTGCAGGCAGGCAATCACATATCACAGCAAGGGGCAAGCTGCCAGAACTCAACTTTGACAGAACATCAAACTCTTCAGCACAAAGATTCCTAGCAAATACAAAGGAACTGAGTAAGTAATCTCCTATCATAGAAACATCTAAGATTTGAATTAACCTCCTTAGGCCTTAAATTTCATTGCTTCACATGGGGCTAGTGTGTCTCAGGTTAATTGTGTAGACCTCTGGTAATTGGCCCAAATATAGCACAAGGAGATTTTCATGCTAAGCCAACATCAATACCCTGCATCAAAGGCTGCCCTGAATTCTCCCCCTTGGTTGCTCAGTCATCTTTGATCTAAAAAAAATTAAAAGAATAAGGGATTTGTTGTTATTTTTATTCCTTCTCACCCACCTCAAGATTGAGGTTACTGAAAATACAAACAGAGAAAAGGTGGCAAGATGTTAAAAAAGTTTGTAAAGAGAAGAGGGGATGATGGATTGCAATAAACAGAAAGAAATAGGCTTAGAAAAGAAAAAAAAATGAGTTGCCAATGGGAGAAGGAGAGATGCTGTAGACATGGGATATTGCAGTGAATGAAGAAAAGTCCAGATGTGGTACCATGAATGAGGAAAAGGGATTAGTCTGTGGCTTCTGTAGGATATGAGAATCAGGTCCTGTCTTCTTAAGCCATCTGTGTGATGGCTATTTGACCTCACTGTGGTCTGCTACACAAGCCACCAGGAAGCCACTAAGACCTGCAGCACATATGAAAAAAGGCCATCTGGGCCTTGTTGGGAATAATAATTATTTGGGAAATGGATGTTCCTGTGTGACCCTCCTGATACTCATGTGAAAGGGAAAAGGGGCCCAATGCAATGTCCTTTGCTGGCTGCAGAGGAGGGAAGGAGCTGCTCCATTCACACAGAGCTAGAGGGGTTGAACCAAAAGATGAAAACCAGAGAGAGGGACTTGTAGAGATGAGAAGCAGAAAAGAAAAGACATGCAGAATTCAGGGGATTTGGAGATTCATAGCCTTTGTTCTAAGATTGTTTTGGGGACTCAACACACCCAGGAGTCCTGAGTGCTTCCACTTGGCTGCTTCAGACAAAGAACAACTTGCTTTTAGTGACACCAAGACTGAGAAGAGTTGAGCCCTGAGGTTATGAAAGTTTGGCAGCAGGAAGGGGTGTTCACAAGTTTCCCATTCAGACTTGAGCTTCAGTCATTAATTACAGAAGGACAGATTCCCAACTTGGAAATCTGGGTGAACTCACAGCACACACAAGGATACTCAGACCTTAATCCTCCAGTCTGGTCTCACTCCTAATTTACAGTCCCAGGAAATCTGTTTCCAAGAGTCTTCTTCCTTATCCTGTGCTATTATAATCTCTCTTCCCAACAGTTTTGCCTTCACAGAGCACAGTTTTGGGGAATGGAGTGATCTTACAGTATGAAATGTTTGCTTCTGTTTGATGCTGAGCTGATTTCTTCAAGGGGTAAAAATGAATTCCCAATGAAATACTGTGCTTTAACTCAGCTCTCAATGTAGTTCACTGACCCTTTGTTTTCCAGCTTGGCCACTAAACTGGAAAAATCTGCTATTTGCACAGATCCAATTATGAATCACTTCTGCTCTTTGCTATAAAAATGATTTTATAAACATGAAAAATGAACAAAGAGAAATTAAATTCAACAAAAAAAAATCAAGACGAGAAAAAGGAAATTTGCTCCCAATGCTGTTTGATAATAGTATCACCAGAAAATTTTCCTGTATTCAAATAAAATCCAGCAAAAATTCTTTCTCTTCTCTAGCTAAATCAAGTACTGATCAGGAATAAAACATTCCAAAAAGCTGCTCATGTGAAAAAACAAGCAAAAGAGACTCCATGTTTTTTATAAAAAATAAAAGTTATAAAGCAAAAGGACAAAATTTAATAAGGGTGAAAATTAATGTGTTTGTCTGGGCGTCTGATGTGCTAGAGGATCAGGCTGCAACCCTGCAGCAAACAGATGAAATATGAAGCTCCCTTCTATATCCCTGCCAGAAAAACAGTGGGTATGTTTGACATGCTGAAAATGTGCCTACTGTTGACTTTTAATTGGAATTATTGGAAAAAAATGACCTTAGCAAAGAGGGCTTTGCCTCCCCACCTTTTTTTGCTGTGTTTTTTCCAGTCCCATCAGTGTGCTCCTGCATTGCAGACTGATACCTGGGTCTTGTCTTTGCTGTGTGTTAGG
This sequence comes from Turnix velox, assembly GCA_013400935.1. Classification (NCBI taxonomy): domain Eukaryota; kingdom Metazoa; phylum Chordata; class Aves; order Charadriiformes; family Turnicidae; genus Turnix; species Turnix velox. Next base: position 11,982 of record VZTY01030647.1, on the reverse strand, counting down.
GCTCTCCCCAGCAAGCCATCTGGAGCAGCATGCTCATGTGCAAACCACTATTAATTCTCCTGCAAAGCTGGATAATGGGATTCACTCTCCTTTCTTCCTGTTACAGCCTTTTAAGGGACAAATCCTTCCTCCACTCTCTCTCCCTTCAGACAGTCCCATCCACCCAGGGATGTTAGGCTGCATTTACACTAATGCAAGTGAAGGCTAATTTTGGCCCCAAGTTATTTGTATACTGGGATATTAACTTAATGTAGGCCATTTTCTGAGCTTGCTGCTTCTCTGCAACATATATCAATTTACTGAAAGCCAAAGCTTCCCTCTTAGCATCCTGTATTGCAGGTAGACATTCAGGGCGTGGGCAGGGAGAGAGTTTTCATTTTTCCAATTATGGCTGTGGTGGCAGGAGAATGAGATTGACTTGCACTTACATCCATTAGTGAGTTGCAAGTGTTGTTTGGTGCAGAATATTTTATATGTGGGTTCCTTCTGTATCATTTGGCAATCAATTCTTCAGAATTTGAAGTTCCCTTTCCTCACTGAGCTGCTCTCCTCCCGGTGGGGCTGGTTTACACGGTGATTTGGAACAAAATTAAAATTCAGTGAACTACAAAGGCTGTTGCAGAGATTTTTGGTGATGTATGACCGATGTCCTCTTTATTCCTGGCCTGTTATTTCCTTCAGCATCTGCTCAGCTGATTAGTTTTAATGAGCAGTTGCTCCACTGGGGCATAAGGGAATTCAGAGCTCACTAGGTAAGGGAAAGGAAAGCAGGCAGTGGAGAATGGCTACATGCAGGTGTCTGTCTACAGAACATGATCCTTTCTATGCATCCCAGATGTGAGACAGGAGGAAACATCCTGCTTATGCACTACAGTCACTGAGAAACTCTTATATACTAAGTGGTGGTTCCTATTAAAAGAAGCTCTTTGAGATCTCATACCACAGGCATATACTATGGATATATAAAGGAAAGCAAAGTCATGCCTTGGAACTGTTGTATCTTCACATACATTAAGCCATGAGCCTGAAAAATGCCATGCTATGCTTTTTTGCACTTTCAGAGGAGGAAGGCTACACGCTTGCATTTTAAATTTTGCAATAATTTCCCAGTGCCTTGCATGTTTGATTAGTGTTTTTTCCCACACCAGAATTCCTTGTCTTGACCTGTGCCCATAACTAGAGCAGAGCAGCTCTGCACTGAGCAGGGACCACAGCAGCCAGAAACCAAAGAGCAGTTGTGGGAGAGCAGAACATAGCTTGCAGGAATTGCTGCCAGCTCCAGCCCTGGTCATTCCTTCAATTTCCACACCTGGAACATGCAAAAACATTCAGGGCCTGGAGTCCCATGTCATTAGTGGGACTCAAGCTGGAGAAGGCACCTTCCTGCTCACTGGCTGAGATACAGAAATGTCAAGGTAAAACCAAGTCAGTAGCGCAGCAGAGCTGTCTCCCTGCTGGCCTGATGTCCCTCATTCCCCAGAACAGCTTTCCTTTCTCAGTCACTGCAACAGTTATTTCAGCAGGAGACTCCAGATTCCAAATATTGTAATGGAAATCATAGAATCATAGAATAGTTTGAGTTGGAAGGGACCTTAAAGATCATCAAGTTCCAACCCCCCTGCCACTTCTGGTTACAGAAAATAGATGATTACCGCCTGACTTTTTGAAGATGATCAAAGGGCTGGAGCAACTGCCCTATGAAGATAGGCTGAAGGAGTTGGGGTTGTTCAGCCTGGAGAAGAGAAGGGACCTCAGAGTAACTTATCAATACCTGAGGGGGGCTACAGAAAGGCAGGGGTAGGACTTTTTAATAAGATATGTGATGGGAGGACTAGAAATAATGGATGCAAATTGGAAGGGGGTAGATTCAGGCTGGATATAAGAAGGAAATTCTTTACAGTGAGGGTGGTGAAACACTGGAAGAGGTTGCCCAGAGAGGTTGTGGATGTCCCCTCTCTGGAGGTGTTTAAGACCAGGCTGGACAAGGCACTGAGCAGCCTGATGTAGTGGGAGGTGTCCCTGCCTATGGCAGGGGGGAATTGCCTGGAACTTGATGATCTTTAAGGTCCCTTCCAACACAAACTTTTCTATGATTCTATGATTTTTACTGTCAGCAAGTGAAAGATTCCTCTTCCTCCATGGCAAACAGAATAAAATTCATAATCTCAAAAAAGTGTGGCAGACTGTGAAACCCCTTTTCAGCACAGTTCCATTTGAATTTAAGAACTTCAGTTTCTCTCCACTACCCACAACTGTCAGATCATTTTATCCTAGGAAGTGATACTCTGAAGAGATGAACCAAAAGAAAAATAAAAAGGAAGACTATTTTTAGTCTTATTTGCCAAATAGATTGGTTACTTATGTCGTGCATGTTAATTACAGACTCTGTAAAAAATCAGCAGAAAAATAGAACAAGTTCAACGGGAGCCTAAACCAGTGAGTTGCTATCTGCTGCCATCTGCCCCTCACACTTCAGCCATCCAATAGTGGCAGCTGGACAGGCAGAAGGACCTGCTTTCTGCTTCTCATCCCAGAACAGAACTGGCATTAAACCTGCTGTGGCTTTCCCGTGACGACCTCTCCTTATCTTCAGACAGCCACAAGGATGCCGGTGGCTGTGGGACCTCCTGACCAGGCCACGAGGTGCTCAGACCCTGGTCTCACATGCTCTTTTCTTCTCCTGACAAAGGCAGCCCCGGAGCTGGGGCATCATTGCAGGATTTAATCCTCCCTGCCACAAGCCTGGTGGCTCCCAGACAGTGTTTTTCTCTGGCAGAGAGAAGAAAACATGTGATGAGGCGCCCAGCCGTGTGCACCATGAAAATGCCCCAGTCTTACTGATTTTAATGAGAAATCCTTCAAGCTTGTGAAGAGATGGTATTTCCTGGCTTGTCACCTGGCTTCATCACTCCATCTCACCCTGTTCCCTCCTCTGGCCCTGCTGCGGGGCCATGAAACACCTCGTCACAGGCACAGGGCTGGGGGGGACAGGATTTTTGAAAGAATGCTTCAGGCAGGCAGAAAAAGCATTTTCATAGAATCATAGAATAGTTTGGGTTGGAAGGGAACTTAAAGATCATCGAGTTCTAATCCCCCTGCCATAGGCAGAGACACCTCCCACTAGCCCAGGCTGCTCAGTGCCTTGTCCAGCCTGGTCTTGAACACCTCCAGAGAGGGGGCATCCACAACCTCTCTGGGCAACCTCTTCCAGTGCTTCACCACCCTCACTGTAAAGAATTTCTTTCTTATGTCAAGTCTAAATCTACCCCCTTCCAATTTACATCCATTTCTATCACACAAAGTCGTTTCTCAAACTGCAGAAGCCACAAGCACCCACTTTCCACCCAGAGCAAGGAGGGGTGATGGTGTAGAGCTGCTTTGCATTGTACTGCCTCTGAAAAGCAACACTGAACTATTAAACTTTAATGGCACTAAAGAGGTTGGGGCGTGAAACTCTTAATGCGCATCCGGAATGGGCAGAGGGAGAAGCTTTTCAAGGCGGATTTATTTCTGAACCTTTGGATGGTTGCTGGGAAGAGACAGGTCTGGGTTGCAAGGCTCCCGCAACCATTCCTTCTGCCCTCTAGTGCCAGACAGAAAAATTAAATATAAAGAAAGGATATTGCAATTAGCTTTCTGAAACGTGCTAGGTAAATAGAAGAGGAAGGAGAAAACATTATCTGTAACTGCATGTTTTGATACAGTTTGATAACTTAGCCTGTTTTGATACAGACTGAAGTAAAACGTAAAAAAGTGATGTCACAGTGCTGCTGTCAGGCAGGGTTTTGGTGCTGTTCAGAAGCCAGCCGTGGGGACAGGGAATGGTGACATCTCTCCTGCTGCTGAACTGGGTCCAAGCCTGCCAAAAATGATGGAGACACTCCCAGTGAAGGCTGGGACACACTGCTTTGTGCTGCAGGTTGGAGCAGGTGTATCTCCATAAGAGCCCAATGGAACTGTCCCTGCCTCACTGCTTTTGTGAGATTAAAAACCCTTGTGGCAAGGCATTTACAGTGGAGAAGTACCTGCTGTTTAACACTCTGAACCTCATTTAATTCACACTTTTTCCTAATCTCTGCCTCTGAGCACCACCTCGTCAGGCTGAGTCAGACCTGTTACTGCTCTCTTCCAGAAACACACTGGGAAAAGTGGCTGCACCAAGGGAATGCTCTCAGTGCCAGTGCTTGTTATTCTGTGCTTCTCTACTGGGCATCTTTCTGCCCACCAAAGGTGTAAGAGAAAAGCCCCGTTGCCATAATTTTCAGCAGGTTCTGTAAAACTGAGAGGCTGTCACCTCTCAGCTGTCAAAAGTAGATGAGATCTCTGGGACACACCAGGTACAAATATCAACGGGTGAAGATTCAAAAAGGACTGGATTGGTCCAAACATCAGAGCTGGTTGATGCAGCCCCAGGATGATGTTGAGGACCTTCTAGGACAGTGAGGAAGACTGGAAATAAATTACCCCAATGTGTTTGATAAGAACTACTCTGACTGAGACCCCAGGGACCTGTGGGAGGGCAGGCAGCAGTCCCCAAGCCACAGGACAGTCCTCTGCTGTCCTTCAATCATAGAATCATAGAATAGTTTGGGTTGGAAGGGACCTTAAAGATCATCGAGTTCCAACCCCCCTGCCATAGGCAGGGACACCTCCCACTACATCAGGCTGCTCAGTGACTTGTCCAGCCTGGTCTTGAACACCTCCAGCAAGGGGACATCCACAGCCTCTCTGGGCAACCTGTTCCAGTGTTTCACCACCCTCACCGTAAAGAATTTCTTTCTTCTATCTAGCCTGAATCTACCCTCTTCCAATTTAATCACAGGCGAGTCTTCTCTTCCCCCATCAGGCTGCAGTTCTGAAGTTCTCTTTTCCTCCATACACCACTGTTTTTCCTCTTGCCATCCACTCCTGCCACATTGTCTTTCATCTGGGCCAGTGAGGTGAGACTCTGACCTCAGGCCAGGCTGCCATCAATGGCTTCCTTGGATACCTGGAATATTGCGTCCAATTCTGGAGACCTCAATACAAGAACGACATCAAGCTACTGGAGCTGGTCCAGAGGAGGGCCACGAAGATGGTCAAAGGGCTGGAGCAACTGCCCTATGAAGACAGGCTGAAGGAGTTGGGGTTGTTCAGTCTGGAGAAGGCTCAGGGGGGACCTTATAGTAACTTATCAGTACCTGACGAGGCCTATAGAAAAGTAGGGGAAGGACTTTTTAATAAGATATGTGATGGGAGGACTAGAAATAATGGATGTAAATTGGAAGAGGGGAGATTCAGGCTGGATAGAAGAAAGAAATTCTTTACGGTGAGGGTGGTGAAACACTGGAAGAGGTTGCCCAGAGAGGTTGTGGATGCCCCCTCTCTGGAGGTGTTCAAGACCAGGCTGGACAAGGCACTGAGCAACCTGATGTAGTGGGAGGTGTCCCTGCCTATGGCAGGGGGGGTGGAACTCGATGATCTTTAAGGTCCCTTCCAACCCAAACTATTCTATGATTCTATATGCCATTTGAAGTGACCCAACGGAGCCCAAGACACAAGAACAGGGCCGAGCGGAGCGGAAGAAAGCCGAGCGTGTCCGGAAAGAGCCGAGCGGGGCCGAACGGCCGCTCACGCTACAGCCGGTACCCGAGCGGGGCGTTAACCGGGAGACGCCGGGATGTTCAAAGATGCGGTGGAGGAGGGCAGGGACCGCTCGCTAACGGAGCCGCTCCGGGATGGGCCGGGGCTTAGTACAGCGGGTCTCGGGCAGCGTCCGGTCCTGTGGAAAGCAGCCCGGGCACCGGCAGCGAGAGCGGAGCGGGCGGACGGCGAAACATGGGGTCGGAGCTGCGCTGCCCTCGGCATCCCTTTCCCATCTGCCTTGTACCTGAGGCTGCCGCTTCAAACAGCAGCAGAGAAGTCCAATGAGGACCTAACCCTGGTTAGGCAGGTTGGTGGGAGGATGGTAAGAAAAGGTCGGGAATCATGGGTACCTAGAAGAGGGGTGAATCCACTGCGGGAGACGCGTGGGAGGAGCCTGGGGTAGATGTAAGAAGAGAAAAAATGTCCACAACATAGAGAAATAATGTCAGATATCTTCTGTGGCGGAGCGTGGGGCTGCCAGGCAAGATGTCAGGCCCCTAGAGAGAGAAAAATAACCCTCTGGGAGATGGCTGTGAGGAATGTTGTGTAGACGGCAGAGCAGACAAGGGTACCCAGAATACAGAAATCATCTCAGATACCTTCCTTGAAGGAGTGTGGGTCTGCTAGGCAAGATCTGAGGCCCCTAGAGAGGGAAAAAACAGTAGATGCCTGTGAGGAGTCTTGGGTAGATGTCAGAGGAGATAGTGTGGCCAGAATAGAGAAATCATGTTGGGTATGTTCTCTGGAGGAGTGTGGGTCTGCTAGGGGGGATGTGAGCTGAACTTTGCTCATGAGAACTAGGACCTAATGTTTATCTAGTTGAGAGCCAGATTTGGCTACTACCCCTGCACATGCTGGTCACACATGGAGATACAGGGGCCATCCTAATGCCCTATAAAGCTGGGATTTTCCCGATGAGGAGTGGGTACTAGGACAAAGCTGCTTCCACGGGGATGCTCATGACAACTGGGTGGCTGCCAATCCCTTTCAGCACAGATGTTCTGTGCTGGCAGATACCTCTGCCTCTCCCTTGGGCTGTGTGCTAGTATTGAGTTGGTAATAAACTGCTTTGCTATTTTGTGTGTGGTCTATTCACTCGTCCCTAGGGTGACCCCTTCAGAATTCCCACACCCTAACACGAGGTCTCCTTCAGTATTGGAAGTGGGGTTTCAGGACGATGCTCATTTTCTCTCCTTTTTAATTCTGCTCCACCTTGTTCTCAAAGACTTCCAATCAAACACACACTCTGTGGGAAGAAAGTATGAAATATGGGAACTTCTCATGGCAGCTGCTTCTGGAGGCTGATACAGGAGGACGTTTCAGTGAAGTGAGTGATGCTTTTGAACACTGGCTCCCACAAGTCTTGCTGTAGGCACAGCACATCATCAATGCTCTCTTTTCCAGCCAGTTGTGGGAAGCCCCAGCCTTCTCTTAAAGCATCAGGCAGTGGAAATAGTCACAATTCCATAGCAAAACTTGCCTGAAAACAGAGCACAGGCAAGGAATGATGGGGATTCTCTGATGGTTGTGAAGCATGATTAAAAAATTGGAAGACAACATAGAAAAGCCATCTTGTACATCAAGCCTGAATGGAAAAGCTGAGTAAAAATACTTCTGAAGTTTATCTTTGCCCATCAGAGGCTGCAGCTTGCTTTCACTTCAGCTACTGCTGTGATGCAGGAAAGCATATGCTCTTTGTGAATAAACAGGGTAGCATCACAGAAAAGAAGTTTTCTGACATAGCTTTCTACTTTTTATAGAAACAGGCCTCAAGCTAGTTGGACAACTCTCAGGCCATACAAAAAGTAATACATGTACACACATATATGTGTGTTCTTTGTGCTTGCACCTGCACAAGAATGTTGTAGAAGCTACTGGGGGGGTGTGCCACTGCCTTCACCTGTAATGGCAATGATCACTGTTGAGGGCACACTAGACAATGCCAAGGGTTTGGTCAGTGTCTTCTTTGGACAAGGCACTGAGCAGCCTGATGTAGTGGGAGGTGTCCCTGCCTATGGCAGGGGGGTTGGAACTCAATGATCTTTAAGGTCCCTTCCAACCCAAACTATTCTATGATTCTATTATTCCACGGTAGGGAATCAAGGAGATGGTCACCTCCCATCTTTTCCACCACCTATGGTACCCTCCTTGGTCAGACCCTGCCTGGCACATCCTCCTATGGGAGCTAGCTCATCTGCATGCCTTCTTCAGCTCCCTTCACCCAACACAGTTGATGCCAGCCTGTGCCAATGTGATGAATTAAACCCACTCTCCAGTTCGTTGCCACTGGTGCTGAGTTGAGAAGAAGCCAAATCTTTGCTTCTCAGCTTAGTCCCCAGAGGATCTGCCCGCTATGGGTACCCTAATCCCTGAAATTTCAGCAGCGGGGTTCAATGATGGTTCCACAGCTCCACTGTCGCACAAAACCTCCCCATTCCCCCGCACTGCCTGGTCCCCGGTGACTCAGATGCTTCAGAGGCAGCGCAGAGCATCAGCTGCCGCAGCGCAGCTCTGACAGACACGCCGGGGAGAGGAAAAGCAGCCCCGGCACAGCCAGAGGCTCCCGACGTGAGACGAGGTTTATTTTTAGAGAGCAGCAGCACTAAGGATACGACAGGAGCCATTCCCTCTCGTCACTCTGACGCCATCACCCGCCGCCCACGTGTTCACTAAGTGGGTTATCGCAGCCCATCAGGCTCCCAGCGAGAGGGGGAGACAGCAGAAAGGTCACTTCTCTTCCCATGCCAATAAACAGCAGAGTACATTCGGTGCTGTGGTATTTATTAATGGACTTCAGTTTAAAGTCCTGATGCACAAGGCATCATTGCTCTGTAAGTCACCGTCCTCCCAAATCCTTGGCAATTCCCACAGCCTTTAGAGAGGGTTTTCTTTTGTCTCAGCTGCTAAGCTACTTTTTGTATCCTTGATTTTTTTCTCCGACCTGTCAATGTCCTTTCCTCTCTGCTAGACATGGCTAAAATCACTGTGATGCCAGCTACCATCCCTCTTCTCAGCTGCTTTCTCTGTCATTTTAATTTTCCCACCTGACATCAAAATTCACACTCGTCTGAGATGTTTGTGTGCCCTTGGTGGCACAGCATTTCAAGGGACTCCCAACAGATGCTGTTATCCTCATCTAGCACTGGGAAGCAGTGCAAACTCCCCATCCTCCATGCCAGCGAGAGACAAGCAATATGCTCAACACAGCAGAGACCATCCCAGAGCTTCACACCTCAGGGCCACAATTATCTCATTTTTCATATTTTTTCTTCTGTTGGAGTCAATTCACTGACCCACAGACCTCAGTCCCCCCCAGTCACTGTCCTGCACCTCCTCCCACCACAGAGCTCATCACTGGGAGGTTTCAGTCCATTCTGTTGCACTTTTCTTGCACGTTTTCCTTCCTCCAGCTCACTTTTTAAAGCTTTCTGGCACCACTAGGCTCTCACTGAAGTAGCACATCTCTGTTCTTCATCTGCCTCACCATCTGCTCAAGAGAGTGTGGGGAAAGGGGTGTTTCTGTGAGTTTTGCAGACTGAAGGACAGAAGGAACCAACATGGTCTAGATCAGCTGCATAGTAAATGCCATAGACAACCAGGCAGCAGATCCCACAGCAGGTTCTTTATCACTCAGTATGTCATCCTAAACCAGTAACAAGCCAGCCTTCTTGCGTTTTGTTTTTTTTTTTAGATGTCATTAATTAAATTTTTTTTTGTACTATGAATATTTGTAATATTGCAGGGAGAGGGCAGGTAAAGTTTGAAAATCTTAATGGCTATTTTTGGGAGGACTATAAATTCTCAGGAGAGCAGCAGTTATTCAGGTACATGTTATGCACAGAGTCAGCATTTTAAGCTTGCAGGGTTTAATTGCTAAATAATTCCATCTCATAAAACATGTTGAAATTCCTAAACACTTTGTTCCAGTGAATGATGATATCTTTCTCCTTGGAGAGAGCTACAATGGCCAGGAATCAAACCTGTACTGAAGCAAATCCCTTACCAGAAATCCAAAGCAAAATGGGAACCTTGTTTCAGCCCTGTCACTTTTTGGAGAAACCCTACCAGCACCCTTACCAGCAGGAACAAGTGTCACCTTGTCATCCAGCCCAAGGCTCACAAGTCCTTCTTGTGACTATGGTTCTCCCAAGGAGCTCTAGGCAGCTGCACACCCACAAGCCCAGCTTTGCTCCCAGTTCCCAAAAGCCATCATTTCGTCTCACCAGACCTAGAAACACCATCCAATTCCCTTAGCCCTAAAAACCCCTCACCTGAATGAAAATCTGCTAAGGTCCATTCCCTGTCAAGGTGTACACAACAACTCTGCTAAGTGTCCTACATGTCTCTGTTTTAATCCTGCCTTCCAGCACTAGTGCCAAATGCAGGGAAGACCCCTCATCTCACAGTCATCACCTGCTCCAGCAATAAGCTAGCCCTTACTATTAGTTCAAGTCAGATCTCCCAGCAGCTGCATGAGGTGGTGGAGTCAGACATTTGTCTTCCTAAATAGAGCTGGTGGAGATCTAGTCAGACAGTTGTCTCCCTAAATAGAGTTAATACATGCAAACTCATTAAAAGCATGCACGGAAGCATTGGTTTTCTTTGTATTTGAAGACAGTCTTTTAGTGAAAGAATTGATGCTTTCTTAAAAAAAGAAAAAATCACTAAAACTTCCCCAGTAAAATCTCTTTAACAAAAGACACAGGAAACACAGTTTAGATACCTACACATGAGAACATGCTGTAGGCGCCCCTGTGAGGTGCTCCACAAGATGACTTCTTGTATCACTGAGGGCTTCAGCATCTCTCTGGGCAGAAGCTGACATCTTGTGGATGGTTCACGTGGGCCTCCCTCGGAGAAGGACATTAAGAAGCAGCACATGGAGCTCTACACTTGGCACCACTGCAGGAGGGAGAAGGCACATGTGCCAGGCTGCTGTGCAGTTTGTGTCAAAGAATTCTTGTGTAATTGGTCAATCAATACTACAAATCTTTACCCACACATTTCTTGCTTCTTGAAAAACATGTTGTCTGTGGTCAAAGAGAATCCACACTGATAATTTAATATTTAGCATCGCATTCAAGTAATTTTAAGAATCAATACACTCTAAGTGTGGCAGTTTACTAACTCTGACAAATCCTGGGGGTTTTTAGGGATGGACTTGATAAAAAGTAGAGCTGTTAAGAGAGTTGATTTAGTGATGTTGGTGGCTATTTTGAGAGATGCTCTCTCTAAAGGATGCTGCTTTTTCTCCAGACCTTTGGTCTTGGACTCACAGTTACCACAGTAGGGAACAGGCACAGTAATTGACCCCATGTGTGCTCTCTGCCTCTATCAAAGAGATTATTTGAGTTAGCCCCATACAGCCCTAGCCCAGTGCTGAGAGCAAGAAACAGCAGATGCATCCAGATTATTCCTTTTGAACAGAGCAACTGAGCCACATCCACACAACTAAGTTCAGATAAATTGAGTCATCAGATGCCCACTTAAGACAAATTAGTTTAGAATGGCTACGCTGCATTTGTCAATGGCTTAATGCACTACAAGTACATAAGACAGAGCTAATTTCCTGGTCCTTGAAGAAGAATGCTTTGAGAAAGCAGCTGCTCCATCTAGCTGAGTTTTCTCAGATGCAGTCAAAAGGCATTTAGAGCATTAGTTTACTACATCTTTCGCCAAGACTCACACTTTAGGTTGATGAAACTACAGCTGGGAAAAAAGGGCCAGTTTCTGAAAATTCTACATACATGCAGACCAAAAATAGAAGGTTTTCACATCAAAAAGAGTGCTGTGTCCTGGGGTGTGGGACCCCCCAAAACACCATGCTACAGGTGAAGGGTGAAGCAAGCAATGCGGTGTCTGCATGGTGTGCTATGCCCAGCTCTGCTGCACATCCCTCCTTTCCCAGTGTGGAGCCACTTCTGTCTCCTTTGCCATGTCAGAACTAAAAGCCAGTTCAAAAAACATCTCTATTTTCAAGCTCAGTGTACACTAAACCTGGCACTTGACTGACTCAAGGTTTTCTGGGCAGTGATGAAAGCAGGCCTCAGCAACCAACATGGCGGAGTTCAGGCTTCCACAGGAAGAAGGATCTTTCTGACACAGTCTGGAGCCACTTGTGGTACCTCTGTCTCCTTCGCCATGTCAGAACTAAAAGCCATTTCCAAGAAAAAATTATTTTCAAGCTCAATGTACACTAAACCTAGCACTTGACTTTTCTGGGTGGTGATAAAAGCAGGCCGCAGTGCGCAGGACAGCAACCAACATGGCTGAGCTCAGGCCCTCACAGGAAGAAGGCCTTTTCCAGCTCAGTCTGAAGTCACTTCCACTTCTTTCTCCTTTGCCATGTCAGAACTA